>CM076569.1:597279845-597440542 GCA_034641835.2 Pinus albicaulis | reverse complement strand
TGACAAAGAGTGTCTTAACTATATATATATATATATATATATATATATATATATATATATATATATATATATATATAAATACTAACAAGGTGTGACCGGAGAACGAATAGGTATTAAAACGTACTTTATTATATATATATATAATAAAATACGTTTTAATTTATACTATTGCGTTCTCCATTGTCTCCGCAAAATGTTACACCACTGATTAAATATATGGATGATTAAATATTATAATGAAGAGATGCGAAATCTGATGATTTGATATAACAAATTAATCCAAATATCATATTCAAATGCACTAATAAGAAAATAATTGATATGAATACTCTTATAAGCTGTGTCGTCTTTTGATGAATAATGAATTTACAAAAATCACAAGAATTTCACTATCACAGGTCGATGTTTCTAAAAAATACAAAATGAACACTGGTGCTTGTTAGTTACTGTGCCCTGGTGCGTTTGTATGCTACTGCGCACCAGTGTGTTTCTATGACCTATGGGCACTGCACAACACCCAAGACCATATAACGCTCTTGCAGCATCTTTAATGATGACTACCACTTGGGTAGTCCAATAGAATTGAAGGCACCGCACGGTTTGGCTTTAACACGTCGACCGTTTTTATAATTAACGGCTGTGTGTATTTTACACTTCAAACGACCGAGCGTGCTTTTGTACCCAACGTTCATGCGCTGCAATTCTCTCCAGCCCAGACGGTGTTCATCGGGTGACACATGACCGTGATCGTTGCTAAAATCTCTGTGGCGTTTTCAAAATTTGTTTTCCATCCTGATGCTTGGTATGTTTACAGTACCGATGCATACCTGGTAAAACACACCGGTGCGTTCACACATGATGCGCACACCGATGAGAAAAACATCCGTAAAAAGTTCCGACCACCCAGTTTTTTTTAGTTGTGTTAATTTCATAGGGACCTTCCACCAAAGTTCGTTACAAAAAACAGACACAGAAATAAATGTTTTTTTTGACACCAGGCCAATTTTATAACACTAAAAACCTTCTTTATAGCCTCCCGTAGAGCATCTTTTCCTTGTAGTGTCCGTACACAGCACAACAAACTATTCATCAAACACATACAGAATGAGCATTAGTCAAAATCCAAATGTGGAACCACAACAACCCATAATGGCCATACCCCCTGAAAGATGTCTTGTAGATGTCAGTTTTCTTTAATGCGTATTTGATGATATCCGGATCTCAAATCAATTCGAGAACACCGCCGTCTTTAGATGATCAAATAAGTCATCAATCCCTCAAGGAATTATAAGCACTTGTTCTTTATGGTCACCTTGTTCAACTACTTAACAATGCATAACTCCGAGCATTAGGGGAATTTTGAGGTCTAAAATGGGCCTCCCAAGGAAATTATAAAATAATAGTGGAAAAAATCTAATAAGATTTGATGACATCATCAAATTTTAGAGGGAAAAATGAAAAAACTACTTTTTCAATTCATATTTTCAACTTATCTCCCAAAGTTTTTACTCAAATTTCGAGTGGGAGTACTCGTTGGATGCGGAATTCAATTCCTCATCCAAGGAGTACCCATGTTGCATACTTTTTTAGCCGTTATAATAAAATATTTAGATTTGACTAAATACATATTATTTATTAATAAATAATATTTTAATATAAGGAAATAATTGTTAAAATATAGTTGTTAATAATGAATTAAGAAAAATAATTAATCAAACGCAAAATTTTAATGAAATGAATATCTAAAATAAAAATAATATTTGGGTGAAACCTAAATAATCTAAAACAATTAATTCTAAAAACTTAAAAATAAATAAAAATAATAAATGGTCAAACTTATCTAAAGAATATTTGGGTCAAACCTAAATAATCAAAACACTAAAACAAACAATAAACTGAGTTGTCTTTAGTGAGACTTTTTGGAAGCTTTTTGGTGGGCTTTTACAATCTAATTTCTCTAAAATCTGGCAGGAGTTTATTGAAATCACAAGCTTGATGGGTAAACCCTGCAAAATCAAAGTGTCCTAGGGTTTTTCAGGGTGCTGAATCCATATATACATTAAAAAAACTAGTTTAAATAACACAAATCAAAATTTCACCTCAATTTTTTCGGCCGGATTCCGACATCGAAAAGTCCAAAAATTCACGCTAAAGACAACTCCATTATTAAAAGAAATAATATTTGAATCAAACATAAATAATCAAATCAATTAACTCTAATTATTAAAAATAAAAAAAAATAATAAATGGTAAAAAAAATTAAAAATAAATAAATAAATAAAATAAAAGTAAATAAATAAATCAATCAATCAATAATCAATAATGAAGAAAATAAAGAAATTAATCGTTTATTAGCAGTAAAAAAATATAAGTTAAAATTAAAAATTAAAAATTAATAAATTAGGATATATATATATATAAAGAGGAAATGGAAGGGATCCAACAACTGTTAATTTTCCAACCATCATCTCTATTCATATTTCTTGGCATCTCAATCGCTATAGCCTCCCTAAACTTACGGTTATGGACATGATCTATCCTAGCAATAACATGAGCATCTTCAATGCAAATGTCATGTTTTTCCTTTTGCCATGTTCTTCTAATGCCGAGGAGTGCCTTCCCATGTTTGATGTTTATCACATGTTCCCAAATCCTATGATTTATTGAGCGGTTAGTTTCACCAACATAGAGTGTCCCGCATGAACAAATGTCCCGCATGAACAAGGGATTACATAAACACCTTCTTATTCTTAGGGTCCATCAGATCTTTACAGATCTTAGTGATTTTTGAATGGTGTTAACAGTTCAAAGTTAGAGGAACCTTGTGATTTCTTAATATCCATTCAATATTGTCATGGTCCCTTGGATTGAAGGAAGGTGCACCCTATAAAACGTATCATGTCCATTTTGGTGGGTTCTTTATTAATCTTAGAACCTCTGTCAGCTTTAAGGAAAACCCTAAGACATTGGAGCTTATTATAACCATTATTTTTTAAAACCTTAAGGAGATGGGTTTTCTCATCTTCAAGGTGAATTTCGACCGAAATTCTAAACACACGGGTGGCTAAAGTGTTGAGAACACTCAGCTTTTGAGTAGGGAAATGATGGGACTAAGCATGAAGATATTGCTTCGTGTGAGTTTTCTTCCGAAAGAGCTGGTGTAAGAATGATCCATCATCCTTCTTTGAAATAAGGACGTCAAGAAAAGGTATGCTCCCATTGATTTCACATTCCATATTAAACTTTATGAAGCTAGACTGATTATTAAGATGTTGGAGAAAGAGATCCAACTTATCCAGACCATGAGGCCAGTTGACGCAGGTGTCATCCACAAATCTCTTCAAAAGCTTTGGTTTCTATTGAGTTGAGGACAAAGCTTTGGATTCAAATTTCTCTATGAAAATATTAGCTACAACAGGGGAAAGGGGGGAACCCATGGAAACACCACACATTTGTTCATAGAATTCCCCTTCAAAGCTAAAGAAAGTAGAAATAAGAAAAATCTTAACCAATTTAGAAGCACCAGGATCCGTGATGCAATTGATGACCTCAATGGCATCTCGTTAGTCATCAATATTTTTCACCCGTTGATGACTATTTTTTAAGGCCAATTTTTCTAGAAGCTGATCTCCAATTTGTCAAATTTGTCAGCTATAAAACACCCCTAAACATTTTTTGTCCTCCTACCTTTTTCAGTCAGCCTATGATGAGAAAAAACTTAGTTGTTAAGTACTATCTAGTCTCAGTCATATAATCCTGTCCATCAGCTGTCATAAGCTAAAGTCATATGTTGTCATTCACCCTCATCCCCAGGTCATTCATTAACCAACTGACTGATAAGAATGTCAGCCACCCTACCTCTGGTCATATGTCATCTTAAGATCTGGTCATACCAAAGAGAACACTCAAAATCTGTCAAATATCTCCCCTAAGTTAGGTAGTGGCGCTTTAGGAAATCCTCCCTTGACAAAAGCATCCTGAGCCAAAATCTTTTGTTCAATACCAGCCAACCCTAAACTAGCACTTAATCTGAAAAGCTTGATACACCCATAAGTCACACCACTAAAAGGTCTTGATGTCTCAGCAATATATGTTTCAAAAGCCAAAGTGATATTGTGTTGATCTACAATGTTTCAGTGTATTTTTCAAAGCAGAGATATACAAGAATTCCATAAGACATTGTCAAGCTAAACATGTGAAGACAACTGCTTCTCATGTTCTCTTGAGCCTGGGATAAGAATGCTAGTCAGAGAGGTAATTCAATGAACTTCTGCAAACACAGTTAAAAAGGTTAGTGAATAATGACTAGCAATCAATTTCTCTACAGATACAAGTCATGTTGCTCCTGTTTCTAAAGATTCACAAGGGTATTCTAACAACATGATACATAGCTCAAAAAATTCCTCTCATAGCATATTGCTAAATTTGCACCTTATTACTTAATGTGATATACCAAGCAGAGATAGGCATAACAAGGAAAGATGACACAATTTGAGAAAGAGAGAAATGTCACTTGTTGTTAACCTCCTCCAAGCATGAGCAGATGGTTGGGTCACTGTGCTAATCTCCTCCAAACATGAGCATATGGTTGGGAATATTATGTTAACCTCCTTCATTTAAAAGTAGATGGTTAGGAACATAATAAAGACCTCCTTCATTTAAAGCAGAGGGTCAGGAACAGAGGTATGGCCTCATTCAAAGAGCACAAGACTAACAATGCTGCAAATGGCCTAAAAAACTTGTTTACACCTTTTTCTCTAATGGATGAAACCACTAATACAACAGTGGTATTTCAAGGGGTGCTTACATGGGTTCACTGTTTGAAAGAAAGAGTTGAAATTAGTAGAAATCAATTGAAGGCTTATGAGTAGAAAAATGGTGTTAAAAATAGATGGAAAGCAGTGGTACTATGATGATTCAAGAAGTTTTGTTTTTCATATTCATAAAAGATCTTCTTCATAGGAAATCTGAGGTTCAAATGTACAAAAATTGGAACAAGATCATAAAATGACAGAAAGGGTCTTTAAAAAAGCTTTCTCCTTGATAAAAAATTGTAAATCAAGCCTTTATTGAGTAAAATTAAAGGTTCATCCACAGTCAGAGGAAGATGTTAAAAGGTGCCTAACAGTTTTTGTTCAACTTCAACAATGGGCATAACAAGTCATCAACACCAAGAGAGTTGAAATTGTCAAATTAAGTTCTAGAATTGTAAATCATCTCCTTCCAAGAGATATGGCAAAAGATGCATCAACAGTCCTTGATATGGTAGGTTCTTAAGCAGTTTCCTTTAAAGGAAAGAAATGGATAAACAGTGACAAAGTTATTTCCTAAATGAAAAGGCAGTAAAAGGGGTTTTGCTTCTTAAGGAGGTCTCCATACTTCGACAAAAGCCACAAATACGAGGGTCATCAAAAGAAGCTCGTCACAACATTGTTATTATGAGACTTGTTCGAATAGAAGGCTTAATGGTATTTTAAAAGTGATAAAATATCAAAGATAGTGCTTTATTTTTTGAAATGAACAAAAAGCCTTTTCAAAAGGCATACAAACCCTTACAAATAAACTACCAAGGCATTTGAGCTCATTTGAATTATAAAGGCAAAGGAGAGCATTTTAAAAACCCCATTTGCAATTTCAAAAGCCTAAGCATACTCCATGAGCTGCTCACTAGAGAAGAAAGTTGATTTCGGGAAAGATTTCAAAGTTTGAGGCTCAGAAAACCTGCACGGTGTGCCTGTAGGTTTGTGCGGCACACCTGTGAGCACAAATACAAAACACTTGAAATGCTGCGCGACACGCCTGTAGTGGCGCACGGTGCGCATGTGCACTCATTCACCAACCGCCTGAAACAGACCAGACAACCTCCATTGCGCGGTGCCCATTGCTTTAAACGTGCCGCTCCTCCATTGCTTCCAAAAAAACTCTTAAAAGGCTGCTCCGAAGATCAAGAAAGACCCATAAGTGTTGTTCAAGGTATTTTCCTTGCTTCTTGGTAGTTTTTGAAGTTTAAAGGGGGTATGCTTGCTATGTTTTCAAGAGAGAAACAATGATAAAGAAGTTAGGGCCTTCAGTCAAATTCAAAGTTTTTTTGTTGCTGTGGATATAAAGAATTAGTGCAGTGATAGGGAAAGGGTGTCTATGCCAAAATAGAAGAAGATTCCTCTTCAAACAGAAACCACAAAGCATAACTTGCTAAGCCTTTTGCTCAAAACACAGAAATTAAAGAGATAGGTGGTTTGCCAAAATTGAGAAAGGCCTCTCTTTGTCATGGCTAGGAAATGATAAAACAGTGAAAAAGGGAGGTTTATTATGTCAATTTCATGGCACTTTGATTGTGCTATTAAGATAGTTCAGACAGCTCACAGTTGTTATAAAGGAGAAAAATTTGTTTGAAACTCAGAGGATAAAACAGTGAATGAAAAGGGAGGTTTGTTAGACCAATATTGAAAGCTCTTCTTGTGTTATTAAAAAACCAAAACTATACACAGTTGTTAGACAGATAAACAGATGATTGTAGTGGTCTCAAATTTTTTTTGATCATCTAGACAATTGTAGAGGGATGAAGGCCTGATCAATATAAAGTGTTCCTTTTTGTGTTGTGATATAGTGAGATTTGTGAAGCTCCCTAGGATTCAAAAAAGGCAGTCTGTTTTCAAGGTTTTTCAAGGTCAGCTGAGGGTGTCTTGATTACTTTGTAAAGAATAGTGAATAGCAAAGGGCAGTGCTTGGGGGGAGGATTTTTTGTGCCAAACACAGGAAATCCTTGTTTGAAAAAGAACCACCAACACATATTTTCAAATTTATTTGCCCAAACATAGTGATAGAATGATTTTGGTTGTCATTTAACAAGTACTTGTTTGTTGGCATCAAAGAAGCACAGTGACGTGCAAAGAGGACAAGGTGTGTTTTTGGGGACTATTTCAGGAACCATTTGAAGCAACCGTTGTTTTAGTCAACCAGCAAAGAGTATCCAAAACAAAATTCCTCCCAGGCAAGACAGTAGAAGTGGCCCTCACAGGAGTTTTGAACCTGTTTCAACTTAGGAAGTAAATGCCCATCCTTCAGTTATGTTTAACTTTCATGAAGTTGGATGTCTATATTTTTGTCAAAGGGTTTAGGAGGTGAAAAGCTATCTCCCCTTGACACATCTATGTGCTTTGAGATTGCAAGGGAAACATTTTCAGCTAGTAGGCTTAGATTTCAAGTTTTCTCCTAGATCCATTTCCAGAGCTACCAAAATCCCTTATTTCGGAGAAAAATGGTTTAAACAGAGCTACCTAGACTCAGAACAATACAAACCCTTTTTGAAGCCGGAGCATCGGGATGCATGCCCATCCATATTTCCTTTTTCATATCTGTTGACTAGCTATGCTCCCCTCATGAAGATAATCATGAAATATTTCACATGCCAGGGAAGGTTTTCCTGGGTCTATGCTTACCATGTCCGGTTGCTCATGCACTTCACAAGAGCCCAATTTTTAAACCTCCCCTTTTTCCTCCATAGAAGTATTGAAAAGATGGCCTCCACTATTCAAAATAGACCTCCCTCTTAGCAACCATCTTGCCTTTTCCATCATTCCCTCATCAAGATTTTCATTCTTCATCAACTTGAGAAGAAGGGAATCTCTTGGGACACTTTCATTGCACATCCCGATTTCGCCACTGTTTCTTCATCCCATGCATCTCCTTCACCTTCCACTCAGCATCTTTCGCCTTATTCAAGTAAGCCAATTCCTAAGAAGCTAAAATCTCCCATGATTGATCAAGAAGAAGAGCATGATGAAGAAGAGCAGCATGGTGAACAAGAAGAGCATGATGAAGAAGAGCAGCATAGTGAGGAAAGGCAGCAAAGTGAAGAAAAAAACAGTGATGATAGGCAGCACGGTGATGAAGAAGAGCGCCATGAAAAAGAGAAAAATAGTGAAGAGGGAAATGATGAGGAAATGGAACAGTTTGAGGAGGATATTGGTAGCCCTCACAACAGAAAACATGATGAGGATGAAGCATAAAAAATTGAAGATATAGAGCCTGAAAATCCTGAAGAAATCAGGGAAAAGGTGAAAAGGGTAGCCTTCAAAAAGACATGCAAGGTGACAGTCAAATCATTCATGAAGAAGGTCAAAACAGTGGCAAGGATGATGAGGGAAGTAGCAAGGGCAAAGAGCAAATAGAGCATGTGCTAGCTGCCTCTCCTAGGCAAAGGGCCATGCTTTCTTCTCCAAAGGTGACAAAGCCTCGAACATCAAGGAAGAGGGTGCCTCAAACTATAACACCAAATGTTACTAGAGCCCTCCGAAGCAAGGGGAAGTTTCCCAGGCAATCCATTGTCGAATTACCCAAGAGGAGGAAAACCAAGAAGGCCTCCCAAAGCAAGGGGAAGGAGAAGGAAGAAAGAAACCATGAGAAAGAGAGGGACTTTGACATAATTCAGATACAGAGTGATGATAGCGATAATGAGGCCAAAATAATAGAGTCTCTCTTGATCAATAGAGAAGAAAAAATTCATGATTTGAGGGCAGATCTAGAGAGGTCTAAAATCCTCATTCACTTTCTACAAATATAAAACAAGTAGATGAGTGTCCACATGGCGGTATATGAGACAAGGGCTATCAAATATCAAAAAGAGGCCTCCAAGGTGCAAATTAAGTTGGAAGAACTCATGGGCAAGTTCAATAATAGCGAAGATGAGGATCAGCCAAGAAGGAAGAGGCCAAGGACCATGGGACTCGAAAGAGCCTTGGAGAAACAAAAAGGGGAAGAGGCTGCCCTTTTCCAATCCTTTCCTCTCACTACTTTATTCACCCAAGAGATAGAAAAAAATCAAGAAGCATGGCTCGAAAGGGTGAACGACCACTTGGAGAAGAAGTTGGAAAAGGCCAATAGAGATTTGGACCTTCAAAGAAGAATGATCGGGCAATGTAAGAAGCTAAATCAGTTCGCCCGAAGGAAATTGAAGGCCACACAAGAAAAGATCAAGGAGGCTCAAAAGAGGCACCCGTCACTAAAAATGAAGAAAGACATATCAAGACTCCAAATTTTGGCCTCAGCTTCTCAACATTTTTCTGAAAACCCTTGAGGATCATGCTCGCCAAAATTTGGCGAAATTCAACAAGTTTTGGTTTTTTGTCATTTTTGGGCTTTTTGTTAAAAATCATGGGCATCGCCATTTCTGTTTGAGACATTCTCAAAGGATGAAAATGGTATCATTGGATGCCATAATTTCAGGGGGATCTACTCAACGATTTTTAGATCAATTTAAGATGATTTGGTCCCCCAAAATGGTGAAAAACAGTCACTTTTTCCACACTCTGCCCCGCATATCAGCAAATGCTATTTTTTGGGTTTTTACACATAGGTCAGTTTTTTATAGAATTCTAGTGATCAGTTTGGATAAAACAAAGAATTTTAAAAAACTAGACATCCATAGCTTTCCAAGGAGCTATCATGGGCCTCGTTTCGACATCGGTAAGGCTTCCAAAAGGTTCCCACAAGACAGGAGATTTTCTGCTGATATATTTCTTGAGTATTTTTGTGAAAAATGCACTTTTCTGAAGTGGCTTTTCTTAATGTGCGTTTAGCTATTTTTGGCCATGGTTAGTTAGTAAAAGTCAATATATTTTATTTTTTTAGCATTTTTAGGATATTTTTATAGATATTTTGTGCCTTGGGCATTGTAAAACCTCAAGGACAAAATCAGATATTTTTGATGGGCCAATGAGCTTGAAAGTTTCACTAAGAGGTTTTCCCTCATCTTGGCCTATATATTCCAAGAGACTTCATTGTAAATAAGGCTGAACTTGATGATATAGAGCAATATATGGTTATACAAGCTTGGAAGAAAAACTTGTCTCATGCATTGGATAGTTTCTTGAATGTTTTTGGATGATGAAAGAGTACTGCTGTTGGATTCCTTGACTTGGTAAAAAGGTATAGTGTCCCTCTCTGTTATGTTTTCTTAGTTTTCATTCATATTTCATGCTCTTGCTTGCTATAAGACAGTAGAGAATATATTTGAGACATGCCCTTGGAGGCACCTCAAATTTCCTATTTCTTTATAGCTTCTATGTTTTCTTCCTTCTTAGTCATATCAAAGAATCCTTGATTGCTCTTTGATAACTGAAGAAATTGTTTGCTTGTTTCATTTATGGTTTTATGCATGCTAAGTATGATTCATGGTATGCCCTACTTACTCATGGCTAGTCATAGCTCCACCTCTGAAACCTTTCTTTGATTGTTTGATTGTCTTAGTTGAACCAAGGAGGTCTTGTACTGATCTTGCCCTTTGCCTAAAACTATGCAATCTTGCTTCAAAGTGCCCAATAGCTTGAAATACTATGCTTAGGAATTTCCTCATAGTGATTTGAGTTGTTTGTTTGTCTTAATTGTATTTCCCCAAAGTCTGATAGAAATTTCCTAAAGTTAGAGAGTCATATATCTCTATGTATTGCTTGAATGTTTATTTCTATGCATTTATCAGTTTATAGTTACATTTCTCATGATTAATGGTTAGCCCTACCATGTTTATGTCAGCTATTGAACTATTTATGTTTGAAATCCTTTGTTCTTCACAAATTTAGTGTCCATCCCACTCCATTTTACCCAAAGATCCATTTTACCTTGATCAAATCGGCCCTTCAACATACCTTGTATCACCATCTGAAGCTTTCTTGACCTTTTCGACTCCATAGCCCAGTTAATCTAACAATATTTTTATCTATCTTAGTCTTTAATCAGTTCCTCCCTCACAAACCTAAAAGAAAAACCAAAAACCTACTTCATAACTAGACTAAAATCAGAAACACAAGAAGCAAAACACACAGATATCCCTTACACAAATAGAGAGAGCCCTCTCTGAGTCCAGGAAGGCTAGGTCCTTGGGCTCCAAAGATTGGTTTGATGTTACCCTGTCACTTGGCTTGCCATTCAGCCAAATCATGGGACCCTAACAACATGATTAATAGGGACATTAGTGTAAAGGGATTCCATCGATGTTACCATTCCTCAGAGCCCTCTTCCCCCCAACATATCTATTGTCATTGATTCCTCTTATTTCCCTCCTTTTCATGACGATTATAATATATTTGTTGATAATAACAAAAATAATAGAATTGATGATAATAATAATAATATGTTTGTTGTTTTTTTTTTTCCAAAGAAAATATCTGCAACTTTCTATTAATTAATAATGAAAAGTTACAATTTGTAGATGAAATTAAGCATTCAAGACACCCAGAGGGCCCGTGTGCTCAAGCATACATTGTAGCGAGGCTACTCAATAAATTACATATTTCTAGCGAGGCTTAGATTTTGTGCTTTCCTTTTCTCTTTTAAACAATCTGCTAAGTCCCTGAATGTAGGGAGGAAGGAACAAGGGCCAACTCATTGTTCCTTGTGTATTTTCTTTGTCGGTGTTATCACAAAATTGTTCTTGATTGGCTGCTTATCAAAAAAACTTAGTGTAACTATTTCAAACCAGCTTTTGTCTGAAGCTTAGTCTCTTCAGTCTGAGAGGGTTCTCTCAAGGGAGTTATATGATATTGAATAGTGATGGTACTAGATGGCTAACTCTATTAAAAATGTAACTTGTTTTTTTATGTTTGCAGGTTGAAAGGAATGTAGGCTTGCTACCATTGGGCTTATGGAGTCAACAATCAGTAGTTTTAGTGGCAAGGTTTCTTGACATGGAAGCTGAGGCAGATAGGGGTCTTTAACAGAGGAAACTCACACATAAAACATAGGGCAACACAATCATTTAATCACTAAAGGAAGTCAGAGCATAAATTATGAATTCTGAGTAATAGAGATGAAATATACTGCAAATGGTAAAAACATAAATATGTAGATCAATAAGACATTAAAAACCCCATGAGAATATTAGGTCCGTCAAGAAGAAAGTCCCTCTGTATTACTGATATAAGTCAAGTATATAAAGCACCAGTTTAGTGAAAAAAATCTCCAACCCTTGACTACTTCGATGCTTTGTCTTTAAATAGAGATTCTTACAACAAGGATTATCTTACTGATGGCTAGATTCATTGAATTCTCCTATGACACATCACATAATTGAAAAACATGACTTTTAACAAGAAACTGACAGCTACACCTTAAAGAAGACATCTCCCAATAGGATTCTAACTCCTATTTATTACATACTCTACCTTATCTTGTGAAACAATTACATAACAGTTACAAAATAAGCGTCACATGCTCGAAAGATACATGATAGATTCATTTCCACTTTACATATTTAAGATTCTCCTAGACATGTGGAAAACCCTATTTTTCAGGAATGTATAACCCTTATCTTCAACAAGAGCTTTGGCTGATGACTTGTCTCCACATCACTTCCTTCGAGTCATAAATATTTGATGTTAAGGTCCCTTGACATGTTGGAGGAGTCCAACTATCCAAAACTTCCATTAAGATGCTCCAAAACCTTCAAAAATATCTTGCTACGAAAACATGATAGTTTCATAGCGAGCTTTGGTAACGTTGAAAAATTAGCTTCTGCACCCAATAACTTTGCTCCTTTGCTGTTCTATGGTGTCAACCAAGTCATGACACATCACCATCATCAAACTCCCTCCTTGAAAACTGCAAAAAGTGACTTTATAGGCAAAAAGGCTGCTACCAATTTTTTCGTAGCATTTTCCTAGCTTTAAGCTTAGGAAATGCTATGAAATTGTGTAAAAGTGCATAAATTCCATATTTCAAAATTGTCTCGAAAAAGTGACCTCCAGCTGTAAAAACTTGATCTTATGCATGTAATGAACTTCACTAAAGCATATTTAACCTCAAATTATGGTCCCTTTGGTGTTTCTTCCTCATTTATGATTAATTGAGCAATGGGCTCCTCAACCAGAGTCATCTTCAAACCTTTCTTCTCCAGCTCTTCATGAATTAGTTCTAATTGCTCTTGAAGGTCTTTGAGTTGGTCTTTTAATGTCCTATTCTTATACTGTAAGTGCAGATTTACCTTTGTGATATGCCTGACCTCTTTTCTTAGTGGCTAAGTCCACTTTATCAGTTTTTGTGTGTTGTCGAAGGTATTAGATACACTTGTGACTCGATCCTCCCAAATATTTCTCATCTATTCAAACTGCACTCTTTCAGCTCTATGTTTCTCGGCCTCTTTCCTCAAGACTGATATCTCTTTACTTACATCTTTCAACTCCTTAAGGGTTTCAACTTCTGATTTTTTAGTGATTTTCTATTTTCCCTTCTTTTGCTTGATGCCCAAATCTTCTTTTGTAGGTGAGGAGAGGTCTATGATGCTTGGTGGTGGCTGAGCAGTTTCACTGACCTTCTGAGTTTCTTTGCTGCTTTCCAAAACTTTTCTGGCATATCTTATCATTGGTTTCCTAGTTTGAAACATAAATCCAGCGTCACCTACAAATTATAACTTCTTAGCTGTTTTTCCTTTCTTAAGCTTCCTTCCTCCCTCATCTATGTCTTCAGCTTGGACTATTATGGGAGTCTATTCAATATCAATGGCATGAAAAATGTCCTCTAAGTTACCTTTAGCCACTATTTGAATCCTTGTTGTAGAAATTATATGCACTAAGCCTACATATGTCCAAGATCCACCTGATCTCACACTATTTTAACTTTATGCAAGATACTTAATCTATTCCACTTGTTAATCTTTTGCAGAAAAATTAATTGCACACACATGTGAAGCATAAAAAAAAATTATCAATCGCACATAACACAGTTTTTAACCAGGAAAGCCTGAAGCTGAAAACCCCAACTCTATATTATGTAACATGGAGATCATATGACAATCTCATACAAGCATACAAAGCTTATCACAAGCCCTCAGTACAGTATAATCGTCATACACTAACCAGGCCCAATCTTGCAAATCCATGCACCGATCTTTGCCATCTGCTAGCCTGCCTCCACTGCACAATCTCTTCTGAAGAATAGCTCTGAATGAATTCAAATTACTCCATCCTTGACTGCACAATCCTAATTGGCATCTCCACTGAGTGTTTGATGCAATCAATGCATCACTATAGTCACAACAGATAATCTATCTTGCCCTTTCACCTATCTCTCCACTGGTCCCCACTAAAACTTCCATGCACTGTAGTTAACTGATGTATTATTCAGTTGATTAATGAGTTATTATTTGTGAATTAATTAACTAATTAATTCACTCCACTCTCACTAGTGTATCAATTAGTTAGACTAGATACAACTAGCTCAACTCGAGTCTAACAACACAACCGAATACACCCATAACCATTAACTACTTCTTCCAATCGTGTCATAACTCGCCACTTGAGCTCTAACTTGAGTCCTCCATGCATTGCCCAGTAACCCTCGTGAATAGTGTAATTCCTTCGCCGCTTGTTGTGCTACATATGTGCACTAAATCAAGTGCTCCAAGAGAATAAGTTGATGTTTAGAGTTTACTTATTATTAAGAGATAATAATAATTGATATGCATCTATTTTTAGATCGACGCATCTATAACAGACGCCCAATATTCTAAAAATATAATTTCATTTATTTTTTCAACTTGATCAACCATGCACAAATATCATCCTCGCAACTTCTGAAATATGATCATCATGTCTAAAATAGACATAGTCTAAAAATAGACTTGCACAAAAATAACTCACTTTAGCCCACTTAGTGAAGGCGACTCTTTTCACTAAGCTCATCATCTTGTTGAATTCAACGCTCCCTCTCAACAAGATAGGGATTATCTTTCACCTCGATCTTGCCTCTATGGTATTCGATTTTTCTTCGTGAGAGCACCTTCGTCGAATATCTTCCCCCGATCCTCCGTGGGAATGTATAGCTAAATATGATCTACTCACAGACACACCGAGCATGATGATACCATATATCAATATTTTTAGATATATCAAGGAACACAAGATTAACCAAGAGTTTAATGCAACTCGATTATCACAATGAATCACCGTGGGATCTAAATGTGAACTCGAACAAACCAACCAAACTTAAGATTCCTCGTCTAGATAGGCCTCACATGCAACAAAATTGTCACATGTATTCGTCTGAGCAAACTAAGTGTCACAGATATTTGTTTCCTCAAGTATACTCAAGAAACTCCGCCGTAGATTTGGATATCGAAAATCCCTCCCGATGAGATGTGCTCTTTCTGTCTGTTGGGCTTCCTTCCCAATCTGCATCCGTGAAGCCATGAAATTTCACCTCATCCATTTGTCTGTACCATAAACCATACTTAGATGTGCCCCTGAGATATCTCAAGACATGCTTGCCTACCTTCCAAAAGAACTTGGTAGGCTTAACCATCTCTTGTGAAAGCTGGTTCACCGCATAGCATATGTCCAGTCTTGTATTGAATAAATACATGAGTGAACCCACCAACTATCGATAAACAGTGGCATCCACTACCTCTGCTGATGTAGCATCCTCTTTCTTCCAATTTCCTGGAAGAGGAGTGTCGATAGGCTTGCAACCTTGCATGTGAAACTTCTCCAGTATCTCCTGGGCATACTTTTCTTGAGACACAAATAGTTCACCTTCCCGCTGCCATATTTCCAATCCAAGGAAATAATAAAGGAGGCCTAAATCCTTCATCTCAAACTCCTTTGCAAGATCAGCCTTGCATGAGTGTATCAACTGCTCATCACCTGTTAGTATCAAATCATCAACATAAAGTACAATGATCAAAAGCTTACCCTCAACCACAATCTGGTACAGGTTTGCATCCGTTTCACTCTTGGTGAAGCCAAGTCCAGTGAAATAGCTGTCGATCTGAGTGTACCAAGCAGGGGGTGCTTGTTTCAGCCCATACAATGCTCTTTTGAGCCTGCACACATGCGACTCGCTGCTAAAGATCTAAAATAATTCAAGCTACTCAATGTACACCTCTTCCTCAATGATCACATTAAGGAACACAGTCTTCAGATCCATCTGATGAATGTGCGAACCCATCTGCACTGAGAGAGCAAGGATGGTCCATATGGAAGAATACCGTGCGATAGGTGCAAAGGTTTCTTCATAGTCAATCCCCTCAATCTGTGAGAAGCATCGGGAAACAAATCTTGCCTTATACCTCTCGACGCTCCCATCAATAGCTTGCATTACCTTGTAGATCCATCTTGATCCTACAACTGATTTTCCCACCAGCCTTGGAACAATCTCCCAAGCACTGTTTCTGACAATGGAGTCATACTCCTCCACCATGGCATCTACCCATGTGGGCTCCTGCGCTGCTTCTTCAAAAGAAGATGGCTCTGTCACAATACACTTGCTCATAAGAGCCATGTATCCAATATATCGGTCAGGTGACTGTCTCTGTCTGTGCTGTGATGTAGGGACTCCTACATTCTGTGCCGCATCAAACTTCAGTCTCTCAACTTCTGTGGTACGCTTTCTTCCTTGTCTGATGTTCGGTTCTACATGAGTGGACTCCTCTGCTCCAGGAATCTCCTCCTGTGGCTAATCCACATCCAGAGGCTCATCTTTGGGAACAATAAGTTCCTCTTCCGCATGCAAGTGTAGCTCCCTCTCAAGCGGCAACTTCATGGCTTTCACCTCATTGAATTTTATATGCCGTCGCATAATAGTCATCCAAATGTTCTAAGAATACACACGATAGTTTTGGGGTGTTTCGTGTACCCCAAAAATATCCCAACTTCTGCAGTCAACTCCAGCTTCTTCCTGGCATCCTTTGTCACATGAATGTAAACCAGTGAGCCAAAAATCTTCAAATGAGAAAAATATCAGTTTCTTACCGTAAAGAAAGCTTCCTCGGTGTACTCATGCCAAGTATTCTATGAGGACAATGGTTTTGGTACATAAACCGCAAGGCTGCATGCTTCCGCCTGGCTGCGACCACAAGAGGGCTCTCGATCATGCAAGATCGCTCGTGTAGCACCCATGATCACGATTCTTTCTCGCGGCCCCATTCCGATGTGGGTTATGAGGCGCTATGAGTTCTTCTTTGACCCTTGCTACAGATGTCTTTGAATTCGCCCAAGATGTATTCACCACCATTATCCCTCCTTAGAGCTTTCACCTGCTTCCCTGACTCCTTCTCCAGCAATGCCTTGAACTCACAGAACTTTGAGAACGTTTCACTCTTCTTCTGCATGAAGAATATCCAGAATCTATGAGAATAATCATCAACAAATATCACATAATACCTGTGTCTTGCTGTTTAAGAAACCGAGAATGGTCCACACACGTTTGTGTGAATTCTATCCAGGATCACCGAAGCACGATTCTCCTTCTCATGAAAGGTGGTCTTCATAAACTTACCCATTTTACATCCTTTGCACTGATCTGATTATGCAAGAGTACCCTTGGGAAGTCCAGTAGAAATTTGTTTCAAAATCTTTAAAGCGCCATGGTGAAGATGGCCCAATCTCCTGTGCCATAACTCGCCCTCATCCCGGCTCACCACTTCTTCTTCTTTGCCCACCATTGCAGCGCAACCATCTACCTCTAGCTTGTAGATATTCTTAATTTGAACCCCTATCTTCTTGGTTTGCCCCGTTGTTTTATGTTGAAGGAAGGCTTTTCCCTCACTGAAAACAACATCATAACCTTTGTCTTCCAGCATTGCGACCAAGACCAAGTTCTTCTTCAAACCTGGAACATGCATGACATTCTTCAACAAGAATGGATTACCGGACTCCCTCTCAAAGGTAATGGTCCCAATTCCAGTTGCACTGTATCGACCATCGTCTCCCATCTCTATATGCATCTGGAGGTCCTTCTCCTCCAAGTCACTAAACAACTCTTTGTCTCCCGTCATATGGAAAGACGCACCACTGTCAAGATACCACACCGATCCCATGCAGCTTGAAACCAAGCATGCGATCAAGGAAAAATCCAGCTCAAATTGCGAGGCTAAGGCCTCTCCAGCTGCAGATCTAGCAGCCTGCTTATTCTTCTTCTTCTGTGAACAGTTAGTGGTGAAATTTCTATGCTCGTGACAGTGAAAACACTTCACTTTGGACAAGTCCTGCTTCTTGCCTTTCGCACCGAATTTAGAAGGATTTTTATTCCCCTTCCCTTTCCTTGCTTTGGCAGCCAAAGCACAATTCTCTTCATCTTCATTCTTCGATGAAGATCCATCCCTAGTACCCCGCCTTATCTCCTCCTGCACAATATCTGACCAAAGTCGCTCCCATCCTAGCAGTTTCTCCCTTCCATTGGCAGAGTCTTTGTAGCTATGTCAAATTTTCGAAAGCCCAAGGAGAGCCAAGCTCACCAAGTATTCTTCATCAACAATAACCCCCACACTTCCCACCTCATCCTTGCAGTGGACAAACTTTGTGAGGTATTTTGGAATACTGTTGCCTTTCTCCATTTTTATTTTTCTGAGCTTGTCTTTAAGCGCCAACTTCCTCTGGTCACTTCTTCTTTGGAACAAGTCTGTCAAAGCCTTCCACATTAAGAATGGAGTGGATTTCCCATGAAGGCTGGACACAATGTGGTCCTTCACACCTTCCAACAAAATCCTCCTCATCTTTGCAGTCTTCTTTTTCCATGCATCAAGTAATGCAGCATCGCTAGATCCCAACTTAGGAACATCGCTATCAATGAACTCCTTCAGCCCACTATCCTCTAGCACGCCTCCATCCTGTCCTTCCAGACTATGTAATTCGAGCTCCCATCAAGGGCATACTCCAATCTCAACTCGTTGAAAGACATTTCAATGTATACTCGATTTCTGCACCAAGAATCTTTTGTAGCAAATTCGAATTGTCCACCAACACAAACTCACTTCACAATTGCAATCTTCAATCAACAATGCTCTGATACCATGTAGAAATTATATGCACTAAGCATGCATATGTCCAAGATCCACCTGATCTCACACTATTTAACTTTATGCAAGATACTAAATCTATTCCACTTGTTAATCTTTTGCAGAAAAATTAATTGCACACACATGTGAAGCATAAACAAAAATTATCAATCGCACATAACGCAGTTTTTAACCGGGAAAGCCTGAAGCTGAAAACCCCAACTATATATTATGTAACATGGAGATCATATGAAAATCTCATACAAACATACAAAGCTTATCACAAGCTCTCAGTATAGTACAATCGTCATACACTAATCAGGACCAATCTCAAATCCATGCACCGATCTTTGCCACCTGCTAGCCTGCCTCCATTGCGCAATATCTGGTGAAGAATAGCTCTGAATGAATTCGAATTACTCCATCCTTGACTGCACAATCCTCATTGGCATCTCCACTGAGTGTGTGATGCAATCAATGCATCACTATAGTCACAACAGATAGTCTATCTTTCCCTTTCACCTATCTCTCCACTCGACTCCACTGAAATTGCCATGCACTGTAGTTAACTGATGTATTGTTCAGTTGATTAATGAGTTATTATTTGTGAATTAATTAACTAATTAATTCACTCCACTCTCACTAGTGTATCAATCAGTTAGACTAGATACAACTAGCTCAACTGAGTCTAACTGAGTTAAACTGAATACAACTCCATAACTACTTCTTCAAACTGTGTCATAACTCTGCCACTTGAGTTCTAACTGAGTCCTCCATGCAATAGCTCCAGTAAACCCTTAGGAATAGCGTAATTCCTTCTGTCAGCTGTTGTGCCACATCTGTGCACTGAACTGAAGTGCTCCAAGAGAATAAGTTGTTGTTTAGAGTCTGATTATTATTAAGAGCTAATAATAATTGACAGGCATCTATTTTTAGATTGACGATCTATAAATAGACTTCACCCAATATTATAAAAATAGAATTTCATCTATTTTTTCCAAATTGATCAACCATCCACAAATATCATCCTGAAACTTCTGAAATATGATCATCATGTCTAAAAATAGACATAGTCTAAAAATAGACTTGCACCAAAAATAGTCTGCGGGCCCAGTTAGTGAAGGCGACTCTTTTCACTAAGCTCATCATCTTGTTGAATCTCAACCCTTGTAACCCTCTTGCTACCATGTTTACTAACTGTTGGCCTTTGTTTTGCAGGTGTAACTTTGGGTGTATCATCCTTCTGTAATGGCTCTATCTCCATGATTATTGGCTCAACTTGCTCTGCTACTGTAGGTGCTGGAATATCTCTAGGTTTGGGAGTTATTTTAAGAGTGACAACATCTACTTCAAAACTACTTATGAACAGAAAATATGACCAATATCTGCCTAATATTTTTAACTCCTCCAACACCAACAACTTGATCAAACCATGATGAAAAATAGAGGTTTCATTTCCTTCTACTTTAACTTGAACCTTGTCTAAAATTTTAGCTAAGCTTCTGTATAAGTAAAAAGGTAAATCAAGATACCTCTTACCCACAAAATGTAGTAGAAGCCTGAGGTGGTAGGAATAATCCATGTGGTACCTCCCTTCGCAGGCGAAGTACTTATAAATGATCCACAATAGCTTTGAGTAGTTTTCCTTCATATAGCTCCTTGGGATAGCATTTGTGAGATCAATTTCACTATGCTCTGTCTTGATGAATTCTTTACAGTCCTGCATGGCAAAATTGATAACTTTGAACCATTGCTATCCTCCCCTAGGGATTCCTGTTGCTGCTGCAATGGTTTCTGGTGTTACTATGAGATTTAAAATTCCCACCTTTGAAGCTGATCCAGTAAAAATCTTAGCAAAATCCTTTGAAACCTGCAAATGACACCCTTGCAACCTTTGGCAGAATTGTAAACACCCTGTTCTTCTAAACACTTCCAATGAAGTTGGGTATTCATTTAACAAATTCATGTCCATTGGTCGTTATCTAAGAGTAAGGTGTTGTCTACCAATGTTGATCTTCTTCTTTGCATTCATGGTGATTTTATACCTTTCTTGCCTCACTCTGATTAGTGACACCTCGAATCTTTTGAAAATGCCAACAATCATTTTGGCTTGGTGAAATAGTTATCTAGAACTCAATAACATTCAAAGATGAAGAAGAGAATGAAAAATAATCATTTGGGTAATTTTTTAAAGTTTTGATGACAACTCATGCTTTAATCATGCCTCATACATAGTAAAAACAGTAATGATGACCTTAGATATGATCTTTGTACCTTGATTTAACCCTAACTGACTCGAATGACATCCACCCTAACTCTTCTAATAACTGACTGACACCTTGCATTGGATCTGATAAGACAGACATAAAAACCATTTTTTGTAGCGTGGCTGGTTCATTTTCTGACAGTTTCGCTACGAAACTATTAGGCAGTTTCGTAGCGAAAACTTCCTTTTAAAAGTGTAAAATGCTACGAAAATAGGAAAAAATGGCTAAAGTGACCTTTTTTATTTCAAAAACTTTGGAAATGAAATATATCAGCAAATGATGACTGATGGGACATGATATTACTTGAATCGGGGTGGGTTTAATATGAAAAAAAAAAAAATTTCCTAATGAACTCTATGGCCATACCTTTGACAAATGAACTCTATAACCATGTCAAATAATGTTTCACTTTTTCTGAGTGATAAAAATGGCTCCAATTGGGATGGTGTGCCCTTGTGGTACATCAAATAACTTGTAGTTCCAGTGCCACCCATATTTTTGGAAATAAAAAACTCTGAAATTTTCCAAGCCTTATTCAAACTCTTATGGCCTTCACCTCGGGCTCAAGCTTGATGATTACTATTGAAAAACAAAATTCGTACCTACTGAAAATATGCTCAGTCTGCTTTGAGCTTATTCACACACACTCCTACCTACCCTAACAACAACAATCTTCATGTTTGATTCAAGCAACATGAAACCTCCAATAAATCTAGTCAATGAGTTGATATGATACTTGAACGCCTTGACTGCGCTTGAGCCAAAAGTAAACAGGATACTGAAATGACCAAGGCAAAATAAAATGGATCTGAGTTTCAAAATGAAAACATAATTGGAAATTTGGACTGTAGAATTCTTCCATGTAGTCAACTATAGGATCATAGAGGACATAGTTTCTTTGATAATCCTCAAGACATTCTGTAGTTTTAGACAACTCATATATTCTTTCTTTAGCAACATAAGATTTTATTTGTGTGCTATCAAACTGATTTTCAAAAACAAGGCATTCTTTCTCAATATCAAAATAAAAAGGTAGCAACACCTTCTCTTTGTATTTTGGCATGAATTTTTTTTGAAAAGACTGATCTTAACCATGAAGAATATAGGATTGAATTTGATCTTCTAAAACTTCCATTTCTTTCTCAATGTTCTTAGAAACTTCATCCAAAAATCGAATCTTATCTTCTGACTTACACTCAAATGACTTTAAATAAGAATACAAGGACAAAGAAAAATTTTCATCCACTTCCTCATTAGTGTGATCATCATTCCATTGTTTAAAACCTTGAATGGAAGGAGAGTCTACCACCAACTTTGTTCTTTCCATCCATGTTTCCAAAAAAATAAGCCAAAAATCTACAAATGAATTAATATATCTGATAGGAAAACTTTCAATCCATTGTTTACATTTCCCTTGAAATGAATCATAGAGCAATATGATGAAAATATATTCATGTCTAACTCTAAGAAGCTCAGTAAAGTCATGGAAATCCGATATATTCTTCAAGGTCAAACTCAAATCTTCTCCGTTAAATTTTGGACCATTCCTTAAAAAATATGCATCCTTGGGAAAAGAATTTGGGAAACCATAAATTTCTTAAAAATCTACTCATGCATACCTTGAAACAAGAATGGTAGCATCTGAGTTCTTCATAAGTCCAGTGGAATCACCATAAATCTATGAAATTTTGAATTCTTCAACATTGGAGTCGCCAAGGTAGTTCTGTAGCCTCAAAAAATTCTAAGCTCCTGCTACCTCCAAGAGTTCAACTTCACTGTTTGCACAAAAAATTCAGGAAATATTTCTTTAAACTCACGATGGATGCACCAAAATGTCCCAGCAAATCTAATGGCACAGTTAATTTTTGATTGTCTTGATATGAATTTAATTGCTGAAATTTCAAAATTATCAGATGAAGATGAAGAGTTGATTCACATTGAAGAGAAGTACATCCTTTCTGAATGGTACATTTTTTTTTTTTGTCTTACATCATCATAGGGCTCCTGCTGAATTGACAAAATATAAAGCAAGTTTTGTGAAACTGAAATCCTTGAGGTACTGCATCATTGATAAAAATATGTATTCGAAAGATACTGATGGTATTCTTTTGAATTGTTTGTTGGAAGAGGAGGCAAAAAATTTGATTGAGGAGTTTCAAAAAGGATATTATGGAGGTCATCATTATTGGAAGGCCACAACAAATAAGATTGTCAGAGCAGGGTACTACTGGCCTACTATGTTCAAATATGTCTACAAAAAGATTGCTGCCTACCATGAATGCTAGATTTTTTATGGTAAGAAAAATCTTGTTCCTTTACCCTTGATGCCTATCTACGTTGAGGTGCCATTCCAGTAGTGGGGGCTAGATTTTATTGGTGAGATTCATCCATCATCTTAAGGTCCTCATCGTTGGATTCTGACAACAACTGATTATTTCACCAAGTGGATTGAGGCAATCCCAACTAGGCAAGAAAATGATTCAGTTATCATTTTGTTTTTGGAGAATAACATACTGTCTAGATTTGGCTGTCCTATGAAGATCATCACTGACAATGCACTGGCATTCAAATCCAAGAGGATGATCAGTTTTTGTCATCAATATCACATTACACTTGGACACTCTACTGCATACTATCCACAAGGTAATGGTCTTCCTGAATCTTATAACAAAAGCATTGTGAGGATTATTAAGAAGGTACTGTAGGAAAATAAGAAGTCATGGAATTTGAAGCTGAAGTATGCTCTGTGGGCTGATAGAGTTGGCACAAAAAGGTCAATTGGAAATTCACCTTATAAGTTGGTGTATGGGGCTGAAGCTATTTTTCCTACATCCTTGGGAGTGCCTGTCATGAAGCTGTTGCAAGGATTAGAGGAGGAGCCAAATGCAATTCAGAGGAGAATAAATCAGTTGATAGCCTTGTAGGAAAAAATTGAGGAAGTCTATAACAACAATCAACAATCTCAAAAGAGAATTAAGAAGACATTTGACACAAAGGTCAAAGAGGAAAAATTTCAGATTAAAGATGTGGTATTGAAGTGGGAGGCCATAATTGAAGAAAAGGGGAAACATGGTAAGTTTTAGAATATTTGGAAAGGTACATTCATTGTGGCTGCATACCATGGAAACAACACTTACATACTGCAGGAGATGGATGGACAACCTTTGCTAGAGGGCCTTTCAATGGAAGGTTTTTGAAGTGCTATTCCTCTTAAGTTCTACTGATCTTTCATTCCATTGTATATATTACATTTTGTTATGTTTTTCTGCAAAAAAAGGCCAAAGTTTTTTTTAGTGTTAAATCAAGGTACAAAGGTCATGTCCAAGGTCATCATTACTGTTTTTAGCATGTATGAGGCATGATAAAGCATGACTTATCATCAAAAATTTAAAACATTACCCAATTGATTTTTTGTAATTATCCACTTCATATTTGCATGTTATTGAGTTCTAGAGCGTTGTTTCACCAAGCCAAGCTGGTTGCTGGAATTTTCAAAAGTTTCAGGTGTCACTAATCAAGCGAGGCAGAGAAGGTATAAAATCACCATGGCTGTAAAGAATTTGACAAACAAAGGTGGTCACTACCTTAGATATGAGCCAATGGACATGAATTTGTTAAATGAAGACCCCACTACATTGGAAGTGTTTAGAGGAACAAGGTGTTTAAAATTTTTCCAAAGGCTGCAAGGGTGTCATTTTCAGGTTTCAAAGTAGTTTGCTAAGAGTTTTATTGGATTAGCTTCAAAGGTGGGAATGTTAAATCTCATAGTAACACCAGAAACCATTGTAGCAGCAACAAGAATCCCTAAAGGAGGAGAGCAATGTTTCAAAGGTATCATGTTCACCATGCAGGACTGTAAAGAATTCATCAAGACAGAGCATAGTGAAATTGATCTCACAAATGCTATCCCAAGGAGCTATATGAAGGAAAAATACTCAAAGCTGCTGTTGATCATTCAGAAGTACTTCACCTATGAAGGGAGGTACCACATGGTTTATTCCTACCACCTTAGGCTTCTATTGCATTTTTTGGGTAATAGGTCTCTTGATTTACCTTTTTACTTATACAAAATCTTAGCTAAAATGTCAGACAAGGTTCAAGTTAAAGAAAAAGGAAATGAAACCTCTCTTTTTCATCATGGTTTGATCAAGTTGTTGGTGTTAGAGGAGTTAAAAAGATTAGGCAAAGATTGGTCATGTTTTCTGTTCATAAGTGGTTTTGAAGTAGATGTTGTCACTCCTAAAAGAACTCCCAAACCTAGAGATATTCCATCACCTATAGTAGCAGAGCAAGTTGAGACAATAATCATGGAGACATAGCCATTGTAGAAGGATGATACACCCAAAGTTACACCTACAAAACAAAGGCCAACAATTAGTAAACATGGAAGCAAGAGGGTTACAAGGAGTCAAACAGTGGCTAAAGGTAACTTAGAGGACATTTTTCATGCCATTGATATTGAAGAGACTCCCATAGTCAAAGCTGAAGACATAGATGAGGGAGGAAGGAAGCCTAAGAAAGGAAAAACAGCTAAGAAGTTAGAATTTGCAGGTGATGATGCTAGATTTATGTCTCAAGCTATAAAACCAATGACAAGACATGCTAGAAAAGTTTTGGAAAGAAGCAAAGAAACTCAGAAGGTCAGTGAAACTGCTCAGCCACCACCAAGCATCATAGACCTCTCCTCACCTACAAAAGAAGATCTGGTCATCAAGCAAAAGAAGGGAAAAGAGAAAATCACTGAAAAGAAAGAAGTTGAAACCCTTAAGGAGCAGCTGAAAAATGTAAGTGAAGAGAAATTAGTCTTGAGGAAAGAGGCCAAGAAACATAGAGTTGAAAGAGTGCAGTTTGAACAGATGAGAAATATTTGGGAGGATTCGGGTCACAAGTGTATCTAAGACCTTGGGCAACATATAGTTAGCCATGTAGTACCATCACTATTAAATATCATATAACCCCCTTGAGAGAGCCCTCTTAGACTGAAGAGACTAAGCTTCAGTCAAAAGCTGGTTCGAAATAGTTACACTGAGTCGTTTGATAAGTAGCCAATCAAGTACAATTTTGTGATAACATTTTGGTGCGTCTGCCAAGATTCTGAAGACATATTTCCCGAAGTTTTTGTGCAAACAGTGAAGCTGAACTCTTGGAGGTAGCAAGAGCTCATAATTTTTTGAGGATGCAGAACTACCTTGGCATCTCCATTGTTGAAGAATTCAAAATTTCAAAGATTCATGGTGATTCCACTGGACTTATGAAGAACTCAGACACTGCCATTCTTGTTTCAAGGTATGTAGGTGTAGATTTTTCAGAAATTTATGGTTTCCCAAATTATTTTCCCAAGGATGCATATTTTTAAAGGAATGATCCAAAATTTAATGGAGAAGATTTGAGTTTGAAATTGAAGCATATATCAGATTTCCGTGACTTTGCTGAGCTTCTTAGAGTTAGACATGAAGATATTTTCGTCATATTGTTCTATGATTAATTTCAAGGGAAATGTAAACAACAGATTGAAAGTTTTCTTATCATATCTATTAAGTCATTTGTAGATTTTTGGCTTATTTTTTTGGAAACATGGATGGAAAGAAAAGAGTTGGTGGCAGGTTCTCCTTCCATTCAATGTTTTAAACAATGGAATGATGATCGCACTAATGAGGAAGTGGATGAAAATTTTTCTTTGTCCTTGTCTTCTTATTTAAAGTCATTTGAGTTCAAGTCAGAAGATAAGATTCAATTTTTGGATGAAGTTGCTAAGAACATTGAGAAAGAAATGGAAGTTTTAGAAGATCAAATTCAATCCTATAGTCTTCATGATCAAGATCAGTCTTTTCAAAAAAATTTCATGCCAAAATATAAAGAGAAGGTGTTGCTACCTTTTTCTTTTGAGATTGAGGTAGAATGCCTTGTTTTTGAAAATCATTTTGATAACACACAACTGAAATATTATGTTGCTAAGGAAAGCATATATGAGCTTTCTAAAATTGCAGAATATCTTGAGAATTATCAAACAAACTATGTCCTCTATGACCCTATAGCTGACTACATGGAAGAGTTCTACAGCCTAAATTTCCAATTATGTTTTCATTTTGAAAATCAAATCCATTTTATGTTGCCTTGGTCATTTCAGTATCCTGTTTACTTTTGGTTTAAGTGCAGTCAAGGGGTTCAAGTATCAGATCAGCTCATTTACTGGCTTTATTGGAGGTTTCTTGTTGCTTGAATCAAACATGAATATTGCAACTGTTAGGGTAGGTAGGAGTGTGTGTGAATAAGATCAAAGTAGAGTGATCATCTTTTCAATAGGTACAAATTTGGTTTTTCAACAGTAATCATCAAGCTTGAGCCCAAGGTGAAGGCCATAAGAGTTTGAATAAGGCTTGGATAATTTCAGATTTTTTAATTTCCAAAAAGATGGATGGCACTAGAACTACAAGTTCTTTGGTGTACCACAGGGGCACACCATCCCAAATGGAGTCACTGTTATCACTCAGAAAAGGTGAAACATTATTTGACATGGTTATAGAGTTCATTTGTCAAAGGTATGACCATAGAGTTCATTAGGAAAATTTAAATTTTTTCATATTAACCTATCGTAAGGTTCAAATCCACCCCCATTCAAGTCATATCATGTCCTATCAGTCATTATTTGCTGACATATTTCATTTCCCAAGTTTTTAAAATAAAAAAGGTCACGTTAGCCATTTTTTCCTCTTTTTGTAGCGTTTTACACTGTAAAAAGGCAGTTTTTGCTACGAAACTGCCTAATACTTTCGTAGCAAAACTGTTAGAAAATGAACTAGCCACGCTACGAATTTTTTTTTTTTCTGTTTGTCTTGTCAGATCTGGTACAAGGTGTCAGTCCATGATTATAAGAGTTAGGGTGGATGTCATTCGAGTCAGTTAGGGTTAAATCAAGGTACAAAGGTCATGCCTGAGGTCATCATTACAATTCTTAGCATGTATGAGGCATGATTAAAGAATGAGTTGTCATTGAAACTTCAAAAAATTACCCAATTGATTCTTTGTCATTCTCCACTTCATCTTTGCATGCTATTGAGTTTTGGAGAGTTGTTTCACCAAGACAAGCTGGTTGTTGGCATTTTCAAAAGTTGCAGGTGCCACTAATCAAGCGAGGCAGAGAAGATATAAAATCACCATGGCTGCAAATAAGAAGACCAAAAAAGGTGGTCACTACCTCAGATATGAGCCAATGGACTTGAATTTGTTAAATGAAGACACCACTACATTGGAAGTGTTTAGAAGAACATGGTGTTTACAATTCTACCAAAGGATGCAAGGATGTCATTTGCAGGTTTCAAAGGAGTTTGCTAAGAGTTTTACTGGATCAGCTTCAAATGTGAGAATGTTAAATATCATTGTAACACCAAAAACCATTGCAACAACACAGGAATCCCTAGAGGAGGAGAGAAATGGTTCAAAGGTATCAAGCTCACTGGACTGTAAAGAATTCATCAAGACAAAGAATAGTGAAATTGATCTCACAAATGTTATCCCAAGGAGCTATATGAAGGCAAACTACTCTAAGTTGTTGTTGATCATTCAGTAGTACTTCACTTGTGAAGGGAGGTACCACATGGTTTATTCCTACCACCTTAGGCTTCTCCTGCATTTTGTGGGTAAGAGGTTTCTTGATTTACCCTTTTACTTATACAAAAGCTTAACTAAAATTTTAGACAAGGTTCAAGTTAAAGCAGAAGGAAATGAAACCTCTCTTTTTCATCATGGTTTGATCAAGTTGTTGGTGTTAGAGGAGTTAAAAATATTAGGTAGAGATTGGTCATCATTTATGTTCATAAGTGGTCTAGAAGTAGATGTTGTGACTCCTCAAAGAACTCCAAAACCTAGAGATATTCCATCACCTACAATATCAGAGCAAGTTGGGCCAATAATCATGGAAACAGAGCCATTACAGAAGGATGATACACCCAAAGTTACACCTGCAAAACAAAGGCCAACAGTTAGTAAACATGGAAGCAAGAGGGTTACAAGGAGTCAAACAGTGGCTAAAGGTAACTTAGAGGACATTTTTCATGCCATTGATATTGAAGAGACTCCCATAGTCCAAGCTGAAGACATAGATGAGGGAGGAAGGAAGCTTAAGAAAGGTAAAACAACTAAGAAGTTAGAATTTGCAAGTGATGATGCTAGATTTATGTTTCAAGCTAGAAAAACAATGACAAGACATGCCAGAAAAGTTTTGGAAAGTAGCAAAGAAACTCAGAAGGTCAGTGAAACTTCTCAACCACTAGTAAGCATCATAGACCTCTCCTCACCTACAAAAGAAGATCTGGTCATAAAGCAAAAGAAGGGCAAAGAGAAAATCACTGAAAAGAAAGAAGTTGAAACCCTTAAGGAGAAGTTGAAAGATGCAAGTGAAGAGATATCAGTCTTGAGGAAAGAGGCCAAGAAACATAGAGCTGAAAGAGTGCATTTTGAATAGATGAGAAAGATTTGGGAGGATCAAGTCACAAGTGTATCTAAGACCTTGTACAACACAAAAAACTGATAAATTGGACTCAACCACCAAGAAAAGAGGTCAAGCATATAAAAAAGGTAAATCTTCACTTATATTCTAAGAATAGGACACTAAAATACCAAGTCAAAGACCTTCAAGAGCAATTATAACTGATTCATGAAGAGATGGAGAAGAAAGGTTTGAAGATGACAATTGTTGAGGAGCCCATTTCTCAACTGATCATAAATGAGGAAGAAACACGACATGGACCAGAAGTTGAGGTTAAATATGCTTTAGTGAATTTAATTACATGCATAAGATCAAGTTTTTACAGCTGGAGGTCACTTTTTGGAGACAATTTTAAAAATCTGGAATTTCTGCACTTTTACACAGTTTCGTAGCGTTTCCTAGGCTTAAAACGAGGAAAACACTATGAAAAAACCTGTAGTATCCTTTTTGCCTCTAAAGTCACTTTTTTCAGTTTTCAAGGAGGGGTTTTGATGATGGTGATGTGTCATGACTTGGTTGACACCATAGAAAAACAAAGGAGCAAAGTTATTGGGTGCAGAAGCTACTTTTTCAACGCTACCAAAGCTTGCTACGAAATTGTCCTGTTTTTGTAGCGAGTTATTTTTGAAGGTTTTGGAGCATCTTAATGGTAGTTTTGGATAGCTAGACTCCTCCAACATGTCAAGGGACATTAACATCAAATATTTATGACTCGAAGGAAGTGCTGTGGAGACAGGTCATCAGCCAAAGCTCGCGTTGAAGATAAGGGTTATACATTCTTGAAAAATAGGGTTTTGTTCCACATGTCTAGGAGAGTCTTAAATATTTAAAGTGGAAATGAATCTATCATGTATCTTTCGATCATGTGATCCTTATTTTTTAACTGTTTCACAAGATAAGGTAGAGTATGTAATAAATAGGATTTAGAATCCTATTAGGAGATATCCTTTTTAAGGTGTAGCTGTCAGTTTCTTGTTAGAAGTTATGTTTTTCAGTTATGTGATGTGTCATAGGAGAATTCGATTAATCTAGCCACTAGGCAGATCATCCTTGTTGTAAGAATCTCTATTTAAAGACAAACCATTGAAGTAGTCAGGGTTGGAGATTTTTTGCACTAAACTACTGATTTATGTACTTGAATTATATCAATAATACAAAGGGACTTTCTTCTTGATAGACCTGAGATTCTCATGGGGTTTTTATTTTCTTATTGATCTACATCTTTATGTTTTTAACATTTGCAGTAGATTTCATCTCTGTTACTCATAATACATAATTTATGCTCTGAATTCCTTTAGTGATGAAATGATTGTGTTGCCCTATGTTTTATGTGTGAGTTGCCTCTGTTAAAGACCCCTATCTGCCTTAGCTTCCATGAAAAGAAACCTTGCCACTGAAACTATTGATTGTTGACTCCATAAGCCAAATGGTACCAAGCCTACATTCTTTTCAACCTGCAAAAATAAAAAAACAAGTTACATTTTTAATAGAGTTAGCCATGTAGTACCATCGCTATTAAATATCATATAACCCCCTTGAGAGAGCCCTCTCAGACTGAAGAGGCTAAGCTTCAGTCAAAAGCTTGTTTGAAACAATTACATTGAGTTGTTTGATAAGCAGCTAATCAAGTACAATTTTGTGATAACAGTCAGAATCTGAGATTTCAGACACATGCGATATTTTATTTGCACCTGAGCTTACAACAGATCGAGCTTCAGTTGGCATAGGATCCACTGTGGTGTGTGTTGACTAAACCGTCATGTTAAGTTCAAATGGGTCTTGTAATTCATGTTCTTGTACCCCCAGATAAGTTGCAGTCTGTTTACTCTTGTTTGGGATGGGTATATCTACTTCTTCTTTTGTCTCTTGCTCTAGTCCACCTGAGGGAAATTGCCACCCTTTGGTTGCTTTCACTATCTTCTTATTTTTCCTGTTTTCTCTTTTTGCATCCAGAGATGTGTTTTGTAAGTGACCGGTTTTCCTACATATCCTGCACCTAAATTTCGTGTTTTTATAATCAAGGTGTTGCATCCATTTTTATTGGTTATGAATCGATTGAATGCTTTTTGGTAGCCCCTTGCTGAGATCCACTTCCATGCAGATTCCTGCGAATGTGAAGATTATATCCTCAATTTTTTGAATATCTATTTTGATGTATCTCCCGATGATATTCCCATTGCCTTCTAAAAAAAATTCGTTCCAAAAAGAAGCGGGAGATTATACAATCGAACCCAGACTGACATTATGGTTATCTCCATCGTGTTTGAATCAAAATCAGGGAACCATGGTGTGATGAAGAGTCCGATAGAGCCCCAGAACCACGGTCTCACCTTGAGAATTATGTCTCTGGCTTCCAAGGAAGGGAACTTGACTATAAAAAACCCCTTGGAACAAAGATTGATGTCACAATCCATGGTCCAGTTTATAAATATCCAATGGAAAATCTCCATTGGTTTGGGCCATAGGCTAGTTAAATCTACATATTATTGCTTGTAATTTGAAATTGGATCGATGTTCATCGATCTCTGGTGTTGTTAGGTCCCCATATCACTAGTAGTCCCTTATTATTGTTATTATTTTACCCTTGTAACCCCCATTTTTTTATTATTGTGCCCTTAAATTATTATTGTTAGGTCGGCTAGGATTACATTGTGGCCCCCTAGGATTACATTATGGCCCCATGGACTCCTATATATAGAAAGGAGGTTTTGTGAATTGTATCATCCAAGAATTGTTCATTTATGTAATGTATTGGAGGTTGCCCCCTCGAAGTGGCTCATTTCTAAGGCTTTTATATCTCTTTTCTTCTCTTTTTGGAGCTGGTTACACAACATTTGGTATCGGAGCTTTGGATTCTAGGGTTTCGCTGCTCCAAACAGGTCATCGTGGCATTTTCGCTATAACTGTTTTTCTACGAAGTTTCAGAAGCTGAAATTTTTAGGGTGCGAAGAAAAAATCCTGAGGAAGCTTGTATAAAAATTTCAGAGTTTGGTTCGCAATAATTTCGGAGATCTGATCTGTGGAAGTCAGGTATTTTTTCAGGCTCCTAAACAGGTCATCGTGGAATTTGCGCTATAAATTTTTTTCTACGAAGGTTCAGAATCTAAAATTCATATGGTGCGAAGCTGAAATCCTGAGGAAAGTCGTCAAAAAATTTCAGAGCTTGGTTCGCAATATTTTTGGAGATATGATCTGTGGAAGGTAGTGCTTTTTCAGGCTCCTGAATTTCATCTCAAAGAGGTGATCGTGGGAAAAGTTCAATAAATATCTCTCTGGGCATCGGATTGGAGTGCCGTAAAAATTGGTTGCAATTGCATGGACTGAAGTTTCTTGGCTATCAATTTCAGAGACGAAGGATGAAACAGTGACACGTGGCAAGTCATAAAATTTTGCTCTACTGAACTAGTCCAAAATTGGGTCATTGTGGGAGATTGGAAATAACTTTGTCTTGAAGAATCCAAATCAGATCATACCTGTGGCATTTGAAAGAAAGTTTAGAAGGCTACTACAACAGTGAATTTCAGATATTGAAGATTCTCAATTACATAGATAATTCAATTTCAATACAGAGCTCCTAAAAAGCAAGTAAAAGGTGTGTATTTTTTTTCCGAATTGCATAAGTCTTGTTTGAAGAATCAAGTTGAATTGATTCCAAGGGAATATTGTAGAACAGATATCAGTATTGGATTCTAAAATGGCCCCTAAAAAGAATTCAACTCCCATTAAGCCTTTAGAAGGCTCTACTGTGACTCATGAAGACGAAGAATGGCAACATGACATATCAAAATTACAAGAGCAAGTGCAACAACAAATTTCGCTCTCGCAAAGAACAAAAAAAAATGAAATGGAAGTTTTGAAGAAAGGCATGGAAACTAAGATGGATGGTTTGAAGAAAGGTGTGGAAGCTAAGATGAATGGTTTGGAAGCTAAGATGGATGGCATGGAAGTGGGCATGGAAGCTAAGATGGATGACATGAAAGACAACATGGAAAACATGAAGAATGATCTAAAAACATACATGGAAGGCTTGATGACAAGCTTAAAACCAGAAATGATTCCTAATGGCGAAAATATAGGAGAAGAACCTCATGATGAGAACAAAATAAATGTTAATCGTGATTTCATAAACTCGAATGTTGGTGGGAAGAACCACCATATTCCAAAAAATGGATATGAGGAAGTTTGATGGAAAGGATCCTGTAACATGGATACTACAGATGGAGCAATATTTTGATCTCCATAATGTGCAAAACACACAAAAGGTACGCATTGCAACTTTACATTTAGAACAAAATACATTTGTATGGCATCGATGGCTTTGCTCCCGTAAAAAAATTGTCACTTGGTCAATTTTTATGGAGGAAATGATAGCACATTATGAGGATACAAAGAGCAACACCTTCTTTAGCCAATTGATAAATATCAAACAAAAGGGCTTAGTGGGGGAGCACATTGAGGACTTCCAAAAATTGAATATAAGGGTAACTGATATTCCAGAGGAACACAGGATCGATCTCTTCATAGGCACTTTAAAGGATAACATCCAACATGAAGTTCGCGTTTTGGAACCATATTCATTGGAGAAGGCATTCAGGTTGGCAAGAAAAGTTGAATGTAAAATAATGGCGACAAGGAAGCCTACCACTCAATTCTATAAAGAAGGAAGTGTTGCTACGCCTAGATTTCCACAACCTACAAGGTTGACACCACAACAATTGGAAGAAAAAGAGCAAAAGGGATTTGCTACAGTTGTGATAGCAAATACACTAAAGGTCATAAGTGTGCTGAGAAGAAATTATTTTACATAGATTGTAAAGAGGAAGAAGAAAATGAACAAGAAGAGGATATACACCAGGAACCAGCCCCAGAAGAGGAAGAAATGAATCCAACCATATCGTGTAATGCACTGGCAGGAATTACCACACCTCAAACTCTCAAGATAAAAGGACAAATCAAGAAGAGAAAGGTAATAGTGTTGATTGATTCAGGTAGCACCCATAATTTTATTCATTGTAAGGTAGCCAAGGAGTTAAATTGTTTCCTATACCCAACACCAGAATGTCAAGTGATGGTTGCAAATGGAGGAACTATAAATTGCTCTGGAAAATGCCATAATATCAAGCTAACCATGGGGAATATGTATTGACTAGTCCAATGCTTTCCATTCCTATGGGAGGTGCTGATGTTGTACTAGGAGTACAATGGTTACAATCTTTGGGGACGGTAGCTTTTAATTTTCAAGAACTTTTCTTGAAATTTTTTTCAGAAGGAAAGGAAGTCGAATTACGAGGTATTGAAGGGAAGCCGGGAAGGATAATAAGCTCTAATGTCATGACAAAGTTTCTAAAGAAAGAACAACGAGGCGTAATTGCACAATTATGCTCACTAGAAGTTCCGACATCAAAATCATCTATTTCTGCAGATCTCCAACAAGTCTTGGACAATCATTCCAAGGTGTTTGAAACTCCCAAAGGACTCCCACCTATTCGTGATCATGATCATGCTATTCATTTGATTCCAGTAAGTGTTCCTCCAAACATCAGGCCTTATATATATCCTTACTTCCAAAAGAGCGAAATTGAACGTATGATTGCAGAAATGTTAGAGGCGGGTATAATTCAACCCAGTCAAAGCTCTTTCTCTGCTCCTGTAGTGTTGGTACACAAGAAGGATGGATCATGGCGAATGTGTCCGGATTATAGGGAGCTCAATAAGCTCACCATTAAAGACAAATTTCCCATTCCTGTGATTGATGAATTATTTGATGAATTACATGGAGCAATTTATTTTACCAAGTTGGATCTTCGTTCAGGATATCATCAAATTAGAATGAAGACTGAAGATATTCAAAAAACAACATTTCGAACTCATGAGGGTCATTATGAATTTTTGGTCATGCCTTTTGGCCTTACCAATGCACCTTCTACATTTCAAGAGTTGATGAATTCCATTTTCAAACCCTTCCTTAGAAAATTTGTGCTAGTATTTTTTGATGATATACTAATCTACAGCAGGTCTTGGAAGGATCATGTTGAACATATTGATAGGGTGCTCAAACTATTGCAGGAGAAACAATTATATGCAAAAAAATCCAAATGTTTCTTTGGAGTACAAGAGGTGGAATATCTGGGTCATATTGTATCTCGCGAGGGTGTTAAAGTAGACCCTAACAAAATTAAAGCTATTAAGGAATGGAAAGTTCCCACAACCATAAAGCAGTTGCGAGGATTTCTCGGGTTAACAGGGTATTATCGCAAGTTTGTTAAGAATTATGGGAGAATAGCAGCACCTCTAACAACATTATTGAAGAAAGATGCATTTTGATGGACTCCTGAAGCAACTAAGGCCTTTGAACATCTTAAAGAGGCAATGTGCCTAGCACCGGTCTTAGCTACGCCAGACTTCACAAAAACCTTTATTGTGGAATGTGATGCCTCAGGAAATGGAATTGGTGCGTTTTTAATGCAGGAAGGAAGACCCATTTCTTTTGAAAGTCATCCAATCAAAGGAAAGTATTTACAGAAACCTATTTATGAGAAGGAAATGTTAGCAATAATGCATGCACTAAAGAAATGGAGAACTTACCTAATGGGAAGACACTTCAAGGTAAAAACTGATCATGATAGTCTGAAACACTTTTTGGAACAAAGACTATCTTCAGAAGAGCAGCAAAAATGGGTCACAAAGATGTTGGGTTATGTCTTTGAAATAATCTACAAAAAAGGAAAGCTTAATGTTGTTGCAGATGCACTCTCAAGAAAGAATGAAGAGGTGGAAGCATTGCTTTGTGCCATTTCTATTATCCAACCAGATTAGATAACCGAAGCAAGAGATGAATGGAAGAAGGACAAAGATGTATGGACACTCATTCAAAAGTTGCAGCAAGATCCTAGTACATCCGATACATTTAGTTGGAAAAATGATTCCTTATGGTACAAAGATCGCTTATATCTTTGTAAGAATTCCCAACTAAAACAAAAGATTCTTCTGGAATTGCACACTTCTCCTTTAGGAGGACACTCAGGATTTTTAAAAACTTACCACAGGGTGAAGAAAGATTTTTTTGGGATGGCCTTAAATCTGATATTCAAAAGTTTGTGGCGGAATGTTTGGTTTGCCAGCAGAATAAAGTGGAGACAATTAAGACCCCGGGACTTCTACAACCTTTATCTATTCCAAGTCAACGTTGGGAGGAGATTTCAATGGATTTTATCACAGGTTTACCTAAGTCCGAAGGAAAGAATGTCATCATGGTGGTAGTTGATACACTTACCAAGTATGCACACTTTTGTGCATTATCTCATCCATTTAAAGCAAGTACAGTTGCTACTACATTTATGGATAGAATTCAAAAGCTACATGGAAGCCCAAGGGTTATTGTGAGCGACAGAGATCCCATTTTTACTGGAAATTTTTAGACGGAGTTATTTTCTTGTTTGGGTACTCAATTAGCTCATAGCTCATCTTATCATCCTCAATCTGATGGTCAAACTGAGATCGTAAATAAATGTTTGGAAGGATATCTTCATTTTTTTGTATCTGATAAACAAACACAATGGGTCAAGTGGTTACCCCTTGTTGAATGGTGGTATAACACTTCCTTCCATACTGCAGCAAAAATGACCCCATTTATGGCACTTTATGGATATCATCCACCATCCATCACATCATATTTAAGGGAAAATTCGAAGGTTCAAGCAGTGGAAGATCACATCGAGCATCAGGAAGAAGTTCTCCAACTCTTAAAGGATAACCTGAATTTGGCACAAAATCGAATGAAACAACAGGCAGATCAACATCGTAGCGAGAGAAGTTTTGATGTAGGAGATTGGGTATTTTTACGGCTACAACCATACAAACAAATGTCCCTCAAGCAAGCTAAGAAGGATAATAAATTATTACCAAAGTACTATGGTCCTTACAAGGTGTTGCAAAAGATTGGTACTATGGCATACAAATTGGAGCTTCCTGCTTCTTCGCGAGTACATCCAGTTTTCCATGTTTTATGCTTAAAGAAGGTTATAGGTGAAAATCTTCCAGTTCAAACAATATTGCCAGAACTTGATGAGGAAGGAAAAATCATATTGGAACCTGAAGCGGTCACGGAAACAAGAACTCGACAACTACGGAATCGATCAATTTCAGAGTATCTCATCAAGTGGAAGAACTTACCCACCGAAGATTCTACATGGGAGGATGAGAATTTTATACAGAAGCACCCGGAGCTACTCAAGTGTTGAGGACAACACTTTTTTGAAGGAGAGGGGCATGTTAGGTCCCTATATCACTAGTATAGTCCTTTATTATGGTTAGTTTAACCCCCTTATTGTTATTATTGAACCCTTGTAACCCCATTTTGTTATTATTGTGCCCTTAAATTATTATTGTTAGGTCTCATGAATGGCACAGGCTCACTTAGGATTACATATTTAAGGGCCCCATGGACTCCTATATATAGAAAGGAGGTTTTGTAAATTGTATCATCCAAGAATTGTTCATTTATGTAATGTATCGTGAGGTTGCCTCCCTAAGTGGATTATTTTCAAGGCGTTGATATCTCATTTCTTCTATTTTTGAGCCGGTTACACAACAAAGTGTAAATGTTCAGTTCTGGCACACAGTTTAGTTGCTCCACAATGTGTGTTTTGGGAGTATTCTCTTCTGTTTCAGATGGTTTTGTTGTTTTTTTCCCCTGTAAAATGTTCCTGTAAGAGGGACCATTTGGAATGTCGGATTTGGAAGTGCTGGCTCCCCTTATGGGTCCATGAGCTATGTTATGTTTAGATATAGCAGATGTGTTTGCTCCTGGAGCACCACCTTTTAGTCTTAAATTAAGCACAATGGAGGAGTTCCTTTGAATGTGGTAGTCTTTTAATTTAGCTTCTTCCTATAACCTACTTCTCTAAAAATATCAAACTTTGTTTTGAAGCGAGGATGCCTGTAGAAAATTGGATGTTTTGCTTTATGCATTTAACAAGCTCTAAATCCAGTACCCAAAAACTTATTGACTTCCCATCTATAGATTTTATGAAAATCTGATACTAGGGCTCAGAAGCATAGACCCGTCCTATTCTATCTGTGTTAGAATTTTTGGTGCATAATCCCTGGGGGCAGACACCTCCAATAGAGCTGTCACAAGGTCCAAAGGGCACATAGACATTACATAGGGGAGCATGCTAGAAGGTACGTCCTCGCACCACCTCCACAAGTTATGCCGTGTAGATAAAATATGAGGTTGTAACCCCCAAACTAGCCATGTAGAAAGCAGAGAGACCCAAGCCTCATGTATCCATAAATAAAAAAAGAAAGCAGGGTGGAAAATGAAATAATCAGGGCATAGGGAGAGAATTTTCAGCATGCCCTTTGGATCCATTTGACCAATGCTGCATAAAGGGTACCCCATCACTGAATGCACAACACTTTGATCGTAATATGTGCAGAAAACCTGTAGAAAATATGAAACATAGGTGGGAGCATCCACCACCGACTTGCCACACATATCCAGCATTTGAGTAAACTGAACGCCATCCTAGACATCTGCCACAAGCCCACAAGGGTTATCGACCCTTGCCCCTTTCCTGCCGACCAGGGGCACAAAAAAGTGCTCGGTGCAGCCATAGAAAAAGGATAACAATATTTGCATATGTGAGGAGGGGTCCCCTTATTTTTCTCGGATTCGTGGCCATAATTCAAGCGAAGGGTCGTATATATGTGATGCAGATTTTCGTATTACAGCTTTCTAGGCTTCGTGATGTGCCAGTGCTTGGCCAAAATTCCGGCGCCATCCTCTCTTGTGTTCCAAATCTGTGTAAATAGATATGATATTCCCTTATGGTGCGTAAACATAAGGAGCCACCGTGCAAAAACATAAAGCCCTGACCTGCAAACCCTAGCTCTTCTTCTCTCCATTTTTTCAGAAGTATTTTTCAAAAATATTTCTTCAATAATATGGTTGTTTTTAATAATAATGATGATGATGATGATGATGATGATGATGATGATGATATATTTATTATTAATAATATTAATGATAATAATAATAATGAAAATAATTTTTACCCCTCTTCTTGTAATAATAGGGTGGTTAATCTTTCTAGCTTCTGTTTTGACCTTCCCATCTTCAATCTTCTAGAGAAAGGATTAATTTTTTCCTTTGATCCTAGAAAAAATCTCGTTGAAAAAACTATTTGAGATATCAAATTTGGGATTATGGGTCTACCAGACAACACTAAGGATATCATCAGACAAGACTGTGCAGTTGTCCTTAGAAAGGAAAATCCTCCTAAGAGAAACATTAGCAAGATAGAATTCGATGCCCTCAAATATTTGAACAATAATAAGGAATACTTTGAAAATAAGGCCTTTGACATGGAATAATTTGAAAGTAAGGCCCTTGAAATGGAATACTTTGAAAAGAAGGCCCTTGACTCCCTTGCACTGTCTTGTTAAGGATTGTCTCCAACACTTTATTTGTTGATTCCACCTGCCCATTAACCTGTTGATGGTAAGGGGTGGACTTCCAATGAGAAATCTGATATTTTTTCACAATTCCCTGCATAAGCTTTGACACAAACTGAGTACCTTGATCAATAAATATCTCCATAGGTACCCCAAATCTTACAAAAATATGAGAGAAAAGAAAATTTACCACTACTTTCTTCGTTGCTTTAGGTATTTCTGTTGCCTCCACCCAGTTTGTAACATATTCAGTACAAAACAAAATATACTTCTTACCTTTGGAAATAGGATTGATGGGATCTAAAAAATCAAGAGCCCGCCTCTCGAAGGGTTATATTAGAACTTGTGGCTACAAATGCATCTCTTTTGATTATACAAGCTGTCTCATTCTCTGGCTGCTATCACACTTCCGAACATACTCCTTTGCATCTTTAAAAAGACTTGGCCAATAGTAACTTGGGCGGAGGATCTTATAGGTGCGTTGCATAGACCAAATGATAATACCTTATATGCATAAGTACCACAGGGACATGTGAATGTTGTTTTCTCCTGGTCCTATGGAGCTATCCTAATTTTATTGTATCCGCTAAACCCATATAAGAAGGAAAAATACTTTCTCCCTGCTAAAGTGTCCAACACTTGGTCTATAAAAGGCGAAGGGAAATGGTCTTTTAATGTAGCTTTCTTTAGTTCCCTGTAATATACACACACTCACCATTTACCATTATTTTTTGGGACAATAACTAGTGGAGATACCCACTGTCTATCTGAGATAGGATAGATGAACCCTACATTTAACAATTTCTGTAATTCATCTTTTACAATTTCCCTTAAGGCAGGGTTCATCCTTCTCTGTGGCTATCTCACGGGCCTAGAATTTTCTTCTATATAAATATGATGAATGCATGTATCTGGGTGAATACCCCTCATGTCTATATATTCCCATGCAAATGTATCTGAAATTTTTTTCAAATTTTGAATTAACTGTTTTTCTTGTTTAGGAGTTAAGGCAGAATTAATGTTTATAGATTTTTCAGGAAAAATTTCAACTACTTTACCCCCCTATTCAGTCATGGAATATGCAGGGAATGCATATAAGAGGGCTTAATGTAGTTCAGTTGATGTACTATGTTCATAAAAATCTCGTAGATTAGTAATGATATCTAAATTATGACTAGACTTCCCTTCTAAACGCTGTTGAAAATCAGGATGAGAAATACAACAATTTATCAGATTTTCTTTTGAATTTTCCTTAAGACTCATGGCTTGGGATATTGTTAAAACTAGCTGGGTAGATTCTAAATCATACTCCTCTTCTTCAACCCAATGTGTATTTTTTGATCTCAAGAGGGGTTTAACAGGGAAATGCAAATTAATGTTTTGTTTCAGCTCCATCAGTGATGGTCATGTTTTGGGACCTACACCCTATGTAGGGTTTTGTTGTGGCTAACCATGACCTCCCCAAGATCAAAGGATGCCCTCCCAAGTTGGTTTTAGGTTTAAGAACATAAAAGTCTACAGGGTACTCCCAATAATCTAATGATATGGCAATGTCTTCTAATACCCCACCTAGCTTTACCTTAGACCTATATGCTAATTCTAACATGGTAGGAGTAGGTTAGAAGTCAAAGGATAATATATGAGATAGAGTCTCCATATTCATCACATTAATGGCTGCACCTAAATCAATTAAAGTGTTTTTATGGGATACCCATTGATAAAGGTGGTAACTATAGGGATTGCGGGGTCTGCATATTTTTCAGTAAAAAATCCAGTGGACATTAAACTTGCAAGCTTTCCACCTACTTGGATTGTGGAGGGTTATCTCTTTTGTCTTCCTAGTTTCTTGGTACATAGATCCCTCACTGTTTTGGCATAAATCAGGATATCCTTAATTGATTGTAGTAATGGGATCTTAATGCACACATTTCTCAATTCAGACACAATATCAAACTTGGGTTGTTTTATTTTCATTTCCAACCTCTCTGGAAAAGGAGGATGGACCGTATGGGATGAGGAAACTTCTTGTGGCCTTAAAGTAGGCTTTTATACTGGTTCAGGTGTGGTTTCCACTTCAGGAATTTTCAGAGTATCTTCCTCTACAATCTCTTCAATTATTTCGGGTCGACTCACCACTTTTCTGGATTTAAGTTTAATTTCCTGCAGTGACACAGGAAATTCCTGTAACTCAGGAACATAAATTTCCTGTAGCGGTTGTGGTGCAATACGATAGGTAGGAAAAGTGGGATAAGTGACCAATCCAATATTGTGAGCAGATTGGATGGTTTTATTGTTGGGGTTAGACATTGGCTGAGCATGGAGTTGTGTGGGACGAGGTTGATTTGGTGGGGCAGGCAACTGAAGATGTTGTTGTGCCTATACCATTTGCTACGGTGTGGGTTGTGGAGGATAAAATTTTTGAGTTGGAAAATTCTGTGCAGCAGGATAAGAAAATTTCCCCTGCCAAGGTTGTTGAGGAGGCCAGGGCTGCAATGAGATTGAAATATTCCACATCTGATTTTGAGCATAAGGAAATTAAAAATGTGACTGTGACATACCTGTAGGATGTGGTTTCCATGATCTTTGCGGTGCCATTGCATAAGGTGCATTGACAACTCCCTTATCTACTATATATGCTTCTTTAATTTTAGGACGAGAAGGACATTGATCTGTGGAATGTTCAACTTAACAAATACGACATATCTCTATACTATCAGTAGGGAATTCCCTTAGAGAATTTTTCTTCCTAAATTTGGAGAAGAACATAGCCATGGCTTTATCCAATTCCTCTTGCTTCTAATTAGCCTAAAAAACATCCAATTGTGAAGATAAAGTATTAGGAATATCAGTCTTAAAATTTTCAAATAAATTACCCATTTCAGCTCTAGTTACTCCAGTTCTGACAACTGATTTGAAACTCCTGGAAGAAGTGTCTCTTGACCCTCCTCCAACCTTGGAATTTCCTCTTGAATATATTCTACACAACTCACACACATCATCATAGCTTAGCTCTGATACATCACTTTCTCCCATTAAATTTAAAATCTCCAGAAATTCTGGTTTGATTGCCCTGAGAAAAATTTTCATTTTGGTTTCTTTGCTCAGTGGATCCATATTGGATCTCTGTAGATTATATTGACCAAGTCCTCCAGAATCTCCCATTCCTTCTGATTCATGCCAAAATTATCTTCTCTGAGGTCTCTAGTTTTACAATAATCTTGGTATTTCTTCAAGAATACCTTCTTCATTTCATCCCAAGTTGAAATGGAAGCTCCAATTTGTATGCCATAGTACCAATATTTTGCAACACCTTATAAGAACCATAATACTTTGGTGATAATTTATTATCCTTATTAGCTTGCTTGAGGGACATTTGTTTTTATGGTTGTAGCCATAAAAATAGCCAGTCTCCCACATCAAATTTCTCTCACTGTGATGTTGATCTGCCTGTTGTTTCATTTGATTTTGTGCCAAATTTAGGTTATCCTTTAAGAGTTGGAGAACTTATTGTTGATGCTCAATGTGATCTTCCACTGCATGAACCCTAGAATTTTCCCTTAAATAAGATGTGATGGATGGTGGATGATATCCATAAAGTGCCATAAATGGGTCATTTTTGCTGCAGTATTGAAGGAAGTGTTATTCCACCATTCAGTGAGAGGTAGCCACTTGACCCATTGTGCTTGCTTATCAGATACAAAAAAATGAAGATATCCTTCCAAACATTTATTCACTATCTATGTTTGACCATCGGATTGAGGATGATAAGATGAGCTATGAGCTAGTTGAGTAACCAAACAAGAAAATAATTTCATCCAAAAAATTCCTGTAAAAATGGGATCTCTGTCACTTACAATAATCTTCGGGTTTCTATGTAGCTTTTGAATTGTTTCCATAAATTTCGCAACAACTGTACTTGCTTTAAATGTATGAGATAATGCACAAAAGTGTGCATACTTGGTAAGTCTATCAATTACCACCATGATGACACTCCTTCCTTCAGACTGAGGTAAACCTGTGATAAAATCCATTGAAATCTCCTCCCAACATTGACTTGGAATGGATAAAGGTTGTAGGAGACCCGGGGTCTTAATTGTCTCAACTTTATTTTTTTGGAAAACTAAACATTCCGCCACAAAATTTTGAATATCAGATTTAAGGCCATTCAAAAAAAATCCTTTCTTCACCCTATGGTAAGTTTTTAAAAATCCCGAGTGTCCTCCTAAAGGAGAAGTGTGCAAATCCAAAAGAATATTTTTTTTTAGTTGGGAATTCTTGCAAATATATAAGCAATATTTGTACCATAAGGAATAATTTTTCCAACTAAATCTATCGATGCGATGTACTACGATCTTGTCGCAACTTTGAAATTGGTGTCCACACTTCTTCGTCCTTCCATTCATCCCTTGCTTCAAAGTTGATCCAATCAAGTTGATAATAGATAATGCACAAAGAAATGCTTCCACCTCTTCATCCTTTCTTGAGAGTGCATCTCGCAACAACATTGATCTTCCATTTTTTCTAGATGATTTCAAATTCACAACCCAACATCTTTGTGACCCATTTTTCTTCTCTTCGAAGATAGTCTTTTTCCAAAAAGTATTTAAGACTATCATGATCAGTTTTTACCTTGAAGTGTCTTCCAATTAGGTAAGGTCTCCATTTCTTTAGTGCATGTAGTATTTCCAACATTTCCTTCTCATAAATATCCTTTTGTAAATACTTTCCTTTGATTTAATGACTTTCAAAAGCAATGGGTCTTCCTTCTTGCAATAAAACAACACCAATTTCATTTCCTGAGGCATCACATTCCACAATAAAGGTTTTTCTGAAGTCTAGTGTAGCTAAGACCTGCATCATATTCTCCACCTTCGTACTCCAAAGAAACATTTGGATGCTTTTGCATATAATTGTTTCTCCTGCAATAGTTTGAGCACCCTGTCAACATGTTCAACATGATCCTTCCAAGACTTGCTATAGATTAGTATATCATCAAAAAATACTAGCACAATTTTTCCAAGGAAGGGTTTGAAAATGGAATTCATCAACCCTTGAAATGTAGAAGGTGCATTGGTAAGGCCAAAAGGCATGACCAAAAATTCATAATGACCCTCATGAGTTCGAAATGTTGTTTTCGGAATATATTTAGTCTTCATTCTAATTTGATGATATCCTGAACGAAGATCCAACTTGGTAAAATAAATTGCTCCATGTAATTCATCCAATAATTAATCAATCACAGGAATGGGAAATTTATCTTTAATGGTGAGCTTATTGAGCTCCCTATAATCCGGACACATTCGCCATGATCCATCCTTCTTGTGTACCAATACTACAGGAGCAGAGAAAGAACCTTGACTAGGTTGAATTATACCCGCCTCTAACATTTCTGCAATCATACGTTCAATTTCGCTCTTTTGGAAGTAAGGATATCTATAAGGCCTGATGTTTGGAGGAACACTTCCCGGAATCAAATGAATAGCATGATCATGATCATGAATAGGTGGGAGTCCTTTGGGAGTTTCAAACACCTTGGAATGATTGTCCAAGACTTGTTGGAGATCTGCAGAAATAGATGATTTTGATGTCGGAACTTCTGGTGAGCATAATTGTGCAATTACGCCTCGTTGTTCTTTCTTTAGAAGCTTTGTCATGACATTAGAGCTTATTATCCTTCCCGGCTTCCCTTCAATACCCCGTAATTCGACTTCCTTTCCTTCTGAAAAAAATTTCAAGAAAAGTTCTTGAAAAATTAAAAGCTACCGTCCCCAAAGATTGTAACCATTGTACTCCTTGTACAACTTCAGCACCTCCCATAGGAATGGAAAGCATTGGACTATTCAATACATATTCCCCCATGGTTAGCTTGATATTATGGCATTTTCTAGAGCAATTTATAGTTCCTCCATTTGCAACCATCAATTGACATTCTGGTGCTGGGTATAGGAAACAATTCAATTCCTTGGCTACCTTACAATGAATAAAATTATGGGTACTACCCGAATCAATCAACACTATTACCTTTTTCTTCTTGATATGTCCTTCTATCTTGAGAGTTTGAGGAGTGGTAATTCCTGCCAATGCATTACACGATATGGTCAGACTCATTTATTCTTCTTCTAGGGTTGGTTCCTGGTGTATATCCTCTTCTTTTGAAGTTTCTTGTTCATTTTCTTCCTCCTCTTCACAATCTATGTAAAATAATTTCTTCTCAGCACACTTATGACCTTTAGTGTATTTTCTATCACAACTGTAGCAAAGCCCTTTTGCTCTTTTTTCTTCCAATTGTTATGGTGTCAACCTTGTAGGTTGTGGAAGTCTAGGAGTAGCAACACTTCCATCTTTATATATGTGAGTGGTAGGCTTCCTTGTTGCCATAATTTTACATTCAATTTTTCTTGCCAACCTGAATGCCTTTTCTAATGAATCAGGTTCCCAAATGTGAACTTCATATTGGATGTTATCCTTTAAAGTCCCTATGAAGACATCAATCCCGTGTTCCTCTGGAATATCAGTTACCCTTATATTCAATTTTTGGAAGTCCTCAATGTGCTCCCCCACTAAACCCTTTTGTTTGAGATTTATCAATTGGCTAAAGAAGGTGTTGCTCTTTGTATCCTCATAATGTGCTATCATTTCCTTCGTAAAAATTGACCAAATGACAATTTTTTTACGAGAGCAAAGCCATCGATACCATACAAATGTATTTTGTTCTAAATGTAAAGTTGCAAAGCGTACGTGTGTTTTGCACATTATGGAGATCAAAATATTGCTCCATCTGTAGTATCCATGTTACAGGATCCTTTCCATCAAACTTCCTCATATCCATTTTTGGAATATGGTGGTTCTTCCCGCAACATTAGAGTTTATGACATCACGATTAACATTTATTTTGTTCTCATCATGAGGTTCTTCTACTATATTTCCGCCATTAGGAATCATTTCTTGTTTTAAGCTTGTCATCAAGCCTTCCATGTATGCTTTTAGATCATTCTTCATGTTTTCCATGTTGTCTTTCATGTCATCCATCTTAGCTTCCATGCCCACTTCCATGCCATCCATCTTAGCTTCCAAACCATTCATATTAGCTTCCATGCCTTTCTTCAAACCATCCATCTTATTTTCCACGCCTTTCTTCAAAACTTCTATTTCATTTTTTGTTGTTCTTTGCGAGAGCGAAATTTGTTGCACTTGCTCTTGTAATTTTGATATGTCATGTTGCCATTCTTCATCTTCATGAGTCATAGTAGAGCCTTCTAAAGGCTTAATGGGTGTTGAATTATTTTTAGGGGGAATTTTAGAACCCAATACTAAAATATATGCTCAATAGGCCCTTGGAATCACTTCAAACTGATTTTTTTACTCAATACTTATGCAACTCGGAAAAAAAAATACACACCTTTTTATTGCTTTTGAGGAGTTATATATTGAAACTGAATTATCTCTGTGATTGCAGATCTTAAATATCTAAAATTTGGCCCTGAGGCAGCCCTTTGAATCCTCTTTCGGATGCCACAAGTCTGTCCTAATTTGGATTCTTCAAGGAAACGTTATGTCCAATCTCCCATAATGAGCTAATTATGGACTCGTTTAGTAGAGAAAACTTGTGTGACTTGCCACTTGTAACTGCTTCCTCCTTCGGCTCTAAAATTGATAGAAAGGAAAATAAAGTCTGTGTTCTTCTAGTTGCTTGGTACATAATCCCAATCTGATGCTCAGAGAGAGAGTTATGAACATTTTCCCACGATCACCTCTTTGAGATGAAATTCGAAAGCCTGACAAAGCCCTAACTTCCACATATAATATCTCTGAACATATTGTGAACCAAGTTCTGAAATATTTTGACAACGTTCCTCAGGATGTCTACTTCGCGCTCTAAAATTTTTAGCTTCTGAACCTTCATAGAATAAACGTTATAGCGAAAATTCCGCGATGACATGTTTAGGTTAAATTCAGGAGCTTGAAAAAAGCCCCAGCTTCCACAGATCATATCTCCGAATATATTTTGAACCAAGATCTGAAATTTTGTGACGAAGTTCCTCAGGATTTTGGTTTCACACTCTAAAAATTTTAGCTCCTAAACCTTTGTAGAAAAAAGTTATAGTGAAAATTCCATAATAACCGGTTTGGAGCAGCGAAACCCTAGAATCCAAACCTCTGATACCAAATGTTGTGAAACCAGCTCCAAAAATAGAAGAAAAGAGATATAAATTCCTTAGAAATAAGCGACTCCGAGGGGGAACCCAATACATTACATGAATGAATAATTCTTGACGATAAAAATGACAAAATCCCTCCTTTCTATATAGGAGTCCATGGGGCCACAACAATCCCCCTAGTGGGGCCACAATGTAATCCTAGCTGACCTAATAATAATGATGTAAGGGCACCATAATAACAATATGGGGGTTACAGGGGTACAAAAATCACAATAAGGGGTTACACTAACAACAATAATTGACTATAATAGTAATATAGGGACCTAACAGCACCTCCCCGACAATGACGCCAAAATGTTGAGCAAAATATAGAATTATAATTTGTCAATATAAATTATCAACCCATGGTAGGTAAGCTTGTGAGGTGCTATGAAAAATATATGCAGGCTTAATACTCAAGTTCTTACTAATCAAACCAGTCAATCATACACAGAACTAATGCCTCTTTTCTGCATCTAAATTTGGCAGCAAAGGATATGGAGTGGATTTAAAAGATAAGGGATCAAACTTACAACAATAAAGAAATCAAATTGACAATGTAAATAAAACTTGATTAAATGAAATCAACACATTAACATAGAAACTTAATTATTTAATCAATTGGAAAATTCTCTTGAAACTTCATAAAGAGTACATTAGTTGTGTATATGAATTATTACTGCATAAAGGAAATTGAAATGCACACACACACACACACACGCTACAACTAAGGGAGTTGTGAGCAAAGGGGGCCCTCCCTCACTCACAATCCCTTCAAGATTAAAATGGATTTTTTAGTAGAAGGGACAAAACATCAAATATTATATTAAACTAAAGGTATTACAACTGAATACAATATGATATGTGCTATCAGAAAAACCCAACCCAACCCCTTACAACATGAAACATAGTCAAATTTATACAAGTTCGAAAGCCCATATTTGGCTCGAATGAGGAAAACTACTAATCTAAGCTATTAGCTATCAATACAGGTACAGACTGTCAAAATTAGCTCATTGTTTTCTAATCCATGACTAAAATCATGGATTAGACAATTTTTTTTGCATAGTTGGAGTTTCTCCTCATGCGGCCAATGAGAAGAGGTCTGCGGATTTGGGTGGTTTCAGAGGTGGATTTGAAACAACCAATAGGAAAAAATCCATGTTTGACGAATTCCCCACAAAACCCATGTTCCCGTTTGATTTGGAAGTGAGTATAACATAGCTAACCACCAATTATGCTGCAGGAAATCTGGGCGGTTGCAAGAAATCCGCATCTATAGGTGTTTTGGAGCGTCTGCGAGAAATGTGACCACACAAGCTCTCTTCAAAAAATTTCAGATTGTTTCGAATCAAAGAAAATATGCATAATGTTTCTAAATCAGTTGGCATGATAATTCAATAAGGAAACAACTATCATAAGGAATGCTTAAGATTAAGGTAAAATGACACTTTTTATGTTAATTTGCATACCTCAAGCACATATCACCCTTTTGGCCAAAAACCTAGATGATATAACCGAAATAAGCACAATTAGGGGTCAAGGAGAGTTCTAAATGGGAGAGGTAAGGTCTAGGAAAGCTGTCAAAATTAGGAAAAAATGTGACTCAACAAGTGCTAACGGTCAAAATGCAAACCCGACGAAAATGAGCTACCCCTATATGCCAATTCAAGAGAAACGTGCGTAAGGTCCAATGGATATCGTAATAGAAACACAAACTTGTCCTATAAAAACCATCTAAAAAGACTAGACCCATGGCTAAATCACATAACAAAAGAAATAATCATGAACGAGGGAAAAACAAGGCCATATATTTTGTTTTGTTTTTTAATTTTATAAATTGTTTGGACTTTTGGCATAAATAAGGCATGTTAAATACTCGCATCACACACTAAACCAAAAAGGGGATAAATCATCACACTATTGTGTACAGTATGTACAAGAATGACTCAGTCTATTAGGTCACACTAAAGTTTTCCCACAATAGGGCACAAGCCAAGGGTTTCTATATGAAAACTTATGGGAGGAAGAGACCATATGGTTCACCAGTATAAAGCCACACCAAAAGAAGTAAAATTGACCAACCCAAAAAGGTTGACCTTTCCAAAGATAGTCTAACATATTCATACTCTCAAAATTATCCTGAAGACATAAGGGAGGATTAAGACATAAAGGGGGTACAAGATGCTCATCAACCGGTGGTACAAACAATTCGTTGGAAAGTTCAATAGTAGAAGCCCAAGACTTGACTTGGTCCAAGGGTGGAAATTCCAAGGAACACTGAGGAGATTCCCACTGGGTCGATTCAAGATTTAGTATGTCGTGCTCTACATGTTCCAAATTAGGGAGAATAAAGGTAAAAGAGGCATAACCTCCCTATGATTATCAGTGGATAGATCCATGAACTCCAAGTTGACTAACCAGGGGGGATCATCATCAAGGGAGTCACGTGGAACAAGTGGAGGGGCCACTTGTATGGGCAAAGGATCCTGATCACATTCCATATTGGGATGGAGTTTATGAACAACATTAGGAGGTACTGACGGGACCTCCAAAGAGGAAATCTATTCCACAACCAGTCGTAGATGGCGCCCACTAGGTTGATCATATTATATAATAATAGAAGGCACCACCCATAGATCAGGATATCTATGGGGCTCATACATTCTAGAAGAGATCATATGCATAGGAGAAATGGCAGGATATTAAAGAGAGTTGGGTGGAGGGAGTTGAGGAAAAATCCCCATAAGAGTGGAACTTTTGAAAAGTCCTACCCCAACACTCTGAAACTGACCAAGATGGTCCCCCACAAGTGGTACAGTAGGTCCAGTGGTAGTGGAAATCCCGGCCAATGACACACAATAGTAAAGTTGGTCAATGTTGACAATATTTCCTTCATGTGGAAAGAAAAGTAGATGGAAAAAATATGAGACGCTTGTGGTCATGGCATAAAACCAATAATGACTTCAACATCGACATGTACTATTTTACCTCCTAACTAGATGGAAAAATGTGGTAGGACCCCCTTAGGAATGAAATTTTGACCGTCAAATGCTTGGAGAGTGGTATTAGATGTGGTGAGAGTCAGAGAGCCAATAGCTTTCCAGCAATATATGAACATGACACAAGTGGAAGAGCCCTCATCTACTAGGGTGCAATGGATATTCTTTTGGGAAACTCACACTATAATCTAAAAATCAATTTGATGGGAAATATGAGGAGCAACATTGTCAGCATAAAAATAAATGACACCAGAATCGGAAGGGCCAACTCCACCAATGGCAGTCAATAAGGCTTTTTGTTGTTGTGCATAGCTTTGCTAGACCTCGAAAGCAGACATGGCACAAGGCGCCTAGGCTAGATATTAAACAATACTATAGTGCTGAGTGGCCCTGGCACAAGAGTTGTGTGTTGTCTTACCTAAAACACCCTTGGGGGGGTGATAAATAGGTTCCATGGGATTATCTAGAGTGATAGTTCCAGTGGAACTAGGTGGAGCGGGTGAGTCATTGGGAGGAGAAGTCAACTTAGGGGCATCATAGGACTTAGCTCACGTGGTCACATTGGAATATTCTTTGCACATAAATATGATTAAGTTGTGAGGGGGATGGAAAGATGACCCCTTATTTCCCCCTTGCAGAGGCATAGCAGGTTGAGTAACCATTTGTTGTTGGAGTTTTTCAGGGAATGGATGACTTAAAACGACAGGAAATGAGAAGACGATGGTGAAAGAAGCTTATGAAATTCATCCATCCAAGGACACTCATGAGTAAGATGATCACCCTGGCAAATTTTACTAGAGAATTTTACTTTCCAACGATGCTCATTGGTGCCCCCTCCTTGAATCTTTGGGTTGGGTTTGACTCCTGGGTAGTTTGATTTTGTTGTTTACTTTTTCTATTGTTCTTGTTCTTTTTACCACCAGTTGGCAATTTTCTCTTTGGTTGAGTGGACTTCACTGTAAGAAAATCAGTGGACTGCTCAGGAGGGGGTGCTTTATTAGAGCTAGACGCACTTGTTGGGGCTTCAGATGTAACAATAAATTTCCCACGGTGGGTATAAAGTTGGCTCATGGGATTGGAAATAGACCCAATCACACCATTGGCATATGGGCCGGGAACAAGCTTAGGTGGGTCAATGGATGACCTAGGGGCATTGGGAAAAATTTCGTATAGCATACCCAACTGTGAATATATGAGATACAACTATTGTGTAGCTATAATATATTTCTCCTCAGTAACGACTTGAAACATGGACATATCTTTGTTAATTTGTGGTTAGAGTGATCTAATGAACCATTTACGAAGAATATCATTGGGTAACTTGGTTCTTACCAACCTCTTGCAATGACACCACTCATGAATATGATCAGAAATGAGTGTGGCATCATCTTGTTTGAAGTTGGATAAAAGTTCAGATTCAATATCATACTAAATCTATAACTGGAAATGTGTCAGAAAAGTTTAAGATAACGAGGAAAAATCACTGTAGGACGTGGTGTCTAACTCGATGTGCCATTTGGAAGCATCCTCGGTTAAAGTTATTTGGAAAAAGTGAAGTTTGAAAGAATCACCCCCCAATGAATTAGATGAACACCATAGATGGTAAGTGGTGATATGGGTAGATGGATTCTCCCCTGGCTTCCATTCAAACTTGGGAATATTGGATGGTAAATTGGCAGTCATTGGTGGACACTAGGGATCATGATGGATGGGGTCATTAGTGTTAGAAAATTAAATATTACAGAGAAATAAAACACATAAAATATGCGGAAACAAAAACACAGAAAAAATATAAAACCAGAGAGATAGATGTTCACCCAATTTGGGCTACGCCCACCCCGAACAGCTAGTCCTTCCTTTCTATTATCCAGCAAAATGATGAGATACAACCTACAACAGATCCACTGTAATATCCTATGTTCTCTATCGCAATATCCCTTTTTTTTTCTCACTTTGAGAATACACATACAATACACAACCACAATACGATACCCTCATACAAAATGAGGGGTTGCATTCTAGGGGAAAAAATCCTAAATTAAACATAACTTCTACCGCAAGATCATTCACCTAATGAACAACCCAGATTGACTAGACCCCCCAGGAAGCATCCAAGAACAGGGGTCCAATGCGGTGATACATCTAAATATAAAGACAATCAGGCTCCACACCCAAAAAATAGTCAATTTGGCAAGATTTGGTAAATCAAGAGATGATAGAAGCATATTATGGATTTGAATAAATGGGTCATAGGTAGGAGAAGCCCATGACCAACCTTGTGGTCCCCTCGCAAAAGGATTTGATGGATGTGCTTTCTAGTGGTGAAAAGAGTTCGCCTAGGAAAAAGGTTATTGTAGGCCAGAATAACTGGTAGATGGATGTTACCCCCCAGGGTAAAAAACTCTAGAGAGAAATGGACCCTCAAAATCATGACTGCTAATGGGGTTTTACCTAGGATGAAAAGAAGGACTAGACTGCATAGAAGGACTGAGATAAGGAGAATGACAGGGATAAGACACAGTACTGGCAGCAGGGTTACCCCCAGGTAAACTAGCCCTTCTAGTAAAAGTACTGGTAGGTGGTGTCCCTCCAAACAATGAACTATACCAGGCTTGCGTCACTAGCACATTTGCCCCAAATTTTGACGGCCAAAATGTCATTCTTGCGACACATAGGCGGCCCAAGAGTGACATTTTTCTGTGAGCCAAAACATGGTTTCTCTTCACGTGGGACTTCTGACACTTGACTTAAACATCGGTGTAGTGACGATACTTTAGACATTTTTTATTTATGTTTCACTTCCGACGTTCAATAACTCGTCTTAGTTTCGACGGGCATAAGCATCGCTAGAACGATGGTACTAGAAGGTCGGAAGACCGACGAAACCAAATTAAAAAAAAAACGTTGGTAGAACGACATTTCTGGGAAGAAAATGTTGGAATACCGACGGAAAGAAATTTTAAAAATAAAAAGGTAGACATCAGAATACTGACGTAACAAAACATTTTTAAAGAAACTAAGTGTCGCTAGAGCGACATTTCAAAATATTTTTTAAAAGAACTAGCCGTCGGAATACTGATGGCACAAGATATTTAAAAAAAACACTAGCTGTTGGAATACCGACGACAACAAAAAATTATTTAAAAAAAAAAATTTCCCGACAATACCATAATCATAATCACTCACAATTTGGGGAACAAAGAATGCAATATACATTACTTTTTTATTTTACCTATCCACAACTCAACGAAGTGTCTCACTTCTAAGATACTTGAAGAAGTAAAATTAGCCCAATAAAATAATGACTTCAATGCACTTGTCGAATGTCAATGTTAGGGATTCCTGATATATGCTAGGTTCTTGAGCACACTATTGAGAACATACACACTTCAGTCAGGGAGAGTCCCACAAAAACATATTTTTGGCTGTGTTAATTTATCTAGCTCTGCTTTACAAATTTTACATGTCAAGCTGTTGTTTGGGTATATTAATTTTATATAGTCGTGCCTTATTTAAAAAAGAAACTAATCAGAACCATTAATTTGTAATTAATCAAAAGCTGCAGCTTTACTCATATGGCAGAGAAGTACAACACAAGAGTGATCTATCTCCATATAGGCAACTTCCCTTCCCAGAAAGATATGGGGAACAATCAAATAAAATCCTTTTACATTTCTCCCAGTTTCTGAAAGTGCTTGAATAAATCCAAACAAATTGCTTACATAAGATATGAAAAAATCAATACATACTACATTAGAGTTGTCTTAGTTACCATATTTTTTTTCATCCCAGGGATCTTGCAAACTCCTTGTAGCTCAATATTGAATTTTGGATACATATGGTAGTGTCTCTTGTGCATCCTTTTCCCTTCACTTTTGATTGCATTTCCTTCCTAGGCTAAACGAAGGAAAGGAGAAAGGGAGCACTGTTTTCAGTATAAATTTGAGGACTAACCCTTTCTCGTTTTCTTTCCATTCTTCTCTCTTCTTCTGTGACCATATGAATGAGGTGTTTTTCAGATTACTGTTCAGATTGGGTAGTCTAAATACCTTGATGTCATCAGGTGACTGAAATAGCATTTTTTCACCTCTAATATAAGGGACCCTGCTTGGAGGTTTACACTACATTTGGAATCAATGTGGCTTTGTGCTTGGGGTGTGCCCATTTGAGGAAATGACTCCCCTCCTTCCTTAGCCATCCTAAACACCTTTGGACTCCTAGAGCATGAAATCAGCTGGAGGTAGACAGGTCAATCTTGGATCAATCTTAGGAGCTTTTTGATTATTTTATTGAACAAATTGGTTTTCTTCTTACATATTTGAGACTCCTACAACATGAAATCAACTGGAACTAGGCGTATCAATCATGGGAGTTTTTGATTCTATGATTGTACAAATTATGTTTTATTCTTAATCATCACTAACCTAAATTGAGATTGATCCTCTTCATTGCTTTTTTCCTTGTTCCCCTAAGATTGATTAAGAGAAGAATGATCATCCTGCTAGAAATTCCTAAAAAAATGCCCAAATATGTGGCAAATATTACACTTGAAAGGTATTTGATAGTAATACAATTCTTGGAGGAAGATCCTCTCATCCAGCTATAGAGGAATGGCCTCCATGAGACCTTTATCCAACTCGACTTCAAAACAAATACAAGACAGAAAAATTGGCATCCCCTATGTTCTTCCACTTCAAGTAACTTCCCAAAGTCACCATTGATATCCTTTAGAACAACCTTGTCCCAAAAGATCAACAAAAAAATTGGGTGCAAACCCATGACAAAACGAGGAGAATTACTTGATTGGATTGAAGTTTATAGACCAAGGATTTAGATATAGTGCAGAAGTGCCTAGAATCATCTAAAATAAGGACTTGAGAAAAAGATTAAATCCTAATATTCTTTAGATACTAACAAGAAAGAAAAAAACACCTCTTCAAAGTGCAAAAACAGAGAGTTGTCCCTACATATTTGAGCCCAACAATCTGAGATCCATATATCTACTCCAATCGGACTATGACACAACCCAGTGAATTTACATATCAATTCTCATCTTATGAGGATGGACACTTTCCATCAAGTTTCTGAGGTCTAGATCAACAGAGATTGGATCATTGCCTTCTTCACCAATTGGCTTGTTGGGGGCAACTTCATAGGCATCAATAAGGCGACTAAAAAATTTTCAAGAAATGTATTTGGATGGACAAAAGAAAGGTTGGAAAAATGAATAGAGACTTGTGACATGAGCAGAATCATCTAGCTAGAGCAGTACCAAGGAGGGGTGTCCTAGCTCTATGGAGGCAACAAAGATTCCAAATCAAATGCAACAACAACAGCTAGAAACCTTAGCCAAGAGGAGATTGAGTGGAGCTAGACAACATATCATTTTCTCTCTTAATCAACCTATACCTTACAAATACATGCAATATGTAAGTGCTATTATTTATGTCTTTAATTTTGAATGATCTATGACATATTCCAAGATGGTCCATTGTGTCTAGGTCAAGTGGTTGGGAGGAATGATCGTTATCCTCCCCACCTAGCTTCAATTCTTGTAAGTGCAATGTTGGGCTCTTAATGAGCATATTGTTTTGATGGTCTTAAGCCCTTTGTTCAAAATTCCATGAGCTTCTGGGGAATGTGCTTTACCCTGGGTACCATCCTTAGAATAAGGGGTAGTACCCGATATGTATTTCATGGAAAAGAAAAAAACTAAAATTTAAATATAAATCTCTCTCTCTCCTCTTTAAACACACCCACACACTGTATATGTACATATGTATGTGTTTCAATATGGAAATGAAACAACCTAAAAGAATTGAAATTTATTATGAGCTTTTTAAAATTTCCCTTTGCATTCTTAGATGAATAGACATGCATATGAAAGAATTTAAAATTCACTCAAAGTATTTGCAAGGAGGGAAAATTTAACCTGAAAAGAAATCACGAGGCTTGTGTACCCTTCCATAGCATACATTCATTCAGAAATGAATCATATCACAATCTGTTACTTGCATATGAGTATTTATGCTGCAAAAGACATCTTGAGTCAAAGTGATATGGTTCAAACTTGTTAAACATGTTTTGCAATATACACCAGTTTAGGGTCCATTCCGGAGTCTTTGTCAACATCAGGTGATTCTTAGTGCCATTAGCTTTATGAACCACATGACCTGCACCAGGAACCCACCGAAGAATAGGCATGGCAAGCACACCCTTGTTCAACATCTCGATTAATAAATTGTCTTTGCACATGATACACATTACAACATCATGAGCTGAAAGATCTTTGACAAGTCAGAGTCACTGAATGCTTTGAAATTGAACGGTATTTTCCATCATAGATGACCAGGAGATTGTTTGTATTTCCTGATCTGTAATTTTGAGGCTGCAAAAGAGGCACACACAAAAATGTCTCTAGTCTTTTGAATGCATATTACTTTGCTTTTGTAGATCATAAACTTAAATGATAATCTACAATACATTTATCAAAGAGAGAGAGAGAGAGAGAGAGGACCTATTCTTATAAAAATCGTGGATCTCAAGTGTGTCTTTCAGCTGGGTGAAAAGTCTCACAAAATAGAATATCTAGTATAATGAAAATATCCTTAAATATAAACCACCACCCTAGTGAAAATAATAAATGGCCTAAAAGGATTCTTATGGAATGCCTCCTTAGCAAGATCAAAAGGCTTACTGCCTGATCCAACTGAAAGTCCACATTTTCTGAGACTGTGCCAATCCAAAAATAATAATATCAAACCTGAGACACCAATGGTGAAGCCCAAACATGAAATCTCAACTATCCATAGAGTCACAATACACCAAAGCCCCTTTTCACAATAGTAATTGTATAAACGTTCAAAAAAGCGATCTAGATCTGAAATTGGCCCCAGTTTTACTCTTTGATGCTTAAGAAGGTCCGAAGGATTTTCAATATCACCACTTGGTAATCTTTGATAATCAGAAAGATCAATTTCAGGGGGTTCACTACTTAGCAGCCCTGCTATTGCAGAAGCCTCGCCATGATACATTGTTTACGACCATTTAAAAAACCTCCTTGTCACATTTTCACTCCACCTCTCAATGGAAATTTTCATTAACCACATGGTGCAGTTTGAATACAAAACACCATTATACAAGGAGATCACTTCCTAGTGCAGGTTGATCTTAATTCTTGGGGAATTAACCTACAAAAATAACAACACAATGCACAACTATGTCATATAATTTGAGGTGCTAGATCAGAAAGAACTGGAATATTTCCACAATTAAATTTGTATAGTTGTGCATATCATAATTCCCAACACAAGTAACTTCTCATCCTACAAAGACAGACATATTATCTATAGACAGAGTCAGAGCGTGATGACCCTTGTGAAGGTTTTATGCATAAACATCTATAACAACTCTCAGGGAAAATCATTTATTCAGTTTTCCATATTTCAATAACAGATTAGAAAATAACATAGTATAAAATGCTAAGTAATTTAATATTATCAAAGACACATCCACTGCAAGAATTTATACATTCACTAGTGATGAGATTATAATTGCAGATTTTGACACACACAAATGCACAATGCAACTCCTATCAAAATATTTATAGAGTGTTATAACACTCTCAATTCTTGGCTAACTTAAATAGCTGGTTTGAGGTCCACCAGTTAACCGATCAATGAATTCTTCCTAAGAATAATCTAAATATGTGCAATCTAAAAATTAGGATCCCAATCTCCATAACTGCAGCTTCGATTCAAATAATCTCAAATAGTTTGAAAGAAATATATAATATACAAAAAGAAAAAAAACAATGCAAAAAAGTAATATAAAAATACACACAAGTAATAGTATCATCTGAATAGAGTAGAGTTAGTATAAAGGTTGACCCAAAGATGAATGCATGATTGTTCCCTTGACTATAAATTTACAATGATTTTATAAATTTACATGCTAATCTCTAAAATTACTCTAATTATTTATACTCTTTGAACAAGTATCTAACCCCCTACATTGCTATAGAACCTGTAGCAATGAGGTTTTGGAAAGGTATTTTCCATTATATTGTCTTTATCTAAACTTAATGGACAACATACCACAATCCCCACCTGTGTATGGAACAAATTTATGGCACTGTATCTTTTATAGGAAAAGCCATTGTAGACATTTTATTTGCAGAAACTAGGGAAACATAGATCCTAGAAAATTTAAACATTAATCATTTCTAAAAATCTTGCTACCCTTGCCTCTAGATCCAAGCATGCAGAGAAGAAAAAAAAATCAAATTTTTAACCCAAGGGTAACTGGTAACTATTAACTCGTGAGGGGCATTGCAAGTGATCCCAGAAAGAAGTGCAAAACATGTATCCACACGCACAGGAACCAAACCAGTCACTAGGATGACAACTAAAGCATGAACCCTAGCCACAGTAAAAAATGACCTCTCAATGATTTGCTATCTGCACCCCATGAAAAAAATATACAGAGATGAAGCAACCACCGACTATTTAAACCCAATGCAGGTAGAGATGAAGCATAAAAATAACCACAGAAGTCACAAGTGAAAAAATCATGTCCACCCATACCGACATCAAGAATGTCATCGACTTTCCATCCAACAGATGACAAAAGCATTAAAAGTAAGTGCTAACAAAATGCTTTAAACTGACTTTTGGAAAAAAAAATATGGCTAAGCGACAAAGATCAAATTTTTTAGCCTAAGGGTACTTGGAAGATGGAAATGGTTGTGAAAGAATTAACAATTACTTCATCAAAAAGTGCAGAACCCATATCCACCCACACTAACATCAAGCCCACATCTTGAAAATTATTCAACATTATCACCCAAAATGTGTACATGATGACAACTACGTGTTGGTTCACTGGTAAAGCCAACGGATGATTGAGCCACCCACCAGGGTTCCATTATGTTATTATATACCCCACCTAAATGGCATAGCCAAATACTAAATAGGGATGATTTCGGGTGCAATTCCCAGGCGATTTTGACGAAATTATCCCTCTGGCTTGGAAACTAAGCCGAAGGGAGTCCATGTGATGCGTTGCAACCTCCCTCAGGTTGTGTTTCTCGAAAAGCAACCTCGAAAAAAAAGATTAAAAAAATGTATGCAGGAAAATCACTGTAGGCCAAAAGCACCAAAGGAGCATCGATCTTTAGCCTAAAAAACACTATTGACACCCCTCTATGCTGGCAATTTTACATAGGACATAACTTTGTTCAATCATTTTCCGGGTAAACAATTAAATGTAGGCTCCCATCAATTCAGTTACACGTCGCAGTAGTACACAACATATGAAGCTAGACCCCGTGCTAATGTATTTGGCACTAGAACAAGCAAGGGCCTCACAGACATCACCACTAGATATCCTATTTCTTAGGGCTTGTTATTTTACTCGAAAATAACAATTCACTTTACCTAACATACAGAAGGGAATAACTCTAAAGAGTCAAGTTCAATTAAATACAAAAATAAAAAATAATATACCAATAAAAAACTATGATTCTGACTGCATAATACATACCTAAACTAGTAGACGACATTCATTCAGGAAAAAAAATTGTTTATATTTATTTCCGCCACAAAACCCACCAAATATATCAAATAATATCCAAACCCTTGATCATGGAAAGCGAAATTGAACCTGGAAAACCGTCGTGGTGCTAGAAATAATGTGCCCTAAACCCTGTATTGCTATTTTCTCCATCAGGAAAACCTTGAAGCAACAAATTCCCGTCACCCAAAAGCAGTCTACACAATCGCCCATAAACTTGTCGTCACAAAAAAACGACGAGTTTTCTTCGAGTTCTAATTAGAAATTTGGAACCATAAAAAAATTAGAGAAACACATATATTATTTTAAGGCGTTGTGTGAAGGATGAATTGGGATTCAATGAGCACCATGAATCATAGAAATCACAAATTCAAGAACCATGCCAAAGTGTGCGAAAGCTGGAAATGGCCCCTGCTTAATCGTTTATGAATACGGTAGGAACGTGAATGGTTCAGTCACGAGAGAGATGGAAATTGTAAAGTTTTTCCTGCTAATTTTCACTTATTTATTTAGATTCATCTTTAGTTATAAAAGAGGTCACACTCTTTCCGATTCCTTGTCCTTTTATACATAGATATGCTGCCAGCAGTCAAATAGTTTGTGTATCGGTTTCTGCGGGAGTTTTTATAGCCAGTAACATGGTTTAATATTTAGGAAAAATGGTTACTGTGTTCTCGCAAATGTTGTTTGAAGCAGTTGAGCTGTTATAATTGTTGAATCAGATTGAATTATTATAAAATAATTTGTCTAACAAGACGAAGGAATTTCCCAGATAGCCCAAATTGGCAGGAATCTGGGCCAAAAAAATTTAAGAAATCTTACAGTAACAATGTTTGAATCATGATTTTGATGGTGGAAATGGATTCAAAACCATAAAAAACCTCTAGGGCACCCAAAATATTAAAGTTTGATAGTTATAATGTGAATTTACAAAAAACCCTGCTGGAATTTCTTAAAATCTTACCGGAATTTCCATGATTTTCAGGGCAAAAAAGCAGTCTAGTTAGACTACGACATTATAAAAGGAGTTTTCTAATGAGATGGAGGAATTTCCATTTTGTAACCCTATTTTTCAGAGTGTTGTATTGAATAAGTTATGGGTATCATAGTTATTGATACACCTCAGGATGGGCATAGGGATATGTTTCACAATTTTCCTCCCAACCAGAGATATACATCCCCACCCTTACTTGTCTTAGGGGATCCAAAGTTTTGTCTCAACCCTGAGGTTTCTCTGCAACTCCAGCCAATTTTGTATGATGATGTGAATTTCATACCCTATCAATCCTAGGTGGTTTTGGAACTCCTAGAAGCCATGGACCTTTGGAACATCCCTAGCCACTTTGAGTTGCAAAACTTTGATTGTAGTGTTGCAACCTAATGGACTATGAGTGCAGAGGAAGGGGTGCACTACCATGGGTTGTGAAGGAAAATGGGGGATGAGATAAAGTCGGTTTGAAGATGCTGGAATCAAGTACCTTGGTTTGCTACAATATTGGTACAGCTATGGACCATAGTTGGCTTAGGTAGCCTTTTACCCCAATAGAGTCTTCACCACAATATGGGGATGACCCACTACTAAGAGATATGAGTGGCATAGCCTATTGTCGAGCGGAACATCTAGGTCTGAAGCCAATTGGTGTCATTTCTCAAAGATAAATGTTATGTTTTATTGTGTTTTTTTGTAGATTACATGTTTATGAATTATTTATGCTGCAAAGGTTAAGAATAGGATGCATTGAATAATATTGTGCATTGAACGTGTAAAATAGAGCAAAATCAAGGTAAATTTTCAAAGGACAGGTTACAAAGATAGTAATATGCCCCAATGGGTGATTGGTGGTGTTTGAGAAATAGACAACTCACAAATGATGGGCAGTGGCCTACTATAACTAGTGTTAAATCAACCAATAATGGCTAGAGGTCCACTCCCAAGGACAACAAGAAATCTGTTGATGCAGGTCTCAACCCAGCAACAGATCCTTGAAGATTTAAAAAATGTTTTTATTTATTTTCATACCATAAGGCAAGAATTTATCAGCTTTAATGGTTAAGTGCCAACTGGACATTTTGGAATGTTAGTGTTATTGAATATGCCCAGGTGGCGGTTTTGTTAACTTCTATGCCCTTAGGTAGTTATGGAAGTTAGTAAGGAATCTTTCACATGGTATACCTAAGCTTGTGGTGAGTGCCACATAACACCCTAATTTTGTAAAAAAATACCCTGTCTATACATTACTATTATATTAATAATTAAATAAAACATTTTATTCCCAAAAATGTATATAATATGATAACCACATAGTGAAATGGTCTTAAAACCTATTATTTCCTAAAGATAATAAAATGTGTATGTACAGATATTCAATCAAGGCAACATTTTTAGCATTTCAACATGGAATATGGTGATTAATAAGGAATACACCTAATAGAAAATACAATAAGGTCTGTAAGGCTAGAATAAGATTCTTTTGTGAATGTTCTATACAAATAAAAATGACTCTTGCAAAAGGTCCCTGATTTAAAAAAAAATGATCAGTACTATCAGCTTAATCAAAGTAAAGGGAAAGTGTAGTAGCTCAACTAACTACAAATTCTACAAAATCTCTACCTATTAATTTCTGCCATGAAATGATCTTCACTTAATATAAGTTGGAGGAGGATTATCAAGTTTAATGTTTCCGATGATTTGGCTTTCCCCAGCTGGAGATGCTAACTCATTTTATTATTAGAATGAAAAATATATAAATACTCATGACTTGAAATGGTGAAATTAGTTTTTCAATCCTACTGGAAAGCATAAAAAGACATTCTCATATACCAAAAATATGCAAGGAAATTAAAAAAATACCTAATTCAATTGATAGCTACTGCTACTGATGTCTAGGAGGTGGTTTTTATTGCTACTGCTGCTGACCAGGTGGCGGAGGTGGCATGTCAGGTCTCGGCTACATATGAGGAGGAGCACCGTACATAAGAGGGGCACCACTGCCAGGTGGAGGATGGGGAATTCCATGCCTGGGTGGAGGAGGACATTCAATCCTTGGAATGGAATATTCAACATTTTCAGTGTCAAGAAGCTTTATAATTTACTAACAAAAGGAAAACTAAACCCTAGGACTACAACACAACACATTATGCGAAAGCCATAACGTTTTATGTTTAAAATAGGTCGTTGAATGCATAGTCACACGTGAAACAAGAGGAGCCATAACCCTTTACTTTCAGAGACAACGCGGTAGAAAACATAACAAAATCTGGAGTGTGTGGAGCTAGGGTTTATACCTGCATTACATAAATAAATTAACTATAAGTTAAACCTAGCCACTAGAAAAAATAAATAAAGCATATCTCTATTCCAATCAATGAAAAATTGTCTATCAGATAGCATAGAAACCCTTAAGGGAGAATATATCTGCAACCTTGTGGGGAGTAGAAAGAATGACTACCTGAAGACTGCCATACAAAAAACTCCGCGGAATGCCCCCTTATAGGGAAATTTTTTATACTTATACAAGAAACGCGGTAGAATGTTTTTCTTCAACTTCTCTGCAACTTCTAGCTGATGAAGACTGTACGAATAAAAATCTGCATAAAAATAACACAAGAGCACGTCAATTTCATCCCTAGATCTAAGAATATTCTCCCTTTGCAGTCAAACGTGCTACTCATATAAGGGCATTCTCCAGTAGGGTAAAGAGGATAAGAAGCATCCCTAACCCATTTTCTCGAATATATATCACACTGTACTTGTGGGTTTTTGTTATTTGTCACTATATATACTTTTCCATAAGTCCTTCTGTCGATTACTTCACCGAATTCCGAGATGTTTTGAGATTGATGTACTGGTAGAGATATTTTTTCCCCAACATGCTTTGGATATCTCTCCAGTTTTCCTCTGCTAGAGACCAAATTCTCACCACTGTGATTCTGGCTTAAACTTTTACCATTTTTGCAGCCATCACTGTCTACACTAAGATTATTTCCATGCCAGACTTCTGATGTACTAATTTTGTATCCATGATTTACTATTTCAGAAGTATTTTGCAAAGGAGAAGCAAACAGAGCCAAACTGCAAATAGCTTGGGAGTTTGGATGAAAGCTGAAAGTTCTCCTAAGCTTGCAATTCTCCACTATTTATTGACCTTTTGACAGTTCAGAGGAGAAGTAAATAAGAAATGATACTGTACTTGCAACTATAATAAGAGAATAAATCCTGTTATTTCCAACATGCTTCATAAATGCATCTAGGTGACCCATGATTGGGAAACGTAGGTATGGTAGCGTGTCGATCGATGATAAATTTTTATACTTATACAAGAAGAAAAATAGAATGTTTTTCTTCAACTTCTCTATAACTTCTAGCTGATGAAGATTGTACGAATAAACATATGCATCAAAATAGCACAAGCGCACGACAACTTCATCCCTAGATCTAAGAATATTCTCTGTTAAGAAAATTAACAAGCGAAATTAGCATCGAACAAGCGGAGTAGGAAAATAAATTTGAATAGGTCGATTAAGATTTTAGAGTAGTCGCCAAATTAAATTTCCATGTGTTTTCCCTTAACGTCATAAGACTGACGTTTTGGCTCATAAAAGTTGCAAGACTGACACTTGGCCCTAAATGATGCAAGACCGACGGTATCCCTAAATGTCACAAGACCAACGTATGTCTCCTAAACGTCAGTATTCTGACGGTTTCACCCTTAATGTCGCAAGACTGACGTATGTCTCCTAAACGTCGCAAGACTGACGTATGTCTCCTAAAATTCGATATTCCGACGGTTTGTCCTGAAACTTCGGTATTCTCACAATTTTCCTAAGTGTCGTTGTTATGACAATACTCCAAAAACGTCGCTAGAGCGAAGCTGGTTGGCGGGATTTAAAAAATGAGAAAAATTGGGGAAATTTCTGACAATATGTCAAAAGTGTTAGAATTTTGACCATATGTACTAGAGCATCATAATAGATGTTACATTACCCTTAGGATGACTAGGGACAACTGGTGATCCCCCCCCATGGATTCCCAGAAGTAACAATACCTAACTGAGGAACAATAATAGTCGGATGGGAAAATGACAGTGTGTAAATTCCTGATCCTACTAGTTGACTAGGTTGGGGTACCATAGCCGACATATAGGATTATGTCAGGACAATAACATTTGGGAAACTAGTGGGAGCCATAGATGATATAGGTGTAATTCCCTAGGAATAAGTAAGCAGTGTAGACAAATGAGTAGGGATAAGCATGCTAAGATATGACAACATTGTCATGGCAGCTAAGACTGCTGATGCAGGTTGTAGTGAAGTCTCAAACTCTGCCATAGGGTAAATGGTCGATAATGACACATAATTGTAAGCCGATGTAGAACCATAAGGAATAAGCTGCAATAAGGTAGGCCCTAAAGGATTAGTCAAAGCTGTTTTGGTAGGAGCATTGGAGCCATCCGCCAAAGTCTCAATAGAAACTGGATCACTATCAGTGGGGCCATACACGCATTCTAACACTATATGGTGGTCTAAGTCACGAGCATTTATAGGCACTCTCTGTGCATGAGAAATAAGTCAACTTCGTTCAAGAAGTAAACCTTGAAAACAACGTGAACGTCGACGTACAAATTCAGTTAGGTGATAGTAAACAGAACACAATTAAGTTAGTGCAAACACCCTAAGGCCAAAACTACTGGCTTGGACCAAATAAAGCGTGCTAGAAATGTCCTTAAAGATAGCACATGCAAAAATAATACAAATAAGTGGGCGGTGGAACACTTATACTAGTGACCTGCTTCCCAGCCCTTTTAGTTGTGAACTTGGCACAAGTGCCCCCACAAGTGGAACACCCCCCGAGAGGACTGAGAGAGTATGACTAATATTTGCCCCAAGTATAGATAAGACAATCCTGAACCTGCACCTGTGTATGATCCCTAGAAAGAAAGACCACTATGGTAACCACATACATTAACACGACCTGGGGGATAGTCACAGGACAAACCAAAACTCAAGGGCAGGAAACTTAACCCCAAAAAGAGCCTAGACCAAAACCCCTTGAGATTTACCTCCCAAGTGGTCCCCAAGTGATAAACACCATTTTTATGTGTGTTAATTCCACTATATCGTGCCACCCTAAACTAAGCGAAATGGGTCATGTCACCTTGCTTAGCCTAGGTGTGAACTCATGCTTAACCCTTTTGTGAGGAGGGATTCCCAGATCGCACTACTACAAATGGATTTTCACTCCCTACCGCAAGTTGCTAAGTTGATTCTATGGTCTTGGAGTGGTTTACTGATACTCCTACCTCCAAGACCCTAGCCTAAGCTAATGTTGGTGTACTACTAGTAAAACTAAAAGATGAATTGAGTTGATTTTATTATCATGTTAATTTTAATGGTTATTGTTTACTCAAGTGAGGAGCGGTGTGAAACTGAGATGGTGTCTAGGACTCTTAGTTAGTAACCCTAATGCAAATATATGTATTTTTTTTTGTTTTCAATTCGATGAATGATAGCTATGAGAGGGAAAGAGATTACCTAACACACCAATTCCTACTAGATGCACTTTCCAATAAAAAATTCATGAATGCAAATTATCCCAAGAATTTTAATTAATGACCCAAAAACACACAAAAAACGAATCTGAGAAAGAGACCAAAAAAAGTCTCTCAATCAAGAACGCAAAGCACTCCAAAAGTGAAACAACTAGGGAAACAAAACCCAAACAAAAACACACTAAAGGAAATAAAAAACGAAATCCAAAGTAAACAAAAGATGGAAATTTCAATCAAGCTAGGGCTGCAACACAATGGCTCCATCAGGTCTAATGTTCTACAAGGGACTAAACTACACCCTAGAGGTAAAGAGGCCTAAAAAAGATCTTAGAGAAAGCAATAAAATGTAACAAAACACTTTCAGAAGAACTTGATCAGATTACAGCCGCAAAACCAATCACAACACCACTGTTTGTGACACTAATGATAAAAAATCAAAGAGATCACTCAACAAGAAGGCATGAAAATGAGAAAAAATCCAAAATATGAATGTAAAATGTAAATTAGATCCAAAAAATTGTTGAATGAAACTAATCAAATTTGGTAATGAAGTTAAGAGACAAAACTCGAGAAGAAAATCACACAACAATAAGGGAAGACCTTAAACAAAATGAGAAACATAAATCAAATCAGAAACATATGACAGTTGATCAAATAAAGAAAATGATAGATCCAATATATATCCAATAAATCAACAAGAAAAAACCTGAAAAATTAAGCAAACAAGCTCAAGAATACCCGAAAATTGGTAAAAACAGATAGAAAATGGGTTGAACTTTCAATCAGCCATATCTTCCTCGTGTGGACTTTGTTTCAGGTGATTTTTTTTTTAGGTAAAAATTAAAGAAGAATGCAAATCTTTAATTAGTTTTACCCATACATATACAAAAAATATCAGAACCGAAATGAAAAATCAGCCGCACGCGAGGGCAAAAGAAAAAAACTATCCAATTTTAATTGGCCATAAATCCTTCATATGGAGTCCATTTTCAGTATTTTTTTTTGTTTTCATGTAAAATTTAAAGAAGAATACAAATATTTGATTATTTTTACCTAGATGTGTACATTAAATAACATAATCTAAACAAAAAATCAGTTGCGTGAGAGGGCGGAAGAGAAAAAACATGCCAATTTTAATTGGCCATAACTCCATACGAATTCCGTTTTCAGTAATTTTTTTTTTTAGGTAAAATTCCGAGAGGAATCTAGATATGTGATCTGTTCAATCAAAATTTTTACATATAATTTCAATTTTTATTTGGATTGTGCGACCTGTTATACTCTAGTTTAAGAAACAAAAAGCAAAGCTCCATATCTAAGATCAAATCAGATCTCAAGCACAGAGATAATAACCCTAAAAAATAACTAGAAACAGTCAAGAAAAGTTCAAGGAAATCCAAAAAATAAAAAACAAGAGGATCCAATTAGGATCTAAGTCAAAGTAGACACAAAATCGAGTGTGCTCTCATTGAAAGTACCACTTCTGTTGCATGCAAAATTGCAAGGAGTTGTTGCCCTGTGACCTAGTGTCCGTTAGATCACCAAAAAAGCAAAGAAAAATCAAGAAGACTCCCTAGATTCCAAATCCATTATGATCCACAAGAATTCATGAAATCATTTAATTCTATGAGGAAGAAGAAGTTACCTTGCCTCCTCGCAGGCCAGGGACAAACCTTGAGTTCGATGTCGATTTGTGGCACTCCACACGAGCGATATATCTAATCAGCCTGCGATCTCAACACCTATACACAGTCACAACCATACAAAGACAACAAGTAATATAAATATTCCTCGGAATATCGTTAGATAAACGATATCATAAAACAATTGCAAGATCTGAAACATAACCATATACAAGAGGAAACATAGATCTTCATTAATATAAAATGGCGCTTTGATACCTCACTTATAGCTTATCCTCTCCGTGATTCAGCAAAGTTTTCCCACTAGATAAGAGTATGAAGATCACTCTCTTATAGAATGAGACCTCACAAGCTCTCAAGGTAATTGAAAGATAACAATAGGGTGTCAAGATATCAACATCAACATGGCTCTCTTAGACTCTCAAATTACGACTAGAACTAGCATGACCATCTCAAATGATCTAGTATAAATAGGTGAATGAAAGGCCCCTCAAGGATGAATGTAGACATTCAGGATGATGAGAAGTTAGAAAAAATTTTAATGGTTGAGTCTTGGTCAACTCAAATTAGTGACTAATCGAGGTGATCTCCTAGGGGATGGGAAACTCTAGAAACCTTTTCCACAATTATGAGCTTTGTCTAAATTATATCAATTATGAAAAAAATATTATCTCATAATTATAATATTTTAGAAAAATAATTATGATAAATTTCTTAATTTTGTAATTTCACCCTTTTATCACGGGATAAATCTCACATAAGTAAAATAAAAGGTAAAAAGGGATGCATTTTGATGCAGGAGCATCTGAGCACTTTCATTAAAATTAGAATCCAAAGCTGTGAAAGGAGATTACGCAGACAATCAACGTAAACCGGGGAAAAGTTAGTTAAATCAAAACTAAATTGCTGGAAATGATGAGGTTTAATTAATTATAATTATCTACCATGTATGCATAATGAGAAGTTTAGGGGTTTGTTTGAGATATTGAGGGAGAAAAATCGTGGATCTTAAATAATCCATGCTCTTGAAATTTCTATATAAAGAGTATATGTTGTGTGATAGGGTGTGTGTGCGGTGAGAATACAATGTAGTTGTAGGAGAATTTGTAACTAAGGCTGAGATGCCTTAGACTGTAAGCGGACTTTGTATATAATTGAAATATATATTATGTGGATTTCTGTGTGTTTGAGTATGGTTTATTTATAGTTTAGATTATGAGCTAAATTTCGTGTTGTGGGTTTACTGATCGACCATCGATCACTATAAGGATCGATGGTGATCTAATGGTAAATTATGGTTCGTCTACAGTGTAAATACCTTATTCTGTTCAAATATCAGATGTTCAAATAGAGATCTTCACTGGATTGGATTTCAAATCTCCATCTGGGTTCTGTTTACATATTGACATAAGTCGATGGGTTGTCTGCAAATGTATCAGATGGGCAAACCAAGTACATCGTAGAGGAGATCCAAAGCAATGTATTGGTGTTGGGAAATTATCATGTTGTAGCACCAGGCTTAGATGAAAATCATTATGGGACGGCAATGCCCAACATGTTACCAATGATGATAGGTGCTATTGGCATTGGAAAGGATTGAAAAAGACGAGGAGTTAACATATGAGAAAGTGTTGATGCTAGAGGAAAAATTGCTATTCAGTGGTATAAATATGCATGATCAACACAATGACATGCAGATGGATATTGATAACATGTCTTATGAGGAACTTCTAGCTTTCGAGGAGCAGATTGGTAGTGTTAATACAGGACTTACAGAGGAGGTTGTTTCCAATTTTTTGACACAATTTCTGTATACCTCGGATGTAGCAGCTTCTACTTTGAATTCCCAAGAAAGTGAAGTGAAATGCAGTGTTGTCCAGGAAGAGTATGAAGAAAGAGAGTAGCTGGGCAGGTTAAATTGTGATCACAGTTATCATGCTGCCTGTATTAAGTAGTGGCTGCTTCAGAAGAATCAGTGTTCAATTTTCAAATTTCCAGTGGTGTTATAGTTGGAGGAATTTGATTCCATTGGATTTTGAATATTGATTGATGAGATTGAATGGTGATCCCAAGATCATTTTTAGGGTGAATTTCCCTTATGGAATTTTTGGGTACACCGATGAAGATGTTGTTTCGAATGATTTCGTAGACGATGCAAGGTCGAGTATTTTGATGCTAAGGCTGGTATAGTCTTGAATTCTACATTTGCGAAACTTGTTTCTTGGTATGACAATGAGTATGGATACATGGGGTTAATCGAGAATATCTCAGCAATTTTGTGCTCTATCGTGAATTATTTTCTCAGATTGTAGGCCCATAACCCACAGATCCACGGATTGGTGAAAATATGTAGTTTTATTGCGTCAAAGTGGTACCAGAGCAGGGAAAGGATTTCCTGTGAGGAAGAAGAGGTACATTTTTGTTGAAGATTTGCAAGATTCTGGTTTTTATATTTTATGAAGGTAGCAATAGAGGAAGGTGAGAAGATTACAGCAGCCTAGAGCAGGAGTGCTCAAATGGTTCTAGAGGAGAGAACCTGAGAGACGCTGAAAGACTAAGCTCAGAAGAGAGAAGCTTGGTGAGCTATCTGGTAGCGGGGAGGACTTGCTATTGCAGAGGTTTTGTTGCAGCTCACAAAGGGAAATTCCACAGAGGATGTGGGTAGAATTGCTCAAGAATGCTGTTACAGGAAGATCACAAAAGGAAATTCCACAGAGGATGTGGGTAGAATTGATAAAAGAAAAAGAAGACATATGACCAGGAGGTCATAAAAAATTTGTACCTCGGGAGTCTGATGGAGGAGCATCCGAGCACTTTCATTAAAATCAAAATCCAAAGTTGTGAAAGGAGATCACGTAGATAGTCAATGTAAACTAGGGCAAAGTTGGTTAAATTGGAACTAAATTGTTGGAAATGATGAGGTTTAAATAATTATAATTATCTGCCATGTATGCATAATGAGAAGTTTAGGGGTTTTTTTGAGAGATTGAGGGAGAAAAATCGTGAATCTTAAATAATCCATGCTCTTGAAATTTCTATAAAGAGTATATGTTGTGTGACAGGGTGTGTGCGCGGTGAGAATACAATGTAGTCACAGGAGAATTTGTAACTAAGGCTGAGATGCCTTAGAATGTAAGCAAAATTTATATATAATTGAAATATATATTATGTGGATTTCTATGTGTTTGAGTATGGTTTATTTTTTTTAAGATTATGAGTTAAATTCAGTGTTGTGGGTTTACTGATCGACCATCGATCAATATAAGGATCGATGGTGATCTAATGGTAAATTCTTGTTCGTATATAGTGTAAAGCCCTTATTATGTTCAAATATCAGACATTCAAAAAGAGATCTTCGTTGGATCAGCTTTCAAATATCCATCTAGGTTCTCTTTACATATTGACATAAGTCGATGGGTTGTCTTCAAATGTATTAGATGGGCAGACCAAATACATCACAGAGGAGATCCAAAGCAATGTATTGGTGTTGGGAAATTATCATGTTGTAGCACCAGGCTCAGATGAACATCATTATGGGACGACAATGCCCAACCTATTACCGATGATGATAGGTGATATTGGCATTGGAAAGGATTGAACAAGATGAGGAGTTAACATATGAGCAAGTGTTGATGCTAGAGGAAAAACTACTATTCAGTGGTATAAATATGCATGATCAACGCAGTGACATGTGATTGGATATTGATAACATGTCTTATGAGGAACTTCTAGCTTTGGAGGAGCGGATTGGTAGTGTTAATATAGGAATTATTGAGGAGGTTGTTCCCAAGTGTTTGACGAGATTTTTGTATACCTCGGATGTAGCAGCTTCTACTTTGAATTCCCAAGAAAGTGAAGTGAAATGCAGTGTTTTCCAGGAAGAGTATGAAGAAAGAGAGGATTTGGGCAGGTTAAATTGTGATCACAGTTATCATGCTGCCTGTATTAAGTAGTGGCTACTTCAGAAGAATTAGTGTCCAATTTGAAAAGTTCCAGTGGTGTCATAGCTGGAGGAATTTGATTCCATTTGCTTTTGAATATTGATTGATGAGATTAAATGGTGATCCCAAGATCATTGTTAGGGTGACTTTCCCTTATGGCATTTTTGGGTACGCCGATGAAGATGTTGTTTCGAATGATTTCGTAGATAATGCAAGGCTGAGTATTTTGATGCTAAGGCTGGTATAGTCTTGAATTCTACATTTGTGAAACTTGTTTCTTGGTATGACAATGAGTATGGATACATGGGGTTAATCGAGAATATCTCAGTAGTTTTGTGCTCTATCGTAAATTATTTTCTCAGATTGTAGGCCCATAACCCATAGATCCACGGATTGGTGAAAATATGTAGTTTTACTGCGTCACATTTTAGAAAAAATAATTGAGGTAAGTTTATATTGGGTTTCTCTCACTATAATGGGGTGGAAAATAAGTATATAACACTTAGCCCTGTCAATAATTTCAAGGGTCGATTTCCTTTGTTAATGGCTCTGCATCGTTGGTACCACTTCTATGCGAAGCGAAAAAAAGGGTTGGCACTTAGTTACTCCAATATCCTCTGCGGCTCTTTATAAATTCCACGACCCAATTTTTTTACCTTTTGAATATAACCTTGTGCAAACGCTTAGCCCATATACATCTCCATCCCTATGCTTGTTTGTGCTCCAATTAGTTACAGTTGTGTACCTCCATGTCTTGGTGCTTTCTGCTTGAAAATTTGTCTTTCGCTCTATTAAAAAACCGTCGGTATCTATCTAGTTGGATGAGATGTCCTGTGGGGTCCTCCTTGCCTCTTTTTAAATGGTTTTTGTTTTCGTGTTATCTGCCGACGTGTCTTAGCTCTAATTTCCTAAATCTTTCATTTTCACACCACTAACAACTCGATGAGCTCCAAATAGTGGGATGATGTCATAGTGGTGTCACCTTCGCCATGTGTCGACCATGATTGGTCCACATGTTCACCAGATATGAGCCATTCAGGTGCCCAAAAACGTTGAATCTACATGCCATGTGTCAACCTCCCATTGGTTATTGTGTTGATGTCACCATCCACCATTTACATGTTGCCACATGTCCTTCCATAGGACAGAGAAAGGGTCTCCAAACGTTTGGTTTTGTGACCATTTTCTTTGTTATATATATATATTTTTTAAAATAACTGGGTTTAACAATTGACCTTGACACCATTTCTGTGTGTTTTGTGGTATTCAGAGGGGTGACCCCAGGGTGGATCTCTGCTGTTGATATACATGATTAGCGGTATGAGAAACCACCTCTCGTGGCCTCTAAGAGCTTCGTTTATGGTGTTTTTGGAATGTTTCCACGTGGCTTGGTGCTTACCTCCTGGGGCTTAGTCGTGTTCTCTATAAAAAAAATTCAAGCAATCCTTTCAAAGCTCACCCTCTATGATCTAAGATGTCATTTGGACTCTGCCCATGGCCAATGAAAACTCTTCCCACTACTAAACTATCAACCACATCTTCCCGAAGCTTCACATAGAGGCTCTTCCATCCTTTCTGCATAGTTTGGGACATAAGCCAATTTTGGATACATGAAAAAGGCTCACCTAAACACCTTCTAACTCTACAATATTTGACTTGGGGTCACCAAATTTGATTGAATCTATCTCATGATCAAGGAGGCCATTGTTGAGATTTAACAAGAAATTTTTGGCACCCATGATCCTAGTGAAGATTAAGCACCTACACTAGGGTGGGGCCCACAGGCTATTTTTAGGTGCATGCCTTTTTTTATCCCTTAATTTAGATGGACATTAAACTATAATATATTCTCAATGTGCACTTGAAATAGTTAACTGAAGTGGAAAAATCAGTTAGCTAAGTTAATATTGAGTTAGAGGTTGGTTGGTGGGACATGCAGAGTAATTCTAGTTGTAACTAAGTGATTCTAGTTGTAACAGAGTTGGAAGTGTAGTGGTGCATGAGTTTGTGCAAGTTTGAAATAGTTTAACTCAGTTAAGTGAGTTAAACTCAGTTTTGATTGTTGTAACTGAAGATACACTAGTGAGATATAGAGTGAATTAAAAATTAATTAATTCACAATCAATGATCTCACATGCAATTGAGGATTTACTAATATTAGCTGCATGCATGTCAGATCCAGTGGAGACCTAGTTGAGTTCTAGGTGAAAGGGAAGTTGAATATCAGTTGTGACATTATCCGCTTGCACACATGCAAGTAAACACACATTGGATGTGCCCATGATACTTGCACAGTCAAGGTAGGCAGGATTGCATCAATTCAAGGATTGCATTCAACAGTGATTGCGTAGTGAAGGCAGGTTGTTTGGAGACAATAAATTGGATAAGGGATTTGCCAATTTTTGTATGATAGTGTGAGACAATTAGCTGATGTAATGAGGGCTCTTGTGAGAAGAGTTTTGTATATAATTGTTTCATGATCCATGATATAATATATAATAGAAGATAGTGGGGTTTTTAGCTATAAGCTTTCCCCGAGAAATTATTTGTGTTGTGCATGATTGATCTTTCTTCATGCTTATGTAATTGGTGATTGTGTGTGTGTGTGTTTTTTTTTAATTCCGCAAATATTTGTAGAAGAGATTCAGTATTTAAATGTAGAAAATTGTTATATTGGGTGAATTCAAGATATTCATGCATATTGTATAATTTATACATGGTATCGGAGCACAGGAAATTGTAGAAGTGAAGCAGGAGTTGAGTTTGTTACTAGATAGAATTCAATTTTGTAGAAATAATTTCTTGGTGCTAAAGCTGATTCAAGATCGAAATGGATTTCAATGGCTTGAGGTTATAGTATGCACTCAAGGGCAGATCAAATACATTTTTTGGAATGATATGATGGAGGCAGTACTCGAAGACAATGGCTTGAAGGAATTCATTGGAAATGATGTTCCTAATCCAGATGTTGCAGATGCTGCCAATATTGATGCATGGCAAAAGAAAGTGGCAAAGCTGAGGAGGATCCTGTTGGAGGGAGTATGATACCACATTGTCTCAAGCTTCCATGGGAAAGCCACACAATATGCTATGTGGAAGGATTTGAAAAATCTATTCCAAAGCAGCAATGACCATAGGAAATTGGTGCTCAAAGATAAACTCAGGAAGATCAAGCTGGAAAAAAGTGACACTATTCCAAATTATCTCATGAAGCTTGTCCAATGTCGGGATGAACTAGGGAGTGTGGGAATAACAATTGCTAATGATTATTTGGTGAGTTTGGCTCTCCTAGGACTTCCTAAGAGTTGGCACAGTTATGAATACTTTGTCAATGGATGGGAAAAATTTCCAGATTGGAAACGATTGTGGTGGGATTTGGTGCAGGAGGAGTTCAGACGGAACACAAAAGATGGCCCTTCATCAAAGCATGATGATGAAGAGGATTGTGCCTTGGTTTCCAAGATGAAGAAGGGTAAGGGGAAGAAATTCCATTCTAAATCCGAGTCTAAAGGCAAGACGAAGGACATGTCCAAGGTGAAGTGTTTTCACTATCACAAACATGGGAATTTTGCTACTAACTGTCCACAAAAGAAGAGGAACAAGAAGGTTGCTAGAGCTACAACTGATGAGGCCCTTGCCAAGTAATTCGAGCTTGGCTTCTCCTTGATTGAATGCATGGTGTCAAGTGCATTGGGATCAGTGTGGTATTTGGATAGTGGTGCTTTCTTTCACATGACGGGAGACAAGGAACTTTTTAGTGACTTGGAGGAGAAATATTTCTAGATTCATGTTGAGATGGGTGATGACGGATGATACAGTGCTATTGAGATTCAGGTAAACCATTACCTTTCATAGGGAGTTAGGTAAACCATTTCAATTAAAATATGTGATGTATGTACTGGGTTTGAAGAAAAATTTGGTCTCAGTCACAATGTTGGAGGATAGAGGCTATGGCAATGTTTTTAGTGATGGAAAAGGATAGGGATTTGAGTTAAGAATATCTACAAGCTGGAGGTAGATGGTTGCGCTTCCATGGTGGGCAAGGAGGAGAAAGTGGTGAGCCACAATGAGGGAAAATTATGGCACAGGCGATTGGGCCATCTTCATCATGGAGCCTTGAAAGTCATGCAATAAATATCTACTGGACTTACACTTGCTCAGTTAGATCAGTGCAAGGGTTGCACCATGTGGAAGTATGTAAATTTCACCTTTCACGAGAAGGAGAACCAAGTTTCGGGGATCCTTGAGAGAGTTCACACAGAAGTCTATGGACCATTCTCTATTTCTTCAACAGAAAAACATAAGTACTATGTAATATTTTTTCATGAATTTTCTCGTAAATGCTGGATCTTCTTCATGCATAAGAAAGATCAAACATTCCTATGTTCAGTGAGTTTAAGGCATTGGTGGAGAAAGAGTCAGGGAAGAAAGTGAAGGATCTTAGGAGAAATAATGGTGGAGAATACATCTCTAACAAATTCAATAACTTTTGCAGCAAAGAAGGAATTCGAAGAGAACTCATAAAGCCTCATAAATCACAAAAAAATGGGGCCGTGGAGAGGAAGAACAGAAGGATCGTGGGTGTAGCATGAGTGATGTTGCATGATTAGGGCCTACCAATGCATTTGTGGGCGGAAGCATGAAACACTGTGTTTTATGTGAAAAACTGTTGTCCTCATAGAGTACTTGGCATGGGTACACATGAAGAAGCTTTCACTGGTAAGAAACTGGATGTTTCACACTTTAAGATTTTTGGCTCATCTGTTTATGTGCATGTGACTAAGGATGCCAGGAAGAAGCTGGAATGGACTGCTGAAGTTGGGATTTTTGTGGGGTACACAGAAGCACCTCATAATTATCATGTGTATTTTCCAAATGACAAAATGACTATTGTGTGACGAGATATAAAATTTGATGAGGGGAAAGCCATGGGGTTGTCCCTTGAGAGGGAGCTGGACTTGCATATGGAGGAGGAATTGTTGGTTCCCAAAGATGAGTCTCAAGATGTGGATCAGCCACATGAGGAGGTTCTTGGAGTGGATGAAATAACTCATGCAGAGCCATCCATCAGAAATGGTAGAAAGTGGACCATAGAAGCTGATAGGCTGAGACTTGATGCTGCAGAGAATGTAGGAGCCCTTACTTCACAGTGCAGACAAAGGCAGTCTCCTGACTGATTTAATTATACATGGCTCTTATGAAAAAATGTGTTATGACAGAACCATCTTCCTTTTAGGAAGCAATGCAGCAGCCTACTTGGGTTGATGCAATGGTGGAGAAGTATGACTCCATTGTCAAAAACAGTGCATGGGAAATTGTCCCAAGACTCGTTGACAAATTAGTTGTAGGTTCGAGATGGATCTACAAGGTAAAGAAAGCTGTTGATGGGAGTGTGGAGAAATACAAGGACATATTTGTGGCCCGAGGCTTCTCACATATCGATGGGATAGATTATGATGAGACTTTTGTGCGTGTCGCAAGGTACTCTTCCATAAGGACCATCCTTGTACTTTCAGCGCAGATGGGTTGGCGCATTCATCAGATGGATGTGAAAACTATGTTTCTCAATAGGATCATTGAGGAAGAGGTGTACATAAATCATCCTTAATGTTTCGATATCTTCAACAACAAGTCACATGTGTGCAGGCTTAAAAGAGCATTATATGGGTTGAAGCAAGCATCCCGTGCTTGGTACACTCGGATAGACAACTATTTCACTGGATTGGGATTCACCAAGAGTGAAGCAGATAAATTTTTTTACCAAATAGTGGTTTAGGGTAAGCTATTGATCATTGTTATTTATGTTGATGATATAATTTTGATTGGTGATGAGCAGATGATACACTCATGCAAGGAGGATCTTGCAAGGGACTTCGAAATGAATGATATGGGCCTCCTTCATTATTTCTTTGGATTGGAAATATGGCAGTGGGATGGTGAAATTTTTGTGTCTCAAGGCAAGTATGCAAAGGAGATACTCGGTAATTTTAACATGGAGAGATGTAAACCCATGGATACGCCTCTTCCAGGAAACTGGGGGAAAGAGGATGCTACTTCTGGAGAGGTAGTGGATACTACTGTCTATCGAGAGTTAGTGGGTTATCTAATGTAGCTAGTGAACACGAGACTGAACATTTTCTATGTAGTTAACCAATTGAGTCAAGCTATGGTTAAGCCTACCAAGCTCTTTTGGAAGGCAGGGAAGCATGTCCTGAGATACCTGAGTGGCACATCAGAGTATGGTTTATGGTGCAAACAAAAGGATGGATTGAAGTTGCATGGCTTCACGGATGCAGATTGGGATGGCAGTCCATCAGACAGAAAGAGCACATTAGGAGGGATCTTTAGTATCAATTATACAACTGTTTCTTTTTACAACAGGAAGCATAGATCCATGGCACTTAGTTCAACGGAAGAAGAATACATGGCAAGGAAAATTTTAAGGATAAAAAATTATCTTGAAGCTTAAAAAATTGGGGAATCTCACTAGTCCCTAATATGTAAACTATAAAGTGTTTATTGATGTATTTATCAAATTATTCAAATTTATAATGATTTTATATATACTCTCTATATAATTTTGGTGATTTTAAACATAAAATAATTGTATATTGTAAAATTTGGGTGAATATTTTTTATAAAAAATGGAAATTGGGGAATATTTTTTTGGGAAAAAACATGGAAAATTAGCCCACCTGTGAATATTAGCCCCTAAAATTTTCCATGATACATGGCAGCAAGTCAAGCTGGATGTGAGGCTATCTGGATGAGAAAGATCGTGGTTGGTTTGTTTGGTTCTCAAATGGATCCAACAGTGATTCATGCATTAAAATCTTGATTAATCCTATGTTTCATGATAGGTCCAAGCATATAGATATATGATACCATCATCTCAGATATTGTGTGCAAAGGAGAATCATGTTGCTTCAATACATTACCACAAAAGATCAGGATGCAAATATTCTTATGAAGGAGCTCAGCAGGAGAAAATTCAAATACCATAGAGACAAGATCGGGGTGAAGGATAATCCCTTTCTTTTTGAGAGGGAGTGTTGAGATTCAACAAGAAATTTTTGGCACCCATGATCCTAGTGAAAATTAAGCACCTACACTAGGGTGGGGCACACAGGCTATTTTTAGGTGCATTTCTATTTTTATTATCCCTTAATTTAGATGGACATTAAAATGTAATATATTCTCAATGTGGACTTGAAATAGTTAAATGAAGTGGAAAAATGAGTTAGCTAAGTGAATTTCGACTTAGAGGTTGTTTGGTGGGACATGCAGAGTAATTCTAGTTGTAACTGAGTGATTCTAGTTGTAACAGAGTTGGAAGTGCAGTGGTGCATGATTTTTTGCAAGTTTTAAATAGTTTAACATAGTTAAGTGAGTTAAACTCAGTTGTGCTAGTTGTAACTGAAGATACACCGGTGAGAGATCTAGTGAATTAAGCATTTATTAATTCACAATTAGTGATATCACATGCAACTGAGGGTTTACTAATATTAGCTGCATGCATGTCAAATCCAGTGGAGACCCAGTTGATTTCTAGGTGAAAGGGAAGTTGAATATCAGTTGTGACATTATCCTCTTGCACACATGCAAGTAAACACACATTGGATGTGCCCATGATACTTGCACAGTCAAGGCAAGAAGGATTGCATCAATTTAGGAATTGCATTCAGCAGGGATTGCACAGTGAAGGTAGGCTCTCCAGAGACAGTAAATTGGCTAAGGGATTATCCAATTTTTGTATGAAAACATGGGAAAATTAGCCGATGTACTAAGGGCTCTTATGAGAAGAGTTTTGTATGTAATTGTTTCATGATCCATGATATAATATACAATAAAAGATAGTGGGGTTTTTAGCTGTAAGCTTTCCCAAGAAATTATTTGTGTTGTGTGTGATTGATCTTTCTTCATGCTTATGTAATTTGCGATTGTGTTTTTTTTAATTCCACAAATATTTGTAGAAGCGTTTGGTATTTAAATTTAGCAAATTGTTATATCGGGTGAATCTAAGATATACATGCATATTGTATAATTTCTACATTCATTTTCAAATATCTAGTAAAAGATCATCACCATCTACACATAGTGACACTACCATTCAATAAACCACACTACTTAGCAATCAACATAAAATTGAATGCTTCCCTTTATCATTAAAATACATTCATTGGCATGTTCCTTTATAATCATTTCATTTGACCTTCATGGCTTCCCTTGAAGCCAACCTCTTCTCTTCATTGAAGAGGAACAAGAGATCTACTTCCCCTGAGTAGATTATCTTCCATTTTCTTCCACACGTAGATATGTTGAATTTTCTCAACACCATGAGTTGGTTTCCTGGATTGATCTTCTTGACTAGGTGGATTTATGCCATTTCCTAAGAATATATATCTCTCTTGCTATACTTCCTGATTGTATTCCTTTGGGGATTTTTTAAGATTGATGTTGCTTCTTTTAACTGTTTGAAGCATCTTGCTATTTTTGGTTATATAGGATAGATCAACTATAGGAATTTCATAGTCTGATATATTAAAAATTTGTTGATTATCTTCAAAATAAAACATTATTATGTGCTAACTCCATGCACCATTCGATCTGCCTGTCTTATGAATGTGGAAATAAATCTTGTCTAACTCTCTTTGCTTGCTCTGCTCATGATCCATACCTTTGTTTGTAGCATTCTGAAATGAGGATTTCTTTCCCTATTTACATATGGTTTCTTTATGCAAAAAATTCTTACAGCTATAGCATTCAACATTATTTAATACTGGGACAAAGGAATTTTTATTCTTACCAAATGTTGCACCTGTCCAATTTCCTGGACTGTAATTCTCTCTCTTGTTTCTATTGGGCAGCTGAAAATATTTCCATTTAGGGAAAATGGATCTTTGTGCTTGGATGTTCAAATTTATCTTAATAGCTCGTGACTGTGGTTGAAACAACTATTTCCACTTATGGTGTTACACCTTATTTTTATTTTTTGGACACTTGGAGGAAAACTTCCTTGTTTTATTACAATAAAAACATATAAGGGGTTGGATAACCTTTATTTTATTTCTGGAAGTATTTTGGTCTTCTTGTAGTTGTGTTGACTTCTATGCTGCAAAAATATAGTTAGGTATATCTTTAAGAAGGTTGGTAGGTCCCTTCAATACTATTGCTGAGTAATTTTCATCTTCCAACAATGTCTCAGCCTGAGAGGAACAACGGTGGTTTGAATCTCCTTAAACATTCCATGCTTGTGAAGATTCGACATATTCTCTTTTAATGTTCTATTCTTTTCTTCCATATTTTAAATGGCTCTAAGTTTTTTAATCTCTTCAAGATATGATATGATCTGCCTCTTCAAACATATATTTTCTTCAAGATCTTCCAACTCAATTGAGGAGCCATTAGATTCACCACTAGCGTTTATTTCACTCTCAAAATTTTTCTCCCTTGATGACTCTAGGGATTCTTTTGCTGACATGTGAGATGTCATTTATTCCTGTTCACCAAAGGTAGGACCATTTTATTCTTAACCAATGTAAAAATATTTTATTTCTATTAAGGTAGTTCTATCTTCATGACAACTTGATGAGCACCTCTCACTTTCACTGGTACTTGCAGTTGAGCAATTTGAAGATAAATGGTCCATTTTTCTACAATCACAAAAAAAAAACAACTTACTTGTAGATTACATATTCTATAGGTGATGATCATCAAATTGGCCTATTGATATAGAAGAATCATCATTTGATTCTTGATATTTAATTCTCTTTGAATCTTTGACTGCTTCATCCTCCATGGAAAGCCTCTTGAAATCACATGCAACTTGTTGAAGTTCAACAAGAAATTTCAACACCTACACTAGTGTGGGACCAGGAGGTCCAAGCAACACCTACACTAGTGTGGGAACACAGGTCTTAGCAGCATGTACACTAGTGTGGGCTAAATTTGGTGCATGTTTATTTTAGTTATCCCTTAATTAAGATGGACAATAAAATATAATCTAATCTCAAAATAACTTGTAATAGTTAACTGAATGTGATAAACTTAGTTAACTCATGAATTTTGAGTTGAGGGTAGTTGGTGAGGCATGTAGAGTAATTCTAGTTGTAATATATTTCGAAGTGAAGTGGTGCATTAGTTAATGCAGGTTGTAATCAGTTTAACTTAGTTGTGCTAGTTGTAACTGTTTGATACACTAGTGAGAGATCAAGTGAATTAAATATTATTTAATTCACAATTAGTGATCTCACGTGCAACTGCAGATTTACTATAATTAGCTATATGCATGTCCGTTCTAGTGGAGACCCAATTGAGATCTAGGTGAAAGGGGAGTTGACTATCAGTTGTAGGATTATTGTGTTGCACCCATGCAACCAAACACCCATTGGATTGCCCATGATACTTGCACAGTAAAGGAAGGCCAAAATTCCTAAATAATAGGGATTGCATTCCATGTGAATTGTGCAAGCAAGGAAGGCTATTTAGAAGCTGAGAATTGGCTAAGTGTTGGTAATTTTTGTGCAGGAAAATGTGAGACAATTAGCTGAGTATAGGAGGGCTCTTGTGAGAAGATTTTTATGTAATTGTTTCATGTATCCATGTTGAATATACAATAGAAGATAGTGGGGTTTTTATTAGCAAGATTTCCCTAGAAAATCATCTGTGTTGTGGTTTGATTGATTCTTCTTTGCTTCATGTGATTGGTGATTATGTTTTTAATTCCACAATTGATTTGTAGAAGCGATTCAATATCTAGCTTTATTACATTGTTAGATCGGATTGAATCCATGATATACATGCTTGTTGTATGATTTTTACATGGTATTAGAGCATAGGAAATCACAATAGTGAAGGATGAGATGAGTTTGTGATTGAATAGAATTCGAATTTGTAGAAAGGATTTCTTAGTGCTACAACTGATTCAGGATCGAAATGGATTTCAATGGCTTGATATTGGAGTATGAACTCGAGGGTAGCTCTAAATATATTTATTGTAAGGATAGGATGAAGGTAGTACTCAAAGACACTGGCTTAAATGAATTCATTGACAATGATGTTCCTAAACCTACTGTGACAGATGCTGCAAATCTTGATGCATGGAAAAATAAAGTGGAAAAGATGAGAAGGATCCTACTAGAGGGAGTATGATACCAAATTGTCTCAAGTCCCCATGGAAAAGAGACATCATATGCTATGTGGAAAGATTTGAAGGATCTATTTCAAAGCAGCAGTGACCATAGGAAATTGGCACTCAAAGATAAAATCAGGAATATCAAGATGGAGAAAGGTGACTCCATGCCAAAATATTTAACAAAGTTTGTCCAATGTCGGGATGAGCTGGGGAGCGTTGGGATTACTATTGATGATGATGATTTGGTGAGCCTAGCTCACCTAGGACTTCCCAAGATTTGGCATAGATATCAAGACTCTGTCAATGGAAAGGAAAAGATGCCAAATTGGGAATGATTGTGGTCAGATTTGGTGCAGGAGGAGTTCATACGAAATACTAGATATGGATCTTCATCTATGAATGAAGATGAAGAACATTGTGATTTGACTACCAAGGTGAAGAAGGGGAAAAGAAAGAAGTTCAATTTCAAATTCGAGTGCAAATATGGAAAGAAGCGCGACATGTATAGAGTGAAGTGTTTTCACTATCACGAGCATGGGCATTATGCTACTAACTGTCCACAAAAGAAGAAGAATAAGAAGGCTTCATGATCTATAACTGGTGAGGCTATGGCCTCAAAATTTGAGCTTGAATTCTCATTGATTGAATGCATGGTGTCAAGTGCATTGGGATCTGTGTGGTATTTGGATAGTGGTGCATCCTTTCACATGACGGGAGACAAGGAACTTTTCAGTAGCTTAGAGGAGAAGGATCTCCAGATGCATATCAAAATGGGTGATGATGGGTAATAAAGTGATACCGATATTTGTACCATTACCTTCTAGAGATAGTCAGGTAAACCCTTTCAATTAAAATATGTAATGCATGTACCAAATTTGAAGAAAAATTTAGTCTCAGTTGCAATGTTGGAGGATAGAGGCTATGATGTTGTTTTCAGTGAAGGAAAATATTTCCTTCGACACAAAACAATAGGACAAGCCAAGAAGATTGGGATTTGAGTTAAGAATATATATAAGCTAGATGTTGATGGCTGCGCAACATTGATGGGTAAGGCGGACAAAGTTGTGAGCTAGGATGAGGGTGAGTTATGGCACAGGAGATTGGGCCATCTTCACCACAGAGCCTTGAAATTCATGCAACAGATTTCTACGGGTCTTCCCAATGGTACACTTGCGCAGTCAGATACATGCAAGGGATGTACTATGGGAAAATATGTAAAGGCCACCTTTCATGAGAAGGAAAAATCAGCCTCGGGGATCCTTGAGAGAGTTCACATAGATGTGTGTGGACCATTCTTGGTTGCTTCGACAAAAAAGCATAAGTACTATGTGATATTTGTTGATGAATTTTCTTAGAAGTGTTGGATCTACTTCATGTAGAAGAAAGATCAGAAATTCTCAAAGTTTCTTGAGTTTAAAGCAATGGTGAAGCAAGTGAAGGCTCTTAGGAGCAATAATGGTAGTGAGTACATATCTAACGAATTCAAGAACTTCTGCAACAAAGAAGGAATTCAGAGGGAACTAATAGCACCTCATAACCCACAACAAAATGGGACCGCTGAAAGAAATAATAGAATGATTGTGGGTGCAAAAAGAGTGATGTTGCATGAACAGGGCCTACCAATGCATCTGTGGGCAGAGGCATGCAACACAACAGTATTTGTGCAGAACCGTTGTTCTCATAGGATACTGGGCATGAGTACACTAGAAGAGGCTTTCACTGGTAAGAAACCTGATGTTTCACATTTTTAGATATTTGGTTCATCTTTTTATGTACATGTGACCAAAGACGCCAGGAAGAAGCTAGTACCAAAATTTGAGATTGTGATTTTTGTGGGGTACCCTGAAACTCCCCACAACTATTGGGTGTATTTTCCAAAAAATAGAATGATTGTTGTGCGATGGGATATGAAATTTCATGAGGAGAAATCCATGTGATTGTCCCTTGAGAGGGAGCTAGATTTACATGCAGAGGAGGAACTCTTGGTTCTGGCTAAGGATGAGCCTCAAGATGTGGAGCAACCACATGTGGAGGATCATGGAGTGGTAGAAAACACTCATACAGAGCCATCCATTAGAAATGGCATAAGGTGCACCATGGAAGCTGATAGATTGAGACTTGATGCTATAGAGAATGTAGGAGGCCCTACTTCATAGCGCAGATAGAGACAGTCTCCATATAGGTTTATTGGATACATGGCTCTTATGAGAAAATGTATTGTGATGAAACCATCTTCCTTTCAAGAGGCAGTGCAACAACCAATTTGGGTTGATGCAATGGTGGAGGAGAATGACTCCATTTTCAAGAATAGTGCATGGGAGATTGTCCTAAGATCAGTCGGCAAATCAGTGGTTGGATCTAGATGGATCTGCAAGGTAAAGCAAGCTGCTGATGGGAGTGTGGAGAAATAAAAGGCAAGATTTGTGGCTCGGGGGTTCTCATAGATTGAGGGGATCAATTATGATGATAATTTTGCACCAGTTGCAAGATACTCTTCCATTAGATCCATCCTTGCACTCTCAGCATAGATGGGGTGGTGCATTCATTAGATGGATGTGAAAACTGTGTTTCTTAATGGATTAATTGAGGAGGAAGTGTACATAGAGTAGCCAGAAGGTTTCAATATCTTCGACAATGAGTCACATGTGTGTCGACTCAAGAGAGCATTGTATTGGCTGAAGAAATAACCTCGTGATTGGTACACTCAGATTGACAACTATTTCACCATACTTGGCTTCACCAAAAGTGAAGCTGATGCAAACTTGTAGCAAATTGTGTTTGAGGGTAAGCTATTGATTATTGTACTTTATGTTGATGATCTAATTTTTATTGGTGATGAGCAGTTGATACGCTCATTCAAGAAGGATCTTGCAAGGGAGTTTGAAATGAAGGACATTGGACTCCTTCATTATTTCCTTGGTTTGGAAATATGGCAGAGGGATGGTGAACTTTTTGTTTCTCAAGGAAAGTATGCCATAGAGATAATGGGTAAGTTTCACATGGAGAGATGCAAACCCATGGACACTCCTCTTCTAGGAAATTAGAGGAAAGAGGATGCTACTTTAGGAAAGGTAGTGGATGCTACTATCTACAGGTAGTTAGTTGGCTCACTGATGTATCTAGTGAACACCAGAAATTTTCTACACAGTTAACCAGCTGAGTCAAGCTATGGTTAATCCTACCAAGCTATTTTGGAAGGCATGGAAGCATGTATTGAGATACCTGAGGGGCACATAAGTGTATGGATTATGGTAAAGAAAAACATAGGGAGTGAAGCTTCAGGGCTTCACGGATGCATATTGGGCAAGCAGTCCATCAGACAGAAAGAGCACATCAGGAGGGATCTTCAGCATAGGATCGACAAAAATTTCTTAGTACAACATGAAACAATGATCTGTGGCACCCCGTTCAGCAGAAGCATAGTACATGGTAGCAAGTCAAGCTGCATGTGAGGCTATCTGGATGAGAAAGATCTTGGTTGGTTTGTTTGGTTATCAGATGGATCTAACATTGATACATTGTGATAATCAGAGTTTCATTAAAGTCTCGATTAATCCTGTGTTTCATGATAGATCCAAGCACATAGATATCTGGTACCACCATATCAGAGATTGTGTGCAGAGGTGTACAATGTTACTTTAGTACATTCCCACGGAAGATCAGGATGTAGATATTCTGACGAAGCCGCTCACCAGGAGAAAATTCGAATACCATAGAGACACGATCAAGGTGAAGGATAATACCTTTCTTGTTGAGAAGGAGTGTTGAAGCTCAAAAAGAAATTTTAGCACCTACACTAGTGTGGGACTAGGAGGTCCAAGCAACACCTACACTAGTGTGGGACCACAGGTCTTAGCAACACCTACATTGGTGTGGGATAAATTTGGTGCATGTCTATTTTAGTTATCCCTTAATTAAGATGCACAATAAAATGTAATATAATCTCAAAATAACTTGTAATATTTAATTGAGTGTGATAAAATTAGTTAACTTGTGAATTTCGAGTTGAGGGTAGGTGGTGAGGCATACAGAATAATTCTAGTTGTAACATAGTTCGAAGTGCAGTGGTGCATTAGTTAATGTACATTGTAATCAGTTTAACTCAATTAAGTGAGTCAAAATCAATTGTGCTAGTTGTAACTATTTGATACACTAGTGAGAGATCAAGTGAATTATATATTATCTAACTCACAATCAGTGATCTCACATGCAACCGAGGATTTACTATTATTAGCTGCATGCATGCCAGTTCCAGTGGGGACCCAGTTGAGATCTAGGTGAAAGGGAAGTTGACTATCAGTTGTAGGATTATTGGCTTGAACCCATGCAACCAAAAACCCAATGGATTTCCCATGATCCTTGTGCAGTAAAGGAAGGCCAAAATTCCTAAAGAATAGAGATTGCATTCCACATGAATTGCGCAAACAAGGAAGAATGTTTAGAGGCTGAGACATGGCTAAGCATTGGTTAGTTTTGTCCAGGACAGTGTGAGATAATTAGCTTAGTACAGGAGGGATCCTATGAGAAGAGTTGTATGTAATTGTTTCATGTATCCATGATGAATATACAACAGAATATAGTGGGGTTTTGAGCAGCAAGCTTTCCTCAGAAAATTATCTGTGTTGTGGTTTGATTGATTCTTCTTTGCTTCATGTGATTGGTGATTGTGTTTTTAATTTTGTAATTGATTTGTAGAAGCAATTTAGTATCTAGCATTAGTAAATTTTTAGATTGGATTGAATCCATGATATACATGCTTGCTGTATAATTTCTACACAACTTACCTGTCTACTTCATAGATGGACTGCTGTTTATCCCATATCTGCTTGGAATTTTTAAAATAGATTAATTTTTAAATGTATGACTTAGACAACCCTATCATGATTTCCTTCCTAGCTTGTATATAAAACTTATCATTTATTACTCCATACTCCAAAAATAGCCATACATCCAAATCAAGAGCTTGCAAGTAGATTCTCATCCATACCTTCCAAGTTGTATAATTTGAGCCATTCAAAGATGGAACTCCATATAAGGTAATCCAGTCTTGGTTCTCCATGATCCATGATCTTCCTTCCATTTGTTAAATTGATCCTAAAGGACATTGTATCTGATACCAATTGTTTGAAACAATGGAAACCATGATACTACTGAGAGGGAAGTTGGAATTAGTAGGGTGGCCAAATTTTACAATTCTTAAAAAATTACACTTTTCAATCGCTTAAAAAATTATTCAAGGATCAACAACACAACTCAAACATGTAGAACATAACATCATAAACATCAAGAACATTAGAAACATATACAAAAGACACCAATATTCCTTTTATTACAAGCTTCAACTTGATTTTGTCATTTCCCCACAAGCTACTACTTGTAGGTTTATCAAATTATACTCAAAGGAACTTCTATCCCTACTCTTTATAAGTCTTCACTAAAAGGGACTCTTACCCCTGCTCATTTACCAATACTCACTGGAAGAGACTCTTTCCCCTAATTGTTTATGAGTCTTTGCTGAAAGGGAATTTTCCCCTTGCTTGTTTATCAATATTTGTTGAAAGGGAATATTGCCCCTGAATATTTACTGGTACGCACTAGAAGGAGATACTACCCCTGATCTGCAAGCTATCACTTGCTATACTTGTTGATCCATATTTCATCCATTTTCAAACTATAGGACACTTATGTCACAATAAAATAAATATTCCTCATTTCTACTACTCACCAAAGCCACCATACAAACACCTTTAACAATCTCAGATTATTGATGCAAAAACCATCAGAAATATTTGATTACTGATACAAAACACCACCACTTTCAAGAATTTCTGATTACTGAAAAAATCATGCACCAACAACACCAACACCAATAACCAATGCACTTACTTGCATATTTAAAAGCACCTTTTATATACCAATATTGGTCTATGATTCACCTTTGATGAATACCCAGAATGTTATGCATCAGGATGCACCAATAACCTCTAATACACACACTCTACTCTCCCATCACACATCAAATTCACAATACCAACACCTCGCTACTCCAGAAGCTCTGTCTCAAAAACATTCCACACATTCTTCTTGATCAAGCCTTCTTTTAAAGTTTTTATTTCGTTAATTTTGGCTTCTTGGATTTCTGTGTGCATCAATATTTTTTCCTTTGTCTTGTTCATATTATTGTCTCGCTGTTGTTCAATATTGATATACAATTTTTGGCTTAATCTCCATGTCAAACTACTTTTGTCCTGCCTATTTCAGTTAATCTGGAGCTTTTACAGGTTTTAGCAAAGCTTCTGTATTTTTATTTTCTATTTAATTTGGCTTAACTACAAAAACTGTTTTCAAACTCGCAGAGTCCACCTTTTTAATATTTTAGGTCATTTTCTCATCTCCCTTACCTATTTTCTTGCCATAAGATCAGGTCTTTGCAACTATAGCTTAAGAATTTGAGTGCCTAGCCCTACCAAACCTTTCATGGGTATATTTAATTTGTTAACGCCTCTACGTTGTTGGTCCCACATCTACGTGAAGTGAGCAAAGAGATGGTGCTTAGCTATTACAAGAGCCTTCCCGACTCTTTATAAATTCTGCACCCCAAGTTTTTTACCTATTGCATAGAACCCTATGTGAGTGCTTAGCTTGCATCCCACTCCATCAAGGAGGTATTTTTGTGTACACCATAATTCAATCGTTGGGGTCTATCTATCGGTTTGACATGTCTCGTGGGGACCATCTACCTATGCTCCAATTTTTTGTTGTTTTGTGCCTATGTGGCCAAGTGCTTGCTGCCAAAAAATTTCTCTTACGCTCTATTAACAAACGTTGAGGATTTTTCCAGTGGGATGAGATATCCTATGGGGTGCTCCTAGCCTATTTTTAACTGGCTACTGCTGTCATGCTATCTTCCAACGTGTCCCAGCTCCCATTGCCCAAATATTTAATTTTCACAACATAAAAACTCACTAGGCTCAAACCAATGGGATGGTGTCATACTAATGTCACCTGCACCATGTGTCAACCAATGATTGGTCCACATTTCCACTAGATATGGGCCATTCAGGTGCCAAAAAGCATTGAATCTATATGCCACGTGTCAACTTCCCATTGGGCATTGTGCTAATTTCACCATTGACCATTCACATGTTTCCACCTATCCTTCCAGATGAGAGAGAAAGGGTCTCGAGAATTTTATTTTTTTAACCATTTTTTTTGTTATTTTATTTTTTCAAAAACCACCGAGTTCAAGAACTGCCCTCAACACCACTCTTGTGCATTTTGTGGTATTCAGAGACATGATCCTGAGGTAGATCTGTGTTTTTGGTCTATGCGGTTGGTGGTATGAGAAGCCAACTCCTATGGTCTCCAAGACCTCCATATACGACATTTTTGGAATAATACCACGTGGCCTGGTGCTTACCCAATGATGCTTAGTTGTGTGCTCTCCAAACAAACTTCCTGTAAATCCTTTCTGGGCTCGCCCTTAACTGGCTTTCATATGGGCTCCACTCGCGGCTAGTGAAAAATCTTCTCGCTACTACACTATCAGCCACATCTACTTAGAGATTCACATAGAGGCTCTTCAAAATTTTCTGCTGAGTTTGGAACTTAAGAAAACTTTGGCTACAAGCCAAAGGCTCACCCAAGCACCTTTTAACTCTTCAATCTTTGACTTTGGGTCACCAAATTCAACTAGCTCTATCTCACAATCGAGGAAGCAGTTTTCAAAATTTTGCATGCCACTAGAAATATTTTTCTGAATTCTTTCCATATGAGTGGGTTTCACTTGCATCTGAGATGATTTAATCTCCAAGAAATGGCTCCAAAGTCTCTGCATCATTCTCATCCATGATGATATTCTTATGGTTGATCCTTTTCCATGTTGTGCCTTTTCCATCTTCGCCAATAATGTCAACACCATTTACAATTATTTGAAATCACGATGATTTCCTTTATGACCTTTGATAATTTTTCCATTGCCACCAAAGATAACATATTTATGAATGCATTTTAGTTGCCATTTCTTACCTTTGCCAATATTTGTCATTTCCTTTTCCATCAATGATTTCCATACTTGCATTTTCCAATATTTTCCATTGCCTTTAACTTTTCCTTTCCATCATGACAACATATTTCCAATAAGAAGTTGTAGTTAAATGGAATTTGTTCATACTCCAACAATTAGTTCCATATCTCATCCCTATAATATATATCTATGGAAACTAGGAGAGGTAGAGAGATGTCCATTTATACACATATGCAGGCAAAAGAGGTATATTGTCATTGTTTTGTGACCTAAGAAACTTTCACAAAATGAAATAAGGTGTTTTGAATTCCATAAAAGGTTTCTTCTTCCTAGAATTACCTCCGTAGGGAACATAGGCGACTCCAAACCAAATGGGTTGTGAAATTTTCCTTGTTAGAGAAGAATTGTTCCATCTAGAAATGAAAATATAACCCTGTTTAATTTAAAAATTATGGACCTCCATCAAATACCTGAGTGTGATCTTCCAAGTTGGAAATAGTCACTATAAAGAGTCCCTTGGCCCCAGGGTCCAACTATATATTCCCTTGGGTTTTCATTTATTCTAGATCCAAGTGATAAGAGCCTTCTTTATTGGCAAAAATCCTAGGAACTTTATGATGAGGGCATGGTATTGTAGCTATTGAATGACCATAATGGTTAAGAGTACGTGTTTCCTCATAAGTGGTCACAAGTTCAAAACTAGAGGGGGTTAGAGTATGTATTCGTTCATAGACTTAGCAGTCAAATCGTTGTGCAGAGATGGGTCCCTTGTTCGACAAATAAGGGGGTCTTATACACAAATTTGGTGTATGGCTTGGCTGTGACCTTAAATTTTTTGAATTGAATTGAATAATGAAATTTTTTCTATTTTATTGGATTTCATCTCAAATTTGGGGTCTTCAACCACCTTTTCTAACTAGCAACATGATCTGCAAGCTTTACATGCAGAAAAAATCAACGAGTCCATAGGTGACCTTTGAATTGGCCTTCCTTCAGTTGTTGCTTCATTGTATGCTTGTTGTATTTCTCTCACATTGAATTTTCCTCGTAATTAAGCTTGAGCCTATGTCATGGTAAGTGGGGAAGGGGATTCCTCCTCTAGCTTGACGCATGAGAGAATGTTGAATAGATGACCTAACAAAAAACCCCAGCTAAATATGTGTCAATGAAACCATAAATGATTATATTATTATATAACTATTAATTTTGTCTAAATTACAACCCTTTTTTTGTAAATAAAAATTTCTATTAGTTCATATAAGAATTGCATCGTTATGAGCATATAATCAAAATTATTCCATCCTCACTCCTCGCAGATTTGTTGGCCAGAAGATAATAGCATAACCGAAAAACTAAGAGATCATAAAATATAAAAAGACACCTACTGATATTCCATCACAACTAAAATATCCTAAGGATATTAATGCAACCAAATATCATCGAGGATCAGAAGAATTTATTGGAGCTATATGGTCCATCCCATTACCTAGTGAGAGAGGAGAACTAAAGTCACAATGTACATGAATCTCCATGCAATCTAGCCTTCCTTCTAGTTGATCAAAATTCTCATATATACATTTCTTTCCTTGCTAAAAATTAGCCAACCGATCCTGCATGTGCCACTTATTTCATTGTAAGTCATTCATGAAGCCAATGAAAGTAATCCTATTATTGTGATAGTCATACCCCAAATGTCCCATGAGTAAGGTTACATGATGAATACAGTCAACGAGAATTTCAAACGAGGTAGGTAGATCGATTATGCTAAGATACTGAGCTAGATATGGATCCAAAGCCCCCCAAAATTTCTATTTTTTGCCATGTGTTCTACCCGATAGCTCCTGTGGCCTAACTCCTAGATGAACCTTGCCTCATTGTCATTGCATGGGAGTGACATAGCGTTTACAAAATTGGTGATCAATAATCCAATATGTCAACTTGTCATGACAAAAACCCAGTTCTTACCCTACCTCAGACACATCCCACCCATGCACCTTTCTAGACTAGTAACTTGTCTAAACCATCAAACAACGTTGAAGAAACCAAAACCATTCCACCAATGACATGACCTGTCTCTCTAAAAGCTCCACCTGGCTACACACCACCAATGTTTTAACTTCTGAAAATAAACCACCAACCATAAACCAATATTATTTACCAAATTGAAGCCAAGGAATAGAGAATTGAGCGTCCTCTGCCACCTAGAATCAACAATGTGCACAAGGTCCCAACCAACAAATCCAAAACCAAAACCCTAAATCCAAAATTACAAAGGACAAAACAAAATCACCCCTACCCTTTTGAAACTTGCAATTACAAACACTGCAAATAATTAATGACACTAATTAGATGCATTCACATCCAACAAAGAAACAAACCACCTTACATTTAAGAAAGACAAAGACATATTAGGAAGCCAAACCAAATAGGTATACCAAGAAATCTAGAAAAGAAGCACTCCCCCACCAATTCTCCTTTGACCATAAGCACCACCTATGTCAGCATGACCATGGCATGCAAGATCATAGGAAGCCCTTGAGGAGAAGCCTCTTCCTGGAATCTTAAACACACGTAACTAGTAGCCACAACAATAAATGCACACCACCTATAGGGTTCAACCAAAAACACATTGGAACCTTCCTAAACAATGGAGTAAGGGTTGAATCAATCACAAAGCCACCCTGCACTACAATATATATGAAATCTCCCATTTCCAACATGCCCATACCTGAATTGAACAAACAAAACATGAAGCTCGAGAGTAAACAATATAATTCTTGCCCCCACTTTAGACTGTTCACCAAACACAGGGAATACACTGCATGTATGTCACACATGTCCTACATGTGTTTCCAAGTGGGGACTTGTTGCAGGGGCCCCTCCACACTTCTTCCTCCATTAATATGCACTCCCATCAAGGAGTCTAAATTTAAAAACTTATTCAAACTGAAAAATAGGATAAAAATATGTGCTCTTCAGTTGCACTATATTACAATTATAAATCACATTTTTCTTTTTCTTTTTTTAACCATGGTGGATCGGTAATTTTTTGGATTGATTTGTGCTAGGACCATGATTAAACCTTTTAGCTACGACTATACCAGCAAGATTATATCTGATCACATGTATTAACTATGAATGGAGTAATTCCCTGGGGTCACATGTTCCTCTACCCTCATCACACCAGGTTTAAAAAGTAACTTGGAGGAATCAAAATAGGGTGGAGAGGGAGTTAATGTTTCATCTTAACACTCAACCTACCCTTACTTCAAAGTTCTACATCACATTTTCAACCAATTGGAATTGGATGTATATATATATATATATATATATATATATATATATATAGATAGATATATATATTATGACTAGAGAAATCAATATATGGGGTAGTTTCATACTCGCGTGACACAAGGTCAATTCAGACTGTTACCATCATAAACTTTAGGTGGCTATGTACACCCCTTCCACAAACATGGGTAAATCAAGGGTTTTGAGCCTCAAAAATATCAATACATAACACTTCAGTATCATGATGATTGTGAATTGAGCTATCCCTTAAGGACTACCCTTTCAACTAGTTGTTGAATGTAGTGGCCAACTCAATTTTTTAGTAAATTTATTTTTCTTATATCTTTTCTAGTTAAATATAATTTTACTCACACACACACACCTCCCCACACACACACATTTTAAATTTTTTTATGTTTAAAATTTAATAATTTATATTACCATAAACTTAATTAAAAATTTTAAAAACAAAATTTTATATTTAAAATACTTATTAATTTAATAAAATTATAAATACTAATAAAAATTTATTATATGTATGTAAAAAATTTGATCTATAAAAAAAATATCATCGATTTAATATCATAACTATAGAATTTGATGTGTTAAAAATATATCCTTGTATATAAAGTGATGCAATTGTTACATTCTCAACTCAAACTTTAGGTTATAAAAATTCAATTAATTTGTTTTAGGTTATAAAAATTCAATTAATTCGTTTCTTCTATTTTTTAATGATTTGTATTTAACACATTTTCAAGTTGTAGCTTATCTATTTTACATTTTGGAGGATATTTTTGGCAACCTGATTTGTCGAGAATATATCAAGGATTTATTGGAACCACAAGTTTGAGTTGTAAAATCTCCACAATATTAGTTGCCTAGGAATTTTTTAGGGTGTTAAATCCATATTTTAAACAACAAAATTTGAGATTTAGCCCAAAAAAAATCATCGAATTCTAGCTAAAAACTCTAAAATGTAGCATGTTTCGAAAACACTCAATTTTATAACCAGTAAATGTGTTTTTAAATTTTTTTCATTTATTAATAACCAACCTAGATCTATCTTACTTTTTTATTTATCAAGCGTCGAGAGAGATCAAATATCTCAATTTCTACATTCAAAAAAAAGGTTTGCACTTTAAGAGATTTGATCCCTCTATTGGCTTGATAGATGTAGAGTTAATATGGATCTTAACATTGAATCTATCAAGTGAAGGGAGGGATCAAATCTCTCAAGTTCTGCACTCAGAAAAGAGCTTCACACCATAAGAGATTTGATCCCTCTAAAAAATTGATAGATTCAAAGTTAACATGTATTTAAGTTGGTTATATACATAAGTGTCTATTTTGGAATATGGTTTATAATATTATATTATATTATAAACCAAATTATATTATATAAATGTGAGTTATATCTGGAAAAAAATTATAATATTAAATAAAAATATCTAAAATATTATAATAATTAATTGTAATTTAATTATATTTAGGTAGGTAGTATTTTTAATTATATAGAAAGATGTTTGTTTTTTAAAATGATTTATAATCTAATACAATATTATAGTATAAATCAAGATATATTACTAAGAGGGGGGGGGGGGGAATCAATAGTAACAATGATTATGTAACTTTTAATTCTTTTTACCAAAACATCATATGATTAGTGAGACAACATCAAAATAAAATTAATATCGTGTAGAAACATTACAACAAAAAAGTAAAAACACCATGAAGAATCAACAATAAACCATGCATATAAGAGGACACAATGTTTCTGGTGGAAAAAACTCTCCAAGGAAAAAAACCACCTGTTGTTATTGCTGCTCAAATCCTCTATTAAGTGTTGAACACATTTTTACATGGAGTAGATACCACCCATTAGATACAAGGCTCAATTAAAATTATAGAATACTAGCAACACCAGACATAAATATGCTTCTCTCACGACTCTACGAACAACTATTCATTGGAAGCCACCACGACCAATGAGCCTCGCCTAACACTACTGGACTCTGGAGAAATATTATTCTTGTTTTGATATATCTATTATAAGGAACCCACCTTATCTACACATTGTCTCTTATGAAGCTTCAATTCCTTTAACACATCCATGTGAGCCAACTTTCATGCATTTTCAAACTGGCCTCTCAAATCTGCTCAACATGAGAAACCCAAGAACCTATCTCTCATATGATCTTAAAAGTAATATAATAAAACACTCTGCACTAGACTACTACATATATACAATATGATATGCCTAACATTGTAGCACACTTTCACACTCACATCCCATTAATCCTCTCACATCACAAATAAAATAACTCAATACTCTGACAAAATTATACATCAAATTATCCTCTACAATATCCAAATCAATACCTTCAGAAAATACCATGGTTATGTCAATACTCAAAAACCTTTACCATGGTAATCTCGAAACCAATACCATGTGAAAATACCAAAGTATTGTTGCTATACTCATGCTCAGTACAAGCGAAAAAACTAAATCTTCATTACACCTACAATTGCATGCACGAAACATAAAAAATTCATCTGCAACCACACTCATAAGACTGCATTTGTGTGGTTAAAGGCCTACAACTACACGCATAAAACTTGCTTCATGGAATTGTGGAAGAGTATAGAGAAAACAAGAAAGCCTTGATACAAGACCTCTTCCAACCTTCTTCCAGAATTGTCCATCACCTACACATTTTTAAAAATTTAGTGACACAATCATAACATATGAACATAAGAAAATATATCTAAATCCAAACTGCTATAAAATATGTCACACTCATAAAAAATCAATCAATTTGTAACAAAATCAATTTCAATACATGCCCGAGTTGACATCAATGCTAACCATCAACCCTGAAACACAACAACTCCACCAACAACTGCATGATCAATGCCAACAATATCCCCCTTTGGAATTGATGGCAACCCCAGTTGAACCATCCAATTGATACTGACCTCTAAAAATAATATCCACATGCACTCCCACTTTGACATCAATGGAAAATAGCTAAAATGCATTAGTGACATCATCACTCCACTAACAATCTACTAGGTCAACAATAACTCCCCCTAGACACTAGTTGGGTCTCAAAAAGCATTAACAACTATACCTCACTCTATCATGAAGTAGCAACAACATACTCAACCCTCATCTAAAGCAGTGGTAACAAAAGATGTAGTATAACAACAAAAACCAAATCAACAACTCAAACTATATCAAGACTAAAATCTCCATATCACGGCAGTAGTAGCAAAAAAAATGTATACTAGCAACAAACTCAACCAATAAATCCATCTATATGAACAACACAGTCAAGGCAGATCGAACAGTAGCAAAAAAACATATCCATCGACATATTGTGGGCAGAAAAAACATCCTCCTAAACAACAACATAACTATCAACAACAACAGATCATAAGCAACAAAAACATCCTCCCAAGCAGTAACAAACCATTAGCATCACCAACCATTAACATCCTCTATGATGATGATGCTAAACCATTAGCATCACCAACAACATACCATAATAAACACATCTAATAATAAGATATACACTGTACATAATCCCCCTAAGCATCATCATCATCATTGACATCCTACAATTAAAGCTTTCATGTTGGAAACTACACATCATAGACTAGAGGCACTAGTATATTTGGCCCAATTTCCGATGGCCACTTCGTCGCTATTCTGAAACATAGGCATTGTAAGAGCGACAGTTTGAGGCTAGGAAAAATGTGGTTAGCCATTACGTCGCAATTTTTACACTTCAATCAAGTGTTGGAAGAGCGACACTTTTTCCGACATTTCCAAACAACTGCCGCTCTTCCGATGTTAGCCAAATCGTCGGTTTACCGACATTATCAAAGTCGTCGCTAATATGACTTCAGCTAAACTGTCGGTCTTTCGACGATCCATAAGCGTCGGTCTTCTGACGTTTATCAAGTTTTCAAACAAATGTTTCAATTCCAATGTTATCTCTTTCAACGTTTATCAATTTTTAAAACCACTGTCGAAATTCTGACGAAAGTTTAAAGCGTCGGTCATTTGATGAAAAATGAAACGTCGCTCTTCCGACGAAATTTTAAAGTGTCGGTATTACAATGAAAAATGAAACATCACTCTTCTGACGAATGTTTAAAAATATTTAAAAAAATTAAGCGTTGGTCTTCTGACGCAAAATGAAGCGTCACTCTTCTAACGAAAGTTTAAAAATATTAAAAAAAAATGAAACGTCGCTCTTCTTGTGCATCCTTTGGCTACTTTGTGGTATCCTTTCGCTACTCTGTGGCATCCTTTAGCATCCTTTTCCATTACACTAATGGATGGTTATCTCACTCATTCGAAGGAGTCAATTTATGATCCAAATACAAAACTCATGAGGCCACAACAATATTGGTACACTAGGTTGTGGCTTCAACACTATACCCCTATGAAAAAGAAGGAAGTTTCAGGAGGGTGACAAGCAGAGCACTATACCCCTGTGAACAAGAGGGAAGTTTCGAAGGAGGTGGACAAGCTTGGTAATGTAGTTGTTTCTAATGCAACAAGAAGGCACAATGATCGAATCAATGCACGATTACATTTGACATTGGTGACATAAACCGTAGGGAGCTTGTTGTTCCGAAATTATCCATTGTGGAAGATCATTAATATTTCATTGGGTAGCATGGTGTTAAATGATCAGTTTTTACTTCAATGCCTACAGATCCATTTTTCCAGTCCAATTAAGAGGTATGGTTCTCGCATCATATTTTTTGTGGCTATCATGCAGTTTTATCTACACACGGTTATACAATGACTTCAAGCAGTTGAAAGTTATAAGAACCATGCACATTTGATTCCTAGTTTTCCAGTGAAAAACTCTAATAAAATTTCTTGCTTTATGAAGAGTAAATCATTCATTGAGGCTCATCTATGTAAGAAAGAGCCAATAATATACTTGTATACATATGTATACAATGATCTACCCCTGGCCTATGATAATTCTGTTCCCTTCAGTTTTTTTCACCCTCCTGTATATGGTTTGCTCTGTGCGGTGCTTGTTGTATGGTATCCAAATCTAATAAAAATAAAATTGGCATATTCTATATCTTAATAAAAAATTTGGTCACGAGACTTCAAATATTGACAAATGATCTTGTGTGTGGAACTAACCAATTCTTATCTAGAATGGCATGTTTGTAATTATATCCTTTAAAAGATACTTTTTTAGAATATATTTCATGTGCCTGGATATTTGATAGTCACAGCCTACAGACATTCTGTCTTGATGATATGGCTCACAGTGTGCCTGTAATGTCCTTAGCATACCCTGTCTAAGTTTCAGATGGAGCAGGTCTCAAATCCTTGGATGCAAGGTTTCTCTTGTTGGGATCTTTCTTCTTACTAATGAGTCATGACTAAGTATTATGCAGGTGAGCTTAGGATAGTAGCTTTGTTTCTTTGTGGAAAATACATCAGCAGAAGCAACCAATGTCTTGTCAAATAAATGGCACATGCATGGTTTGAAAAGTGTTCTTGCTTGTTTTTAGGCATCCATTGCATCTATTTTTAGATGAATAAATGGGAATGAATTTAAAGGCTCTATATTGAGACTCGTGAACCATTTTGTAAGGATATCCACAAATGTGTAAATTCATATGACCTGGGTTTTACAAAATAGATATTTTTGACAAAAATATTTTTCCTCCATATGTTTTCTTGCAACCACATACAAAAAAGACATATAAGATAATCACCAGAACCACAAAGTGTTGAAAATGTTGTCATTGATGGCAAAGAAGGCAACAGATGTAGAGACAGGCAAAGGACAGTAGCAGAGGTAGAGATGAAACGGTCGAATAGTAGAGGTAGAGGTCGAGCAGCAGAGGCATAGCGAAAGTAGAGGCAGAGACAGAGAAAGGAGACAGAGCATTAAAAGAGGCAGAGCAGTAGAAGCAGAGCTATTATCAAAGCAGTGAAATGTTTACAAAGGATTGGGAATAAACCTGTGTGTTAGTGGAAGTGTGCGTTATAATAAGCGGAAGTGCCGTGTTGAGGCATATAACGAAAACAAGACGGGTTTATATATAACATAGTTTGAACTGAGATTATATACAACGAAAACGTGACTATATTTATGAAACAGAATGGAATTGTGAGCAGAAGCGGAACCACGAGTGGAGTGAACAATAAAGGCGGGTTTCCGGTTTTCATCGCACTACCTTCGTCGGGCAAGCAGTATTCAAGATTTCGGAGCGATTCCATACGCTATCTGACATGTGGCCTCAAGTGATTTCGGAAAACCAATCTCATCGCGCATTATTGTTTGTGCATTTAAGGCAAGCAATATCTGTCGAATCAGCTGAAGCAGCGCGATGGGATTATAACCGTTGGATCGTGATCGAAGGTACACAAAGGTATGTTAAATGCTGGGGCCCGAACATTATAAAGGTTAGTGTTGGGACTTAATCTACGCCAACATTTATTTATAGGCTTTAACATTTGAGTTAGGAAGGATGTATATATATGTGTGTGTGTGTGTGTGTGTGCATGTGTGGATACATTACACCTAATGAAAATTCCGAGGTTATTATCACCGGAAGTTGGGTTTAATCAAAGTCGAAGTTTATATTCCAAGGCATGGATCATTATAATAAAATGAATGGGCAGAAGAGGTTATTAACCTTTGTGGAACCCCACTATATATTATTTCGAGAATCACTACCCCAACTGATAGATGCACTAAAGTCTGAAGCGGCAAAGTATATATATATATATATATATATATATATATATATATATATATATATATATATATATATATATATATATATATATATATATATATATATATATATATATATATATATATTCACAAAGCACTATATACTAAGTATCATAAGGTGGGACCTCACCTACATAAAATTTCGAGAATCGTTACCCAAGCTGGAGGATATATATATATATATATATATATATATAAACCTTATTCCGAGAAACATTACCCCAGTTGGAGGATACATTAAAGTGGAAGTAATCTCCTATATATATGTAGTGCCTTATTTATGTTGCGCCTTATACACAATGGTCCAAGGCATATATATATATATCTATATGTAGCGCAAGATCTAAAGAACCAAAGGTTCTATCAAAGGCAAAGTACCATATGGTGGGACCCTTATCAATTGCATCGAAAAAGGTGATAGCAGATCATATGAACAGAAAGTTGCGATTGCGATTGAAGTTCTGGAACCGATATGGTTTAAACAATGATTTATATATGTTTAAGTTCCAGAGATTTGATAGCCAGTGGGACCCTCACCCAATTGCATCGGAGCATAATTATATCGGAACACGCAACTGAAAATTGCGATTGCGATTGAGTTCTGGACCCGATGGGCGTATAAACTGTGACTTGATAGGTTTGAGTTCCGACCTAATCGCATCGGCACATTTGAATGAACAGTGGTCAATCGCATCAGAAAGAAGCAGAACATCAGAGCACCATATTAAAAGATTGCGATTGCGATTAATCAAAATCGGAATAACTCAAAAAGTAATTCATCGCATCGATGGAAATCAAAAGACCAAATTGCAGGAGTATTATGAATGTTGCAATTGTGATTGAAATACACGAGTGGAGTATAGATGGCATGTGGGGTCCATCCAAAGATTAGACTAAGAAAAGTTTTGCTCCAAGTTAATTAATCCAAAGTTAAAGAGGAAAGAAAAGCATTGTGGCACATATATGTATATACAAAACAATACATACATATTTCCAACATGTGGATAGTAGTGCATCGCATCAGATGATAGAACAAGTTTAGCAAGTGGGATGGTAAGATAACAAGTTAAAATATTTTATTTGTATAATGCCGATAATCAATTAGCATGATATAAAAAGCACAGGTACATATGTATGGCATATGGTTGTTACCCTACGACAGAGAACAAGGAAAAAAACAGAGCCGAAAGGGACAAAGACATAGTCAAAGAAAAGACAAATGCACAGCAAGCCAAGAGGCTGAATGAGTGAGCTGGAGTTTTTCATTGTAATTGAATGTAAATGATTTTTATTTTTATTGCTTGTGATGCATTGGCAAGTCTCCGGAAGAGAATAAAATTCCCACTGTAATATTAAAGTTAGTACCTATAGTTATATTTTTCTGAGTAAGCTAAAAAGAAATGAGAAGGTAGAAAATCAAGAGGTATGACTATCCATTTCGAATTCCTAGAGGAAAAAAAACAGTCATCAGGAAATCCCTATAAGTAATATCACCTTGATATGCATAAGAGAGGTTAGAGAGAGTAAAGATAGAGAATGCAGAGTATAGAAGATTGAGGCAGAGAAGATAAGGAAGAGAAGAGCAGAAAGAGATGCTACAGAACAGAGCTGATATCTGAGGTAAATCAGAAAACATTATGTTTGATAAATTGAGGAAGTTGGAGCTTCCCTATCAATTTGAAGCTTGATAGCTGTCAATTGTAGCTGACTGAGGTTGGAGCCTCCTGTAGGTTGGTGCCTGCAGAAAATTGAAGGGATTTGGAGCTTCCTTGCAAGTTGTAGCTTGCAAAATTGAGGTTGGTGCCTCCTGTAGGTCGGTGTCTGCAAAAAAACAGTGGTGAGAAGGAGTTGGAGCTTGCCTTTGCATCACAACAATAATAAGATGTGGTTTTCTCCCTTTATGGGTTTCCACTTATATCTGTTGTCTCTATTTGTGTTGTCTATGTGCTGAAATGATTTACCAAATCTGCTTAATGCTTGTTGTTCTCATAATAAGTTTGATGTCACATTAATTTAATATTTGCTGCAACTTATTAGGATACTAAGGTTGGCTATAAAAGTAAGCTTCAAATAAGCTGATGAAAAATTTAAAAAGCTCATGTATGTGTTAAACTGATTCACCCCCCCCCCCCTCTCAGTTTAACTAAGAATTCAACAATTGGTATCAGAGCTAGGTTATTTGTACCAGTTTAACAACTGAAAGGAGATCCTAGGTTCTCAGAATGGCTAGTAAAGAAGGATGCTCAACCAATAAAGCCCCTTTCTTTACGGGTCCAAATTATGCTCTCTAGAAAATCAGAATGGGGACATACATAATGTCTCTAGGAATAGAAGTTTGGGCTGCTGTGGAATTAGGATATGCCCCAAAGGAAACTAACATAGAGAAAGAAACCAAACAAGATTTTGTAGCTAACGCAAAAGCCATGAATGCCATCTTAAATGGATTGTGTGAAGCAGATTTTATCAAAGTAATGCACAAAGACACTACCAAAGAAATGTGGGATACTCTGGAGAACATCAATGAAGGAGACAAGAAGGTTAAGACAACCAAACTTCAAGTCTATACAGCCCAGTTTGAGACCTTAAAAATGAATGATGATGAAGACATTGCTAGCTTCTTTCTAAAGGTTGTAGAAATAGTAAATAACATGAAGGCTCTAGGTGAAACCATAAAAGAAGTTGTAATTTTTCAAAAGATTCTAAGATCTCTTCCACCTAGATTTAATCCCAAGGTGTCTACAATAGAAGAAACTACTGATTGGGAGACCTTGATCATGAACCAGCTACTTGGAAATCTAACAGCATATGAAATGAGGCTACCACAAAAGAAGCCAAGTACCAAGGAGGCAACCTTTAAAACAGAAAAGAAGAAAGAAGAAGAGGAAGACATATTCTCTTGCTCGGATGAAGAAGAAGCAAAATTCATCAAGAAATTGGATAGAGGCTCAGGAAAATACAAAGGTAAACTTCCTTTAAAATGATTTAATTGTGGAAGAGTGGGACACTATGCTACTAAGTGTCCTCACAAGAAAGTAAGGAATCAAGCTCAAGAAAAAAAGAAAAATGCATCAAAAACCTGGCAGAAGGAAAGAAGTTCAGCAGAAAATCATTCTATGCTCAACAAGACAGCAGTGCATCTGAAGACTCAGATGAACCTTCAAGTGAAGAAGGAACCTCTGAATTTTTATTAATGGCCATAGAAGAACTTGAAGGTCTCCTGCTAGAAGATGAAGAAGAAGAAGGTGAAGTCAACCTTGAGGGGGAGCTAAGAAGTGGTCTGGAAGAGATTGATAGACTCAAGCTGAAATAAAGAAAACAAAAGGACATTCTCCTCAAGTATGTACGAGAAGAACGGAATTCAGAAGTCCTTATGCAGCTAAAGATAGAGCTTGAAGAAGCCAAGAAAATAGAGGAAATGTTACTTAAGCAAATCAAGGAGAAAACTCAGGAACAAGAGAGGTTGGAAGAAGAAGTGGTATGTCTCAGGAAGAAATTAGAAAATGCCCAAAGGAAAGTGGCTATAAATTCTTCTCAAATAACAAGCTCTAGTAAGTTGAATGAAATTCTGGTTGCTCAAAGATCTCCTATGATAAAAACTGGAATAGGCTATGAAGGAGAATCAAGTAAAAGAAAAGAAAAGGAAAACATAGAGATTATTTTTGTAAAAGCAAATAAGGATGATGAAGCAGCGCAAATAATTTCTACAAAAGAAGAAACTTGTAAGGAGGGAGACAGAACCCAGAAAAATCCTCTAATAACAAAGAATGAAAGAAATACTCAAACAACAGAAAACGATTCATATACCCCTGAGTATGTCAAAATTGGAAGCCATCAAAGGAGATTCTTCCCTCCTATGAAAAATGCCACCTATTATGTCTACCACAAGCTGGGACACATTGCTGCATACTGTCATGCAAGGAGGAGTGATTCAAACCAGCAAAAGATGCAAACAGTGAAGAGATTGTCTCAAGCAAACAAATGGAGAAGACAACCTTACATCAGGTATGCAAATAGTTTCTATGGTTACTGTTTTTATTGGAAGGAATTTGGCCATAAAATTATTGAATGTAGAAATTATGGACAAAGATTGATGTTCAACACCTCAAGGAGGTTTATGAATCAAAGAAATTTTGTTCATACTCACAATTCTGCAAAACTTATGATCAAATGCAATCAAGTTGGACATATGCCTTCCAAATGTCCTCTGAAAGGAGGTGATTCATCATCTCACAAAATATACCAAACAAAAGGATGCCTCCAGTGGAAAAAGAAGGTGAATAAGTGTGACCTAGCTCTAACTACTCAAGATCTGAAAAGCCAATGGAAAAAGAAGGTGAATAAGTGTGACCTAGCTCTAACTACTCAAGATGTAAAAAGCCAATGGTATTTGGACAATGGCTGCTCAAAACATATGACTGGAGACAGGAGAAAATTCATAACTTTTGATGAAAATAAAACTGGTAATGTTACTTTTGGTAATGATAAATCAGGAAAAATCAAGGGAAAGGGATCAGTCAGCTTAGATAATGGTAGAGGTAAGGCCTAAGATGTACTATTTGTAGATGGGATGAAAGCAAATTTTTTGAGTGTCAGTCAAATGTGTGATAAAGGCTATGAAGTTCTTTTCAGAGCACAAGACTGTGAAGTCAGATCAAGCACCACAGGTAAGAATCTGCTCAAAGGTGTTCGAACAGAGAGCAATGTTTACATCGTGAAAGAGGAATATGAAGCATGCCATCTTAGAAAACTTGAGGAGTCATGGTTATGGCATAGGAGATTGGGACATCTCAGCTTCGATCATATCATCAGACTGAGCAAGAAGAAAGCGGTTAGAGACATTCCAGAAATAAAAAGGCCTTCTAATACCATATGCAAATCTTGTCAATTGGGTAAATAGACCCACACATCCTTTAAGGCCAAAAATGAGTTATCAACAAGAAGACCACTCCAGCTTGTGCACATGGACCTGTGTGGACCTGCAAGAACTAAAACACCAAGTGGAGAATCCTACTTCATGCTAATAATAGATGATTTCTCTAGAATGACATGGGTTACATTTCTCAAGAATAAATCGGAAGCTCTAGAGAAATTCAAAATATTCAAAGCATTAGCAGAAAATTAGACAGGATGCAAGCTAAAATGCATCACATCGGACAGAGGAGGTGAATTCACAGATTATGACTTTGCAGATCTATGCAATGAATATGGCATAAAACAACAATTTATTATTGCAGGGACACCTCAACAAAATGGAGTAGCAGAGAGATAAAATAGATATGTTCAACAAATTTCCAGAGCCATGATGCAAGAGAGTAATATTCCTCAAACCTTCTGGGCAGAAGCAGTACACACATCGGTGCATATCCTTAATAAAGCTCACTTAAGGCCTAGCAGTGACAAGACTCCCTATGAACTATGGCGTGGAAAGCCAGCTTAAATCAAACATTTTAGAATTTTTGGAAGAAAGTGTTATATAAAGAATAATGATGAAAATCTTGGGAAATTTTATGCAAGAGAAGACGAAGGGATTTTTCTAGGATATGCTTCCAAAAGTAAAGGGTACAGGTGCTACAACAAGACTCTTTGAAAAATAGTAGAAAGTATTGATGTGAGATTTGATGAAGAACTTCCAAACAATACAAGAGATAAAGATCGTTGCAGTCCATCAGACAACCATGAAGAAGAAAACCAAAATGATGATGAAATAAGCAAGACAACAGAAGATGCAGAGCTGAGCTCAGAAGCCCCCTCAAGATACACTCAGAAGAATCATTCTGAAGATCAAATCATAGGAGACAAGAAAGTAGGGGTCCAGACAAGAAGGCAGCTAACTGAAAATACATAAGAGGTATACATAGCCATGTTATCACAAATAGAGCCAAAGAGATTTGAAGAAGCCAACAAGGACAAGTATTGGGTGAATTCTATGAATGAAGAATTAGACCAAATTGAGAAAAACAATACCTGGGAACTAGTTCCTAGACCCACTGGGAAAAATGTCATAGGCTCAAAATGGGTATTCAAAAATAAAATGAATGAGGAAGGATAGGTAATCTGGAATAAAGCCAGAATTGTCTGCAAAGGATATTCACAAATCGAAGGACTTGATTTCGATGAAACATTTGCCCCTGTAGCCAAAATGGAAGCCATCAGAATGTTTCTGGCCTTTGCATGCTATCAAGACTTCAAGGTATATCAAATGGATGTAAAATCTACCTTTCTGAATGGAGATCTAGAAGAAGAAGTCTACATGGAACAACCAGAAGGTTTCTCTTTAATAGACAAAGAAGACTATGTGTGCAGACTGAAGAAGGCTCTATATGGACTGAAACAGGCTCCTCGTGCTTGGTATTCAAGACTGGATAAATATTTACAAAAACAAGGCTTTAAGAGAGGTGGAGTAGACAACAATCTATACATAAAAGCCCATGAAAATGAACTCTTGATTGTTGTAGTATATGTTGATGACATTATGTTTGGAAGCAACAGAGATGAACTAGCAAAAGGGTTTGCTGAGAAGATGAAATCAGAGTTTGAGATGTCCATGTATGGAGAACTCAGTTTCTACTTAGGACTTCAAATTCAACAAAAGAACACAGGCACATTCATCTCATAGGAAAAATACTTAAAAGAAATGTGGAAAAGGTTCAAAATGGAGGACTGCAAACCTATGTCAACTCCCATGAGCACGAGATGCAAGCTATGTGCTAATGATGGATCTGCTGATATAGATCAAAAACTCTACAGATCCATGATAGGAAGTCTGTTGTATTTGACAGCTTCAAGACCAGACATCATGTTAGCAGTAGGACTAGTGGCTAGATATCAAGCAGCACCTAAACAAAACCACCTTCTGGCAGTCAAAAGAATATTTATATATCTACAAGGAACAACTCAGTATGGAATTTGGTATCCTAAAGGCAAAAAATTCACTTTTACAGCATACACAGATGCAGATTGGGCCAGCTGTGTGGATGACAGGAAAAGCAAAAGTGGAGGTGCATTCTATTTAGGAGAAAGTCTGGTGGCATGGCTAAGCAAGAAATAAACGTCTATCTCTCTATCTATAGCAGAAGAATAATATATAGTAGCAGCAGCATGTTGTACACAAGTCATGTGGATGAAGAAAACCCTCCAAGACATGAAGGTAAGCATTGATGAACCTATCTCAATAAATGTGATAATACAAGTGCTATAAGTATATCTAAAAATCCTGTGCTTCACTAAAAAACCAAACATATCCCAATCAAGTATCATTTTCTCCGAGAACAAGTGGCTCAGAAGATAGTAAAACTAGAGTATGTACCAACAAAAGAACAGACAACAGATATATTTACCAAACCGCTTGCTAGAGAATCATTTGAATTTTTGAGAGATATACTAGGGGTAGTATCTGTAGATGCTACTCTCTGATATGAAGAGAAAGCACAGTTTCAGGGGGAGAACATAAATTAAAATATCATTCGAGGGGGAGATCAGCCAACAAAGGAAACATGAAATAGGTCCTTAGGATCAAAGAATTAAAGAACAGAATCTGCACTTAGAGATGCGCAACCCCTTGCCATTGATGTCAAAGGGGGAGGAAGAGAAAGCAACAAGAGAAAGGATCCTAAAAGGAAAACAGAGAAAGTGTATTGCCATCAATGCCAAAGGGGGAGACTATTGAAAATGTTGTCATTGATGGCAAAGAAGGCAACAGATGAAGAGATAGGCAAAGGACAGCAGCAGAGGAAGAGATGAAACGGTCGAATAATAGAGGCAGAGGTCGAGCAACAGAGGCACAACGAAAGCAGAGGCAGAGACAGAGAAAGGAGACAGAGCATTAGAAGAGGCAGAGCAGCAGAAGCAGAGCTGTTATCAAAGTAGTGAAATGTTTACAGAGGATTGGGAATAAAACTGTGCGTTAGTGGAAGTGTAAGTTATAATAAGTGGAAGTGCCGTGTTGAGGCATATAACGAAAACAAGACGGGTTTATATATAACATAGTTTGAACCGAGATTATATACAACGAAAACGTGACTATATTTATGAAACAGAACGGAATTGTGAGCACAAGCAGAACCACAAGCGGAGTGAATAGTAAAGGTGGGTTTCCGGTTTTCATCGCACTGCCTTCGTCGGTAAAGCGGTATTCAAGATTTCGGAGCGATTCCATATGTTGTCTGACACGTGGCCTCAAGTGATTTCAGAAAACCACTCTCATTGCACATTATTGTTCATGCATTTAAGGCAAGCGATATCTGTCAGATTAGCTAAAGTAGCGTGACGGGCTTATAACCGTTGGATCGTGATCGAAGGTACATAGAGGTATGTTAAATGATGGGGCCCGAACATTATAAAGGTTAGTGCTGGGACTTAATCTATGCCAAGGTTTATTTATAGGCTTTAACATTTGAGTTAGGAAGGATGTATATATATATATATATATATATATATATATATATATCTGTGTGTGTGTGTGTGTGGATACATTACGCCTAATGAAAAGGATGAGGTTATTATAGCCGGAAGTCGAGTTTAATCAAAGTTGAAGTTTATATTCCAAGGCATGGATCATTATAATAAATCGAATGGGCAGAAGAGGTTATTAACCTTTGTGGAACCCCACTATATATTATTCCGAGAATCACTACCCCAGCTGATAGATGCACTAAAGTCTGAAGCGGAAAAGTATATATATATATATATGCGCAGAGCACTATATACAAAGTATCATAAGGTGGGACCTAACCTACATAAAATTTCGAGAATCGTTACCCAAGCTGGAGGATATATATATATATATAAACCTTATTCCGAGAAACATTACCCCAGCTAGAGGATACATTAAAGTGGAAGCAGTCTCCTATATATATGCAGTGCCTTATTTATTTTGTGCCTTATACACAATGGTCCAAGGCATATATATATATATATATAGCGCAAGATCTAAAGAACCAAAGGTTCTATCAAAGGCAAAGTACCATATGGTGGGACCCTTATCAATTGCATCGAAAAAGGTGACAGCGGATCATCTGAACAGAAAGTTGCGATTGCAATTGAAGTTCCGGACCCGATATGGTTTAAACAACGATTTATATATGTTTAAGTTCCAGAGATTTGATAGCCAGTGGGACCCTCACCCAATCGCATCGGAGCATCGAAGCATAAGTATATCGGAATATGCAACTAAAAATTGCGATTGCGATTGAGTTCCAGACCCGATGGGTGTATAAACTGTGACTTGATAGGTTTGAGTTCCGGCCTAATCACATTAGCACATTTGAATGAATAGTGGTCAATCGAATCGGAAAGAAGCAGAACTTCAGAGAACTATATTAAAAGATTGCGATTGCGATTAATCGCAATCGGAAGAACTCGAAAAGCGATTCATCGCATCGACGGAAATCAAAAGACTAAATCGCAGGAGTATTATGAATGTTGCGATTGCGATTGAAATACACGAGTGGAGTGTAGCTGGCATGTTGGGTCCATCCAAAGATTAGACTAAGAACATTTTTTCTCCAAGTTAATTAATCCAAAGTTAAAGAGGAAAGAAAAGCACCGTGGCACATATATCTATATACAAAACAATACATACATATTTCCAATATGTGGACAGTAGTGCATCGCATTGGATGATAGAACAAGTTCAGCAAGTGGGACAGTAAGAGAACAAGTTAAAATATTTTATTTGTATAATGTCGAGAATCAATTAGCATGATATAAAAAGCACAGGTACATATGTATGGCATATGGCTGTTACCCTGCAACAAAGAACAAGGAAAAAAACAGAGCCGAAAGCGACAAAGACACAGTCAAAGAAAAGACAAATGCGCAGCAAGCCAGGAGGTTGAATGAGTGAGCTGGAGTTTTTCATTGTAATTGAATGTAAATGATTTTCATTTTTATTGCTTGTGATGCATTGGAAAGTCTCCGAAAGAGAATAAAATTCCCACTATAATATTAAAGTTAGTACCTACAGTTATATTTTTCTGAGTAAGCTGAAAAGAAATGAGAAGGTAGAAAATCAAGAGGTATGACTATCCATTTTGAATTCCTAGAGGAAAACAAACAGTCATCAGGAAATCTCTATAAGTAATATCACCTTGATATGCATAAGAGAGGTTATAGAGAGTAAATATAGAGAATGCAGAGTATAGAATATTGAGGCAGAGAAGATAAGGAAGAGAAGAGCAGAAAGAGATGCTACAGAACAGAGCTGATATTTGAGGTAAATTAGAAAACATTCTGTTTGATAAATTGAGGAATTTGGAGCTTCCCTATCAAGTTGAAGCTTGATAGGTGTCAGTTGTAGCTGACTAAGGTTGGAGCCTCCTGTAGGTTGGTGCCTGCAGAAAATTGAAGGGAGTTGGAGCTTCCTTGCAAGTTGTAGCTTGCAGAATTGAGGTCGGTGCCTCCTGTAGGTCGGTGCCTGCAGAAAAACAGTGGTGAGAAGGAGTTGGAGCTTGCCTTTGCATCACAACAATAATAAGATGTGGTTTTCTCCCTTTATGGGTTTCCACTTATATCTACTGTCTATATCTGTGTTGCCCATATGCTGAAATGATTTACCAAATCTGCTTAATGCTTGCTGTTCTCATAATAAGTTTGATGTCACATTAATTTAATACTTGTTGCAACTTATTAAGATACTAAGGTTGGCTATAAAAGTAAGCTGCAAATAAGCTAATGAAAAATTTGAAAAGCTCATGTATGTGTTAAACTGATTCACCCCCCCCCCCCTCTCAGTTTAACTAAGAATTCAACACAAATTTTGTCAGCGAACATAGAGGGCAGTATGAAATTGTTGTGCAGGCTGATGGGGAACAAGGGACTATAGGTTAGAGTATTGTCAAGGTTTCGTACCTAGGCCCTGACCATTTTTGGTACTGATTAGGTAACCATAGCCAGCTTTGGTTAAGCCTTTTCCCTTGTGAAGTCATAGACCCAGCTCAGGGGTGACCCACTGCTAACAGAGCTCAAGCAATGAAGTCTACTGTTGGGTACATTACAAATATTCATTTTTTCCACAAAATTTCGATCAATTTCATTCAAGAGATCATGATTCATAAAAGGACTGGAAATTTTATTGTTCCAATGCACAAGGCCTTTCTAGCAGACTGGTGGTAGGATGAAAAAAAGAGTTTGACCTAGTTAGTAATCTAAAATCAGACAACACAATGTTGATAACCACTTTCTCTGGGGAACTGAATCGACCCTTGAACCTATTAAATGCTTATGGGCCTCAAGTGTACCTACACCAGCTTTTTGATTGGTTTAAGCTCAGAGGATTACTAGACTCCCCCTCTCTCGTAATTAGGGGATATCTGAATTTGATACTCAAGAAATGGGACTTAAGGAAAGGAATGATCCAATTTCAAAATTTTCTGATCCTTTTGCAAAGACTCTACCTTAGTGGATGTGGAACCCAACATGCCTAATACTACCTACAAAAATAATAGAATAACGCAAGAATGAATGGGAAAATGCCCAGATGGATTCTTAGTGAAGGATAACTTACCCTCCTTAGTGGGCAAGTGCAAATCAATAACAGAATCATATGGAGGATCAGATCACTTAGTCATCCAACTAGAATTTAAGTACGATAATAGAAAGCTCCCAACCCAATTAAATTGAATCCCTTTTGTCTTTATATCCTGCAATACATGCACCTCATTCAACACCTATTCCCTGAATTCAATTTCACAATGTTTGTATGGGACCTCATCTTGCAACCCTTGGTAGAGAGAGTGGTATGGCCGAATTCTGTTTATAAGTTTTTATTCATGGGATAAACATTATGCTATAAAATTTAAAGCAAGACTTATCGCAAACAATTATGGATGACTCTGCCAAAATCTAATTTTTGGAAAGTATGGTTAGCAAAAAATCGAGAAATTTTCATGAAGGCTGATCCCAAACCCACTCCATTGCTACAATTATTCTCTCTATTCTTTTAGAATATCGGCTTGAAAAATCCATTTTTAACATTCCATCTCAAATAATGGATCCTAGGGATGAGACTTTTCTATCATAATTTTTCCTTCAAGCTTCAATCCCATCCTCTTCTTCTTTCAAGACTTTGGATTGTAAAGAACATTAGTAGATACCCCACCCCTAGAAGTATTTTTACCAATGGCTATCTATTTATTCCCATCTTATTCTTTGTTTTGATGGTTCCTCAAAGAATAATCCAGGGTTGGAAGGTGCGAAGAGGTGGAGGGTGTGGGTATTTTTCGCCCCAAGGGACCTATAGAAACATCTTATGCTTGGACCAAGAAACTTGGGAGCAGATGCTTCTCATGGCCTTATATTTTACGTACCATAGGATCAATATTATTGGTAATGAACTTCCTCATAAATCACAAGGAGCCAAGACTTTCCCGCAAGAGAAAAAATGGTCAAATATCTCTTGCCACTAAAACTTTGAAATTTTGACGTATTAACAACTAGTTTATGCAAGAAACCTTGCTTACTACAAGAGATGAAAATGCACTATGGGACAACAACAAATACCTTAAAAATGTCTAACGTTGAGCTTACAGCCATACAACATATTTCCTAGGCTACTTCAATCCAAAACTTAAAAGCATATACACAATCTATGATTCAAAGTGACAGGCTTCCTTTATCTTTGTAACATAGCCAAGTGACCATGCCTCACTACAGCTTGAATGATGAAACTAGTCCACAAAACACTTTAATTTTGACCCCTATAAGTTTGGATTCCCAAAGTTGACTTTCTATCAGTACTTAACTTTATATATATAACCCACATTGACTCTATTGTCCACAGAAATAACACAGATGTTTTCAAAGAAGCAGAGATATACATAGGAAAGATGAGGCTCGAAAATAGGTGTCATATTCAAATATTTTTACATCGATCATCGTATTGAATGTCACACAAAAAGGATAACTTCAACAAGGTTTTGAAAAGATCTCCTTACCTCAGATCTTGTGATGACATTTCATACCTCGGATGAGGATCCTTTCGGACTAAGGCTCATTTACCCTTGAACTTCAGACTTCAACTTAGACCAGAAAATTGTAGATTGACAATAGCACAAGATGATAACAAGCCTGAGATAATTCTTAGACTTTCATAGTTGGTCGATTAACCTGCTTTCGCATTATCTTACAGTCTGGTGAAACAGAGTTCTTTGAAATTGGTTTTAGAATTTAGGTAACTTGAAATTAACCAAGATAATCCCATCACATTTTTCCTCATGACCTAATAACTGTGATAGAAGAAAAGTCCAAAGTATTAAGGTTTTCCAAATTTCCAACCCAACAACAAAGGTATATCTATTGCCCTGTTGAAAATGATAGTATTGACATTAAGATTACAATTATGTGTTATCAGTCTCCAAATTCACCTAGTTTGGATGCAACAATCAATAAGCATGCCAATGCAAAGCAATCCAATATGCCTAACCCTTTAAATTATTTGAGATCATATAAGCCATCCATGGCTTCTCTAGTTTATCAAATTGATTTGCATTATTTTACAAGTATTGTTATGTAACCTGTGTGGCTATGCTAATATTATAATCTATAACCAACAACGTGATTTCTTTAATATGGCTGCAACATAAGAAACGGAAAAAAAAAAAAAATGAATGGACAGTCCAACAACAACCTCACTCATTACTGCCAGCAAGGATCTAGATAGGTCAACATTGAGCATCATGTCAATAATTTATAATGGCAAAGGACATCAAAGCTAGAGGATCAAGACAATGAAGGAAAAACACTAGTCAAGCCCTCCACAACAAGCACTTAAATAAGCACCCATTAATGTAAATTTTGGAGTCATGCTAGGTCAAATGTTCTAGCCTGCTATTGTATTTCATTTGCACAAAGTTTGCTATCAATTAAGGCCTGTACACTTGAATGGAAACTATTATTTATTTCTATCAAAGTTTGTATGTGTAGGGAGGTTTCGACGAGTCGACTGGGGATTGTCTTCGTCCATATTTGGTTTCATCTTGCGCAGAAAATCTGGTTTCATCCTTCATTTTCAATGCCTTTCACAATTCAATGAAAATTGAATTACCAAATTCAAGGCAATGTTCAGAGTATTTAACATTTAAGGATGCTGTGGTCTAGCTTCTTGAGAACTTCGTGTGGTCTAGCTTCTTGGCTAATCACCACTACAGCTGAAGAATGATAATTTTGAAGGTGATATTCTTCAGAAAAACAAAATTGTTATGACAAAGTCGACTAGCAGCGATTATTGGCTAAGCTGGAGTCCCATGTTGGTGCTTTAGGCGGTTATCACATGTGGGCAACCCTTTTTGTATGTTTATATAACAGACTTTTACAAAACCACATGATTCAGATACTGTACAAACATGAACTTGTATTCATGTATGCTTTTTGATATGTTAGCACTGATTGTATGCTTCAGGTATACAGATAATTGTTAAATTTTTTGATAGTTTTTGCCACAAAAAGGTCGGGGCTCATCCTTGAAGAATAGACATGAAAAATTTGTATATACAAATGTATTTTCCTTTTTTTATGAATTAAAATACGGGTTTCTTTTCATAGGAAAAAATATACAATTGAAACAATACATAATAGGAGTGGGAGTGCAGGTCCTAGAAAATCATTTTTATTGTTTGATGTCAAAGACCTAAAATCTAAAGAAAGCATCAATAAAATCCAACTACTCTCACCACTTCAAAAGCAATATGAGCTCTTTGTAAACTGCCAATGCTTTTTGACTATATGAGCTCCTGCAATATTCACGTTTCATAGTCATAAATTATTATTTTAGCTTGATGGATGTTCTAAATATGTTGTGACATTCTATTCTCCGCATTCTTCTTATATGAGAAACTAATGCACTTGATTTGGGCATTGGAGCTGTCTAGACCCAAAATAAAAATTGTGAAGGGATAAATAGAAGATACCTAAAGCTTGTTTTATTATTGCCTTCTACCAAAGAGCAAAAGCAAAAAATGGGGATACTTGTCTATGAGACATTTCCCTTTCATGAAAGCTATAAAAAAATAGATCATTAAGACAGTCCCTAGGAAATCCTCACAGTCCATTAGAATACTCCTGAATCTGTGAGCCACTGCTCTTTTGGAATACCCTTCAAACAATACACCAAGCACAAGAGAGGCCCAAGGAAAATTGTCATGATAAATACTAGAATTTCTACTTCATGGTACTCCAAGGTCTGTGAAATATTGCACCAAGCAAGAGGATGACCACAAGACAACTTGGGTATGTTGTCAAGGAGGATAAAATTTGATGCAATTGAAAAGGTACATCTTTATTCATTATAAGTTACATGGTTTCCACTCAAGATTGCACAGGAATCACAATACCAATAGCTACAACTTTCACGAAACTTTTGGGTGATGTTATATTGATAGATGAAGGGAACATGTTTTTTCACAGACAACTCTCTATTTACTCATATTAATAAAGCGTTAATGATATGTTTGTTCAATATTCACTTGTGTAAACCAATACAAACACCCCCTCCCTCTGACATTCAAATGCACAGACATAGACATATATTTTAATTTGAGACCAAAATGCGAGTAAAAGATTGAGAAAAAAAGAGTATTTTCCTTTGCTTGAGTAGGTTTCAATGAGTTCAACATCTTTCACAAAATACTATTGAGCCAAAATCTTTACAATTGGGAGATTCAACTGTGACACCAATGCCTTAGATAATTAATGATCTCAGAAAAAAACTCCCACATATAAAACTAAATAACCTATGTAGAACTGAGGAAGATATCTCGATATGACTCTACAAAAGCACATACTAACATGGTTGTTGTTCAAGGTAGAGTAGATTCATCACCTTTGCTTAGCTTTCATAATAACAAACTTAATCAATTCCAGCAATTTTGGACCTTAACTTCATATTGTGCTTCTCCTGTTGCCATGTGCATAAACAACCATCAATTCCTGTCCCTTGTATGATTCATCGATGAAATCCTATCCACTATATATATATATAAAGGCAAATAAAATAAGCATTGAATTATTAAAAATGCATGCTAAGAGGTGAATTGCAAGAACTAAAATGAAAACAAAGAAATTATCATCATTTAAGAGAATAATTTACAAGAATTCAGATGAAGGTAATGAAGAATCTCTCAAAAATCAGATGATTCTTCTCACTTGTTTGAATATTTGCAAATTTAAACTAAAGAGGACCACTGAGGCAAAATACTAAAAACAAGAAGACAAATCTAGCTAGAACCGCAAAAATATTGCATGTAACCTCTAAGATCAATTTTTTTTTTTTAACAATAACAAGGCATATTATATTAGCCAAAAATGTGTCAAAGCGCAGATAAGATACATCCATAAGTTCCATGGAGAATATTGCAAAGGGTTTTAAGAGTACACTAGTATGGCCAGAGAAGCTGTGCATCAACCCTAATACTAAGTTCCAAAAAAACCATATGGATACAATCCATAGAAAATGCCATTAGCATCGTAACATTTAGCTGGCATCAAAATATAACAAGCATTGATTTTCAGTCATCTATAATGATCAAATTTTTATCAACAGCTACTCCACTAAGATCAGGCACTTCAGCTAGGGTAGATTGGGCCGAGAATACAAAAGAGATTTTGTGCTCACTACCTTGAGTGCCTCCCTATCGCACTGCTTGTAGCTACTGCACTTGAGACTAAATATGTTGCATGTTAATACTCGTATTTTAAATTTGCAATCGCTGTGTAGAGAGAATGTTTATTATAACGACATCCACATGCATCCGTTATGCCTTTGTAATGCAGCGTTCATGGCATGCAAATAGTCTTATAATAAAAAAATTTGAATTGAAATTCATTGTCATATTTTTAAGGTAGCATTGCTTCCTGTAGGGTTCTGTTTACCCTCAGTTCCAGAAGGGAGTGATAAGGATAGATTTTCCAACTTGTTTGTTGCCCTGTTTAGGTCTCTTAAAACATGTTTGACTTGAGTGTGATGAATCCAAGCAAGAAAACTCAAAACTATTTTGTAAATATGGAAAAGCATGAGTCCAAAGCAAAAGTTTCCATAGCAAGATAACATAAGGAGTTATTAAAGTCACCTATTAAAATCAAGCCAGGACGATGCTTGGAAAAGATAATACATTTCAGCATGGTTGTTAAAAGCTATGCCTAGGTTCCATGACTATTTCAATTCAATTTGTCCTTATGAGGCCAAAGAGATCCCCCGAAAGGGTAATGTTCCTCTTGGCTAACCGCCACACATGTTGAAGAATGGAAATGGGAGAGGGAAAACACCCAAAAGCAGATGATTTGTATGCATCTTTTGCTACCCACTATCTTCATTTTAGTCTCATGCTCCTGCTTATGATATATAAATAGAGCCACCCAAAAAACCAAAGAGATTGAGATCAATGGGAATCTGTGTTTATGATCAAAACATACATTGGATTACAAATTTGTCTGTGCAGCTGTGGAGCTAACATCAAAATTGGGGGATAGAGATAACAAATGGCATAAGTTATTAAAAATCGAATACAAGGAAGGAAGGTATTGCAGTGGTTGTTATAGGTATGCAGCAGGGGTGGCACTCAATTACGGCATTTTCAGGTTGGTCAAAGGAATCAATGCCCCAAACGAAACCCTCAACTGCTGGTTTGGGAAAATATTGGATGTTGTTGAATCTAGATAGCTAGATGTTGACGAATATGGAAAGCTGGATGTTGGTGAATATTGAAAGCTGGATTCTTTGTCCAGCTAACCTTTATATTTGAAATGATGCTGTAGAATGCATAGCCTTTGGACACTGAAAGGATGATGAGTTTCCAGATGCCCACTAGCTATTAATGTAGTGACTTTAACATGATTGAGACCCATGACAACAAGGAGCTACTAGTCATTCAAATCCCCTAGTGGGAATGTGTTGTATGAAAATCCCTCAACGTTATACTGGGCCTCTGCAAACCCAATAAATTTAGAATCCCTGTCTCCTCTGAGTTATGGTTCACATGTCAACTTGCAAAAAATTCAACTAGAGTATTGTACAGACTTGACAAGACCCTACTATTTGAGAAAAATATTTTTTCTTAGATCATGATGGTAGCAATATTGTTCAAGTACTAATGGGAAAAATCTCCAATCCAACCACCAACCTCTTGTTTTTGTCCATCTCATGGGGTACTAAAAAAATGTGCATTCAGAATTGTGGTTACTACTTACATCTCACACTCACATCCCTCTTGTGTTGAGTTTATCAGAATAATCTAGAATTTATTGTCAAGAGAAAGGGGAGGTTAAAGGATGTATTACCTGATAGGGAAATGTTATCAACATTCCTGCATGACTGTGTGAGACAAATCGCCACCATCAGTGAAAGCATAACAAAGTTGTTAAAGATGAGCTAGAACTACTTCCTCAGAGGCTTCAGCTCAAACCCTATGACAATAAAGTTCAGTGTCAAGATCCAATCTCAAACATGATTTAAAAGTGGATAAAATGTAGAAGGTTCAGAAAGCCCAATTGCAAACCAAAATAGATGGATTAATGTTAGGGGATAGGCACACCAAATCCTTTTTAAAATCCCTAATACGTAAAGATGCAAAGAATAAGATAGTTTCCCTGAAAGCAGTCGATGCTTGTACCACCAAGAAAAAAAGATTTGGAAGAAAGACTCCCGAAATAACTTAAGCTTCTTTTCCAATCCTAGAGAATTATTGAGGAAAGAAGGGTGGTCATGCATAGATACCTACACATTGATCCACCTTGCATTTCCCCAAAGCCTAAAATATAATGTTATCAAGAATCGACCATAGATGTCCTGACAATAACCTTAATGGAATTGGTTGTGAATACTATAAAGAAATGTGGGATCTTGCATAGCCTGACTTACAAGTTACTACCAAGATATATATAAAATATTCGAAAGCAATCATTGGGAGAAAATATCAGAAAAGAAATCATTGGGAGAAAAGGGGTATTGTTCCAAATTTATTTTTCACAAGATTCCATTTCACTCCCCGAATTGCAATATATCATCAATTGAAGCTCTAAAGGTATATAACACAACAAGGTTGCACATACCTTGAGTTCCAGTGGACATTTCCCCATTCCATGAGCTACGAAAGAACAATTTAGATATAGCAATAGAAAGATCTCTTTGCTACCTCATATGGGTCTACGACAGAATTTTATTTCATTGCATATAGAAGTTATGAATTCCTTGGAAACAACATGTTCAATAACCAGTACCACCCTCCCCGCACCCCCTCACCACCACCACCACCGTATATTGAAAAACAAAATAGAAGTTCCATACAAATTTTTATTTTTTGGATTTATTAAATCATACTATAATTCTTAATTTTACCTATGTAATTCATTAATAATGTAAAAATTACTAGGTGGATCTTCTAGAGTTAGAAGTGGGAAACCTTAGTCATGACCCATATGCTGAGTGAAAAGGCACTAATATCCTATCTTTCTTTCAATATTATTTTCTTAAACAAACTGCAAACCATTTCGTTGGATTTTTTGTGCATATCAACTTTTCTTTCTCATAGAAAGAAGGTAATTTGGTATCTTTGAGGCCTTATGCTACAAATATGGGAAAAGACACTTCCGGCCCTTCTCAGGCCACTTCCCCTAGGGGATAGGGCACAGTCTCCTTCGCTATTGATTCCCCAGCTGAACGCAAAGGCCAAGGAACCACTTAAAGTCCAACTGGACAACCTTCAACTTGATTTCTGAAATTGGACAATAAAGTCAGATTCATCCTAGGAGTGGTAAATGGAGAAATCATAGTGAACAATAGGAAACATTTAGAGATGCTTACAATAAAATAGATAAAAAACACATACAAAAAACCTAGATAATAATCATGAACAAGCTTAATATTGAATTATTAACTATAACGGAACTCACAAAATGTGACATTGTGAACCTGGTCAAGCGTACAAGAAAAAAAATCATGGACATGACCCTGGTTGACAAGTTGTATTTCTCATGATGCCAGAGGATTTGTACCCGCACTTCCAAGTCAATCAAAATCCATAATTATCTATACAATAAATACACGTAATCGATGTAGTATTTTTTACTCTAAGATGCATTCTTACGATAATGTTAGAACATATGTTGAAAATGTCAAAACATACCTCTTCATTTCAAGAACAATTTATTGGAGTCACATGAACTTGGAACAAGCCTCCCACAATCTGAAAGAGTAGCAACTAAGTCAACAATGACTTTTTTGTTGCCATGTTGGATTGAGGGAGGCTTGCTCCAAGATTAAATCGCTCCAATAAATTATTCTCTACTAAATAGGGCCAACCACATGAAGGTGGAAGCTCTTATGGCCCCTCCTGCCCCCTCACATCACTCTCAATTACCCAATACCCAATCTTTATTTCATTTTTTACTTTCATGAGCATAAAAAAAAAATTCAATAACTAATAAAAAAACAATGCAACAAAAAGTACGCAAGAAAACATTGAAAGTGTTTGACATAAAAATAGTATGATAAATGAGTTTTTAATATAACGCAAAAAACGTTCCAAGTATGGTAATATTTTTCTTATAATAATACAATATTTTACATTATAAAATTTTATTTTTCTTCTTCCTACTTCTAAATCTCATCGTGCTCTACTCATGTTTTGTGCCTTTCCCGCAAAGCTGACCTAGTTGCGTAGTCACGACGTTTGGTCTCATGCAGTGATGGGGCATTTCCTACAAAAAAAGATAATATTAAATTCTAATTATCAGATTTTAAATATCATTGAACTAGTTTGGTAATATTAATAAAAAAAATTTCAATGAGATTATTTACCTAGTGCACCAGTTGTCGCCGTTGGGACCATTGCCTTGTTTTCCTCTCTGGTGGTAAGATCCTCAAGTACAACATTCTCAGTCATTTAAACAAAAAAAGTTATAAGGACAACCATAAAGGTATAATTAGAAAAAATTATAAGTGGAAATTATTTACCATCACGGCCCTCACTGATAGTAGCATTGCCGACCTGGTCCCCACTACAATGATCAGGTTGCATGTGAGGAACATGTACATCTGGCAATATTTCGCTCTCAACGCACTGCTCTACAACTGGGTTGTTTGGCTCATCGGCAGTGCTGCTCCCCTGATTTAAACAAAGTTGTTAGACATTAAATTTATGGATGAAAACAAACATATTGAAAGGTTAACATTTTACCTTATCAAGCATTCTGGATCTTGGGACCTGTCCCAAGCTTCTACAATGTTCAACTAAAGCTTGATAGCTAGAATGGAAAGTGAAATTTTTATCTTCCTCTATAGTTTCCGTTCCAAATTAATCACCCTACATTACATATGATTGTGTATTTTTAATGTTATTTGATGGGATTACAAAAACATTGGAAGGCAATACAATTAATTATAAGATGTTTAGCCACTTACAATTCTTGCGGCTAATTTTAAGTAGTCGCCCTGGCCTAGCTTGTGATGGCCTTTTTTTTCAATCCTAGTTTTGGTTGCCTTTGAGGTTTTAGGAAACCTATCATCAAAAGATTTAAGTCAGATATGACGTAGCACAATTTTATTTTAGACATAGAGAAAATTAAAGCTATTGAATTAAAGTTGTAATTTACCTTGCGGGTCCAGTTAGCATTTTTCCTTCTTTCTTTGCCCTTTTATCTTTTCCTTCATGGATGAGTGCTCTCCACTCACTCTCTAGAACTATGAGAGGACACTCGTTGTTCTGTCAAATGTGCCCACCCCAAAAAGGGCTTCTAGATAATCTAGAAGTTCTTTTTTCAGGTTGGAATTCTAGGAATTCCACCTTGTGCGTATGGTTGGGCCAAAAATTATCAACACCTTGCTCTCCAAAAACTTGTAGAAATCATTTTTTCCTACACAGAAAAAAGATATTATCATTAATTTTAAAATAAAAATCATGATAAAATATAGTTTAGATAGAGTACATGAAATAGTTAAAATATTAAAACTTACCTGGGAGTTGTACGTGTTTTTTAGGGACACCTTCATCGTTCACCAAAAACGTGCCATCAATGGTCCCCGTGGAGCTGACACGTGTATCTCCAGGAAACACAATAATATAGTTGGCCATTTCAGCCTCATCATTGCCAACACGTTTAGCAGTTGGCTAGGTGTCTTCTTGGGTAGGGTGTGTTTCTTGGTTGTCACCTAAAGGCGTAGAAGGTGTACGAGAGGGTTGCTCGGTAATATCTTGCCCTTGTGTCCCACTACCACCAACACTGGGTGCAGCAGGTGTCAGATAACGCTACATACAAAAGAAATTTTTTGTTAGTTTAGTTAATGTAAAAATTAAAAATCAAACTATCACAATTCATCTCATGCAGAACAAAAAAAATATCCTTTTGATTTTTAATTATTACCTTATATGTTTCTAGCTAGGTCATAAGTTGTGTTATCCTCACTTCTATTTCAGGTGTTTGAGGCGCGTCTAGCAAACGCTCAAATTTGAACTTTGCTTTTCGTGCCTTTTTTCGTAGCAACAACAATGGACATGGGGATGAAGAAAGCTCTTCCTCGTACAAGGAATCATCAGGCGTACCATGGCTAGGTGTCTGCATATTTGAACAAAATTAATATTATTTCAATTATGTAAATAACTAAAATACCTGAAGATAGAGCAATGCTGGCACTTTACATGTTCTTCCGCTGACCCCTTTCTACAATCATCCTGTCTCATGGTTGTTCCTGTACTGCCCTGATCAGTCTGCCACATTGCAATAAAATTAGAAATGTGAAAACTTGAAAACAATATCTAACTTGAAAACACAAAATGAAAACTGAAATAATTTCTAAATCTACCTTTCTAATACATAAACTTTGTGCATTAAAGAGGCCCTAGAGTGGTTGAGTATAATTAAAAGTAAGACTGAACACATAACCTGTTGTAGAATTCCTTTCATCCATGGATCTTGTCGAATCTGACTCTGAACAAAACACAACCGAGATTTGTTGCTTTCCCCATATAAAATCCAAAGTCCAATGTCCCATTTATATATGGTAGTACCCTCTTTGTTGCTGTCTAGTGTTATGTTTTTGGAGCTTGCATAAATTGGGAGATATTGTTGGCTACATAGCTTGAATTGGGTCTAGTGGTGGTAAGATAGATCATGTTGTGCACTAGTTACCTCTAAGTATGAACAACCATACAACTGAAGTCCTTGTTTTTCCCATGTATAATGCCAAAGTCCAATGTTCCATTTGCAAATTTCATCATCTTCTTTGTTGGTGTCCACTTTTATGTTTTGGAGCTTGCATAAATCAGGAGATATCAGATTATGAAACGTCGCTCTTCCGACAAAAGTTTACAAATATTAAAAAAAAAAAATGAAACGTCGAATTATAGTGACAGGTTCATGAAAGGATTATACTAGAACTATGACAGGATTACTCAAGCTTAAAATCAAGTAATGTTAAAATTGTGATAGTTATACCTCTGAGCTTGTTTCACCTTTGGGTAGGTTGCAGCGAGTAAAAATAAATGGTGTTCTTATGTTAATTTTATAAAAAATACATATCTGAAATTTTTATGTATCAACGAAGGATTGACATATCAAATGTAGGAAAAATGGTAACAATATAAAACATCAAAAGAGAGTAAACATAAAATCAAAGGAAAAAAAAAAATGAAAAATGACCAGAACAGTTTCATACATGAACAGATCCCTCAACAATATCTAAGTAGTTATTGAGATAAGAACCATTGATCGGGTAAGATAACAGTTTTCCTTCGTAGGGCCATACTAAGTGTCATGGTAAGCTTGTGATAGGTTTTTGGCATTTTGTAAGATGTAGATCTTGATGATCAACCTCACTGTATATTGATTAGGCTTCATAGATTTGAAAAACCCAACAGCACAAATCGGATCAACTTTCATTGAATTAAGTACCTCGAACTTCAAAAACTAGATCTGGCTTGTAAGAAAGCTCTTTTATTTGATTCGTAGGATGAATGACAGAGATAAAACATTGAAACAAAGGATTGGAAACATAAAAAGAGCTGAAAACAGAATTTCGTTCAAGATACTCAGAATCAGAAACAGAAAATTCTTGGATTGACTTTAACTTGACCAAGAAATAGAAAAAGAACTTGAAATGTTGAAAGGATCTAATAAAAAACCTCAAATCTTGCTTGGCTTTCATTGAAAGAGCGGTTGTATAGCATGCCTCCGAGAAGCCTTGATATTGATCTGGGTACACACTGTTGGACTTGATCTTATGCTGTAGAAAACCCCAACAACAATTCACTAATCATCTCATTGGGGCCCTCTCTATTACATTCATGGATGTAGATCTGCAATTTTATTGGTGGGGAAACATAGCTTTTCTCATAATCAACTAGCCATGGCTCTGGTACCATGTTAATAATTAAGCACAAGCAATACACAACAAGAAAATGTTAGAGAAGACTTTATGCCATATTCTTACTCTTGTATTGATCTCATGATCTGAATTTACAGTACATCAATTGAAACATTATAGATCTGGAACTCACTAACAATTCATCAGTGGATCATGACAACACCTCGTCAAAGATAAGGTTTAAAACTCATATCTATTTGGTGTTGGACTTTGTGATTGTTAGGGACTCACAATCTAATATTCTCTCCCCATAGTGGATCACCTTTTAGTGAATACTAACTGCAACAGAATACTATGGCTTTCTCTTGGAGTGTACCTCTTACCTCCAATGATAATATTAAAATATTCTAGTATTGTGGTTGCCTCCTAGATTGTATTTCATCTCCAAAAATGAATTTTTTCACTTAGAAATGTCTCCCCACTAGAAAAATTTTCCAGTATTATGGGTGACTTGGTAATGCCTCCCTGCCAAAAAAATTCCCAGAAAATTGACTTATTTTCTCTCCTTAAATCTCTTCTTTATCCTTGCAACTTTTCTCCTAGTTCAATAGTTGACCCCAAGCAAGGGTCTAAAGATTTTATTTTCTTCATTACAGATTTCCACCTATTTGCTCACATTTCCCATTAACACCTAGCAACTCTAAGGGTGTCTCCTTGCACAACTACTGTCCATTAATTTATGCTACCTAATTGAAATGAGAAAATGCCTATGCTACTCACTAATGCTTCTCTTGGCTTGCAGTGCCTATATTTTTTTGTGCAATTAGAATAAAAATCAATTGGATTACTGTTGCTTTCGACCAGATCATGGGATTGATATCAGAGGGAGGCACCAATTGAAGTAAAAGGATGAGGAGGCGTGAAGGATGAATAGATTCTATTTCCTTTTAACAAGCAAGAAGCTTAATTTATTTCTTTTTGAAAACAATGGTAATCCATTTGAGTATCTAGGACAAGATCATGATGATGAGAAAGATAAAAGTTGATCTTGGGACGTCAGTGTTTATTGAATCATTTATTCATGGGATAGAAACAAGGAGGGTGAGTGGGGCCTATGATAGTGGACGATGTGTGAACACGAGTATTTAGAAACCTCCCATAGTTTTAATGTGGTTTTGAGGAGAGAGTAGAAACTGAAGGTGGTTTAAAAAGAAATTATTTAGAATTTTTCATGAAATTCCTTGCCATTAGATTCTCCTTGTAGATATGTTTCTAGTTCCATGTAGCATGCCAAGTGGTTCTTCATGGATTGTGAGATATCCTCATTTGAAGTTGATAACCCCAGATCATGGGCTAAAACCCAATGCATGGTGATGTGGCACCTTGTCATATCCCAACACTTATTTAACTCAAGGAAGAAGTGTTATTCCATCCTAGGTGTGGTAAAGATATTTTATAAAAGATCTGAAGTATTACAAGGGGCTTTGATCTTTGTCAAATGTCAATATTCTCTACAAGGGCTAATGCTTAGGTCCTAAGGAATTAAAATTTAAAAATTTAATTAGTAAGAAATCCTCCAACGAATAACCTTATGAATCCCTCTCTCAAGCCTTGAAGAACTATATAAATACGATTAATTAATTCTCCTAAAAGCATCTCAACGAACAATCGATTGTGACCATTACTCTAAACTTTGACCCTTGTAAGGTTTAGTGTTGGATCAGGTATGTGGTGCATTGTACAAGCAAGGACTTGGCCCTTCTTAGGGAAATTATTCAAGCATATATGAAGCTCTCTAAAACAACAAATAGAATGTCTCTCCTGACTAGCGAAAGAGCTAAAGGATTCTTGTTTTTGGCATATTTTTTTGGGAAAAAATTTGGATTCTTTTAGGGTTTCATTTCAGGAATTCTTTTGGATCATTTATTACAGGGTTTTGGATTTTGTTTTATTCTTTATGGTTTGGGATCCGTTCAGATAAATCTCCTCTTGAAGCTATACTGATCCTTTTGTTTTTAATTGTACTATTATTTCGTCCTCATCAAAGAATCCACTACAAAAAATCAATAAATTCATGATGACCCCTTTCTTAGATCAACGAAGAAATTGAGGACTTAGTTATGCTCCTTTTCAACATCCTTAGACTGTGTTTGGAGACTTGTTAGGGCATCAAACCTAAAGTTTTTTCATACGACCTAATTTGAAATAGCAATTCTTATCTTTGTGACATCAGTAACATATCAAAATGAGTCTTATGACTTGCGAAGACCATGATCCCTCCTTTAATACTGAGAATTATGAACATCACTCAGCCCTCTAGGATAGTGAACCTTGAGCAAAAAAGTTCTTTGAGTTGTGGCTTAGTAAACAAGGATTTGTTTGGAGTGTTTGTAAGATTTTGAAAGAAATTTTAATGCAGTCACCTTCGACCATCCTTAGGGTATCCTTATGATCATAATTCAAGCGCAAAACACCTTAATCTCATTAATAGATGTGTAGTCCCTTAAAGATACGTGTATACAATTATGGTGTAAACATTGACAACAGTTTAAAAGTGACACTTTGAGGTGTGACCTCACTTAACAAAATTAAATTTGACAACACTTGACAACATTATTCTACCTGTAAGAATATGTCCTCTTATTAACATTGATATGGAAACAACATTGATGTTTGATAGTAACTGAGCCTCAGAGATATATAATGATCATTTTATAGTACATTGGATTTGATCTATGAGACAATAAATTTTAGATGAGCAATATTCATTATAGGGACCTATTTTTATAACATGACAATGATGAAATTATGGTTGAGATTGTTTCTTTACTATCAAGGTATACTATAAATATGTAGATGAGAATTAAATCATTAGGTTAGTGCATTTGATCCTTGAAGTTCACTGATACATCATGAGATTGCAGTGAGAATTATTGTTATATATTGACAATTGTAGGTAAACAAACATCTTATACACTTCTTCTTACTTTTTTAGTACCTTTAGTTCTCATGAGGAGACTGCAAACTTTACTGAGAGAAGGATTAAACAACCTTTCTACTTCAGATCCAGAGTCTTCCAAATAAAATGCTCCATAGTGTCATAATAGGACAAAATCAGATTTTTTGGAACATTTTTCCAATCCATACAAATCGTTTCCCACATGAACTAGTCTCCTTATCAAATATAGCCAAATTTCTTCTATACGAGGTCTAGTAAATTCCTAGAAAATATAGGTTGACTCCAAATTTATTTAAAAGGATGTACCACACAGATGTTGATCATTGCCTAAGAGGAGCATAGATATATACTATTGGTTTGTTGGTGAATGATATTAGTACTAAATTAAGTACATAATATAGTATTGAACAACTACTTAGTACTGAATAGTTCATGCAAGGTACTGAGTTATGAAACAGACCTATCACAAGTTATAGCTGATATATGCTAGTTGTAACTGTTTGTTGTAGCCCAAGACTCGCCCCTTGATTTTGGGCTACTCTACCACCTAGCCACATGCACTTCCAATGAAGGGAAATAACATGTTCATGGGTGGGTTGATACTGCAACATGATTCTCAAGCCAAATCGATCATTTAGACCCAAGGATATGAAATTTATAGCCATAAATGCAGTACTAATACCATGTAAAGCCATTGGACATGATGGGGATTGAACCTAGCACCAGTCTCCAGCTAGTGGGCTACTTTATAACTGAGCTACATGCCTTTTTGATGATTGGATACATTATGTGCAGTTTTTGATTGACACTCCCCACATAGAACATATTTTCCTTTCCATCATCCTATTAATTCAAATAGTAAGGGTTCAATACCCTTTTTTCTAACAGGTAAACTAAGTTGATTCTACATTGATCTAAACAAATTTTTGCATGTTTTACTATCCCATAGCTTGAAACTTTTTTTCAAGCACAAAATGAAAAAACACTATCATTGGAATTGATTGTGTTAGGGCTATCAAGACCTAGGCCATATTCTGGTCATTTTTATAAGATCAATATTCATAGCAGTTGGCCTTCCCCCCCTTGCTTTATTCCCAAAATGCTTCAAATATTTTCATCAAATTGAGACTTAGGGACTTGTTGGTTTTACATATTTTTTTCGTTTAGTTCAGTTAGATGGATTTCTATCCTATCAACCTCGAAAAAATCCTCTAGCATACTTGACCTTCAGGACATGTAGTTATTAGATAATGTTTGGGGCATGTCACACCCACAACCTTGGGCGAGGTTTGGAGAATTGATAGAATTGGCTATTACAAAATATATTTTCTCATTGGAACATCAAACTCTATTTTTTCATTTGGACATGATGGGGATTGAACCTAGCACCAGTCCTCAGCTAGTGGGCTTCTTTATAACTGAGCTACATGCCTTTTTGATGATTGGCTACATTATGTGTAGTTTTTGATTGACACTCCCCACATATAACATATTTTCCTTTCCATCATCCTATTAATTGAAATAGTAAGGGTTCAGTACCCTTTTTTCTAACAAGTAAAATAAGTTGATTCTACGTTGATATAAACAAATTTTTGCATGTTTTACTATCCCATAGCTTGAAACTTTTTTTCAAGCACAAAATGAAAAAAACACTATCATTGGAAAATAATTGATTGTGTTAGGGCTATCAGGACCTAGGCCATATTCTGGTCATTTTTATAAGATCAATATTCACAGCAGTTGGCCTTCCCCCCTTGCTTTATTCCAAAAATGCTTCAAAAATTTTCATGAAATTGAGACTTAGGGACTTTTTTGTTTTACATATTTTTTTCCTTTAGTTCAGTTGGATGGCTTTGTATCCTATCAACCTCGAAAAATTCCTCTAGCATACTTCACCTTCAGGACATGTAGATTTTCGATAATGTTTGGAGGATGTCACACCCACAACTTTAGGCGAGGTTTGGAGAATTGATAGAATTTGCTATTACAAACTCTATTTTCTCATTGGAATATCAAACTCTATTTTCTCATTTGGGCATGATGGGGATTGAACCTAGCACCAGTCCCCAACTAGTGGGCTGCTTTATAACTGAGCTACATGCCTTTTTGATGATTGGCTACATTATGTGCAGTTTTTTATTGACACTCCCCACATAGAACATATTTTCCTTTCCATCATCCTATTAATTCAAATAGTAAGGGTTCAGTACCCTTTTTTCTAACATGTAAACTAAGTTGATTCTATGTTGATCTAAACAAATATTTGCATGTTTTACTATCTGATAGCTTGTAACTTTTTTTCAAGCACAAAATTAAAAAACACTATCATTGGAAAATAATTGATTGTGTTAGGGCTATTAGGACCTAGGCCATATTCTGGTCATTTTTATAAGATCAATATTCATAGCAGTTGGCCTTTCCCCCCTTGCTTTATTCCCAAAATGCTTCAAAAATTTTCATGAAATTGAGACTTAGGGACTTGTTGGTTTTACATATTTTTTTCCTTTAGTTCAGTTGGATGGCTTTTTATCCTATCAACCTCGAAAAATTCCTCTAGCATACTTCACCTTTAGGACATGTAGTTATTCGATAATGTTTGGAGGATGTCACACCCACAAATTTAGGCGAGGTTTGGAGAATTGATAGAATTGGCTATTACAAACTCTATTTTCTCATTTGGAAATGATGGGGATTGAACCTAGCACTAGTCCCCAGCTAGTGGGCTGCTTTATAATTGAACTACATGCCTTTTTGATGATTAACTAATTTTTCATGAAATTGAAAGATGTGGGACTTTCTTCATTGGCTTGTATTTTCTCGCCCTTCAGTTCATTTGGATGGATTCTTATCCCCCAATAGTTTCTAACATTTCTTCTTAATGATATCCTCCAGTTGTTTTGATGATTGTGCCTTTTCTGTTCAAATTTTTTTGTTTCAATCCCTCTGTTATAGGCCTTTTTCTCTTTCCCAATTCCATAGGGTTATGGTTTTCTACCACTTGATTCAATGAATATGTTACTAAACCATTGCTACCAAACCCTGCTTCTTCTATTAACTTCATTGGACTGAAGGAAACTTCACAACAAAGTTGATATTTTACCATTTTTCTTGCTGATGGAGGAAGGGCCTGCAGTGAGAGTAAGGTCTGGCTGTCGGGGAAGGAGAGCGCATCGCAGGGAAAACCTTAACAACGATAATCCTTTGGCTGCAGGGGAAGGCGAGGTGTTTTTTTTTTACGGTCAGAGGCAAGAATGCAAGGTTTTATGGTTGTCCGGCGAGATGCAAGATAGTGGAAGATGCATTCGATGAAAGATCAGAAGGCGTTCATAAAAGAAAATTAAGTGAAAGGTTAAGAGTTAATGTATTTTTAAAATTATTTATATAATAAAATGTATATAATATTTTCTAATAAAAATAATATTTTAAAATAATTATATAATTAATTAATTTGAAAATTTTAAAGTCCAAAATATTAATAATTGGAATAAAAAATATCTAAAACCTACAACATCATGATGAATATCAAGGCTAGAGATCATGATGATGATATGCAGGAAGGGCTAATGACGAAAGAGAATGATGAAAGGTAGGGCTTGTTAAAGGTCGATCCCTTCGTATAAGGTATTGTTTCATCTCTTTTCGGGCTTACTCAGCTGATATTAAAGGCCCTTATATATGGATAGAGTTGCGAACTTCACCAATTGATATTGACAAGTTATTTTTCACACCAAAAAAGTACATAGGACACCAACAGGGTCTCCACAAAGGCCAAAAGGTGAAGCCCAAAGGCCAAATAAGAAGCATTTAACATAAGGTAAAGCCACCAAAGTTCAAATAAGTCAAAGATGATATTTAGGTCAATGAAGGCCAATGGCCCAAAGGTCAAACCAATCAGCCCCCAAATATCCTTTAAAAGAAGTAAAGGTCCCAAAAGGTTATAATTATCAATCAAGGGAAAAACGAGTCAAAATGAGGGAAAACAAGGGTTTTAACGGGGATCGAAGATCAAAGGTAAAAATCGATATTGATTGAAGATAACAACCAAAGGTTGTAGATAAGTAACGACCTTAAGAGGACAACGATTGTGATTTTAAGGATAAAGTGAATGATTCCCCTATGAGGATGCTATTTCAACTTCAGTCCCCTATGATTCCCCTGTGATTCAACCCCTGTGAATTCCCCTATGATTCCCCTATGAGGATGTTATTGGGATCAACGTACCTTAGGGGTTAGGGGATTTAGGCACATTTAGGGGTTTAAGGGAATAATGAGTTAGTGGTTAAGGGATTATGGATTTGGTTTGGGGGAATAATGAGTTAGTGGTTAAACAGTTAGGGATTTGGGGGTTAGGGGTTAGGGGATTTAAGCGCATTTAGGGGTTAGGGGAATATTAATGAGTTAGATGTGGTTAAGGGATTAGGGATTGGGGGCTTAGGGGTTAGGGTATTTAGGCACAGTTAGGTGTTAGGTGAATAATGATTTAGTGGTTAAGGGATTAGGGATTAGGGGCTTAGGGGTTAGGGGATTAGGGAGTTAAGGATTTGAGGGCAGTTAATAAGTATTCCCAAATTCTTACTACATAGGAGGAAACTGAGCCGAGAAAAGACAAGATAATTCCCCATGTTTTCGCTTTGAATGAGACGAGCGAGACAATGTTCACAATACCGAGCAAGAGACACATAATATTGAAAGAATTATTAGCATAGATGGAGTTTACAAAGGTGTGGAGAGCCCACCAACTTATAGCAGAAGGGTTGTCCTGACTCTCAAGGGAACATGACCCTTGAATTGATACTTTCTGCCTTATCATATTAACATTAACCATGAATTCCACCTTTAGACTAGTGAACTCCCGTGCCCTAGGGATCGAATCAACCACGAAATTCATTAACTCTCCCCACCCTGTATCCATCGACAATGAAATTGGTATGAAGGCAAAGGAGGGAATTAAGGTTTGTCCAACTTCATAATACTCCACATGTCATGAGGGGTAAATGGGTGTGTGGCCAACACCCCCACAAACCACCACCTCAACCTTAATTATGAGATCCTGATGCCAAATGTTATGCGCCGTGATGCGAATATGTGCATATATAGGAGGAGACATGGGGGGGCATAGAAAGGAGGGCTTTGAAAATCTTCAAAAAATAATTCTCATGGTGCATACATCCAACTAGCAAAACAAGAGAGAGGGACAATTATATTGAGTGGAATTATTCATGGAATATCTTTCCAACCTGACATGTCATTGATCGACTCATACTAACCCGCTTCCTTTAAGAAGGAAGGCTTGATTCGTTTGTGTATCTGCCTCTTTGTTTTGACTTCTTAAAATGTGGTAATAAGCCTTTTGAGAGAATGATTTTAGGGTACTTATATTGATTTTTCTAAGGAGGAGGGATAAATTGTTGTTCTTCAGGAGAAAACCTTTTTGAAGGTGTTGAATAGTGATAAGGGAATCCCCCAAGATCACTAACTTAGAGACATCTCGATCATTAGCCAATTGGAGACCTAGAAGAAGCCCATACATTTATGTGAGATTGTTCATTATTTGGATCACTAGCCCCCATAAGTACTTTATTTTTCATATTCCATCGGGATTTAGGAGAATCTCAAATTTGCTCCAAACCGTTGCAATATATATATATATATATATATATATATATATATATATATTTGTATTTAATCCAAACCTAATTATTATATAATTCCACACATTATATTATATATTATTAACCCAAACTTACAAGGTTTAAAAAAACAAAATTCCAAAGTTATATTATATATATTAACTCAAAGTTCCAAGGTTTAAATTAATGACAAATCATATTCCATGGCATATTTCAAAACATATGGTAAGGTTTGGCTACCGATGCATATTTTAGACACGTCAGAAGTGCGATGCTTCTAAAATATGCGTTAGTATTGCGATGGTTTGGAGCAAAATGTCGATCTTGCGATGTTTTCTCCAAACCATTGCAATACTAACACATATTTTAGAAGCGTCGCATTTCCGACATTATGTCCCACAAACGTCGTTGTTCCGACGAATAGTTTAGAAAGTCACATTTCTAATGACATTCATAAACGTCACAAAAGCGACGATGTCCCTAAACATTGGTATAGCGACGGTTGGCGGTGGGATTTGAAAAATTGATAAAATTTGGGGAAATTTCTGACAATACGACAAAAGTGTCGGAACTAAAGTGTCAGAATTTCCGCCAAATGTACTAGTGGGGACTGACATATGACCAAAATACTTAACCACGAATTACAGGGCTTCTATGTCTTACATAGTTGTAGCAATCAACCGACATCAATGACTCTATGGACCCAAACTTTACATCAGGACACTCTTTATATCAAGCATTGATATGAACATAAAAATTTTGAACATTGATTCCAAAGCCTCACAAATTGTTAACTGACATCATGAACAAAATCAACTATCATCAATGCCAACTAGGAACCAAGAACACTTTTACCAACTGCAAAATCTTCATGACCTCAACGAATAATGACATAATGATACCATCTACAAAAAAAAACAACATAGATAATGTTTTCTCAGCTATGACAAAAATGAGTAGGAATTCATTACATTAGTTGGCAACAACATGTGCATATGGAACAACAACAAGAAAAGACACATTCACCATGGTAGCAGTAACAATGTGTGAGCTCAAAAATGAGTAGTTACACATTTATTTCATAAAAATAACATTATAACTGCAAGCTCAAAAAATTCACAGATTCAAGTCAAGGCACCATTAGCATGTTCATCAAACCATTCTCATCACAACTAAGATCTCATTACTATAAGTAGAAGCATATTATGTTCTTAAAGGTTCACTGCCAACTTTTGTAACTGTAGCATATTTTGTCAACCTCTTGGTTTATAAATTTAGACTCATCAAGAATCCAATCATTAACATAGGGAAAAGAATTCACAAAGAATTATTGTGTGCAGAAATAACTCATCCTATTCCCAACCAAGGTTATGGAGACTGGACATCATCAGTAATAATTCCAAGAAAAAAAAAATGGGAAGTTTAGGTAAAAGCACTTCCATCACACTAATCCCTGCATTAGACAAGTTAGCTAAAAAAAAATGGGAACACGCCCAATCACCATGTAAAAATTTATTAAAATTATATGTGACCAACATATTGATCATACGTACTGTTGAGAAAAAGCATCATGAATAAAAAAAAATCCAATCTATCTCACAAAAGTGCACGGATATTTAACATGTTAATTAATTTGAAACAATAATGATTCCTTTGTCTTCATCATCGCTCGCCCTTGTTTTCATTCTCACTACTGCTATTGTATAATGCTCAGATTTCACAATCCATTGGATGACTAAACACCAACTACATTAATCGACTTAGACTTGGCCTTGTACATCACGGGGTAAATTTCCATATGTAGCAAAATTCTTCCTAGAGGGACTACATCATCACGCATTCAACTGAGAAATCAAGATTCTCGAGCCTCCTTACATACCCACAGTTTGCAGCCATTTTTTTTGAACACTCACTCATCTCTTCCACTCCTGAAATGCACATTCACCTTTGTAATTTCAGACTTTCTCTACAAATATCCTGGACTTCCACCGCTTCCATGGCCACCACCTCATTCTACAAAAAGTTCATAGGTGAAACTACAATAGGTTTGGGTGTTGCACCAAAAGAAGACACAATATAAATCTATTCATTCGAATAGAATGAGTGAACGCTCAAGAGGACCTGAAACCATTTAAATTTCACTTTATCACTCTTTTGTTCCACCATTAATTGCCATATTCTAAGGAAATAAAGCATATCATATCAATATTTTATGTATGCCTTGAACGAAATATGTGTGCAATCATGATTGCACCCAGATAACGCTCAAACATTTGCACATACCTTTCCTTTTCAATATGATTCCACGCCAACACAAAAAATGAAAACACCAAATGCATTGATCACCATTCTATTTGTTCTGTCAAAAAAATGGCACTACATCTCTGTTCAGTTGATTGGAATAATTGTTGCACCAAAAAACTTTCTGTAGATATGACAGCAAGTTCATTCTTCCAATTATTATGATATCAACTCAGACGGACATGTTGAATGTGAATGAGATAAGCGTTGATCCTTAGCGTTATTTTTCGATGAATCTCTTCTATGTAGTTTGTATGGTGACAAATCATTTGGAGCATGAAGAAGATAATGTGGATAGTTGTTCTAATCCATTGGGTCGGGAAACAAAATTGTAGTCCTTCAATACATAGCTTTTAGGTTGTGTGTACCCTTCTCAAATAAAGTACTCGACGCATGAAATGAAGTCATCAAATGAATTATGCTAATTGGAAAGAGAACCTTCCTTGTGCCACTACTCTCCATACACTCCATCCACACGAGTTTTTCAATGACAATGCATGCAACATTCAAGGATAAAGGTGATGTTAACATTGAAATTTCCATAACTATATTATGTTAAAGAATGTAATCCCAACCACCTGCTAGGTATCGAAACCGTCAGTGCAAGTGTCATAGGTCAGTTTGAGTGAATCCAGTTTAGTTGAGTTTAACTCCAGTTATTTATTGCTGATGTTTCCAATGTAATCCTATTTAACTAATTCGTAATATTGAGATGAGCAATCCTCTGCTCCACTTCTTTTCATTTTTTCAATTCTTGTCATATTAATGATTAAATCCTTCACCAAACCCACACTACAAACATCATCCTTAGAATTTTTGATGGAACCATATGCGCACTACCTCTTTTCTTTAGCTCGACCAAAATAATTCAAGCTACCATTTACGTTGTCTCGAAACATTGCAAATTCAAGCTACCATTTACGTTGTCTCGAAACATTGCAATTTCCACTACTTTTAGTGACAACTCAACAATAATGCCAAGATAAAAAAAAATTACTTATTGTTAAAGGTTATTTCGATACCAAACGTTAAAGGTGTTCTAGTAAACATTATTACAATGGATAAAGTAGTTGTCGTTCCTTTTGACCAAATTACACCATTATTTTAATGATCAATATGCTCACCAAGAGCGTCAAAACCAATAAATAATTAAATTGGTGACTTTATCAAGTCACTATATCCATAAATAGATTAAAAAGCAGTTCATACTACTGCCTCTTCCATAAAATGCTCATAGAATTTTTTCTCTCTCATCGAGCTGCCCATATCAACTCATTTAATTTTACAAAGTCCAATGACCAAAACTAGACCACTATGAAGACATCCAAATGATTAATTTCATTCATACCAAAATATTTTTCATTTCATGTGCATATCAGATTGATGGAGGCTTTATGCATATGTGTCTTTTCAAAAAGAAACCTGAAAGTGCCATACACACCTTCATATTCAAGGCATTTGCCATTTGAATCATAGCCCTTACCCCTTTTTCCTCTTATTCATTTATTTATTTTCCACATTGCAGTAGCGTAAAAAATTTCTTTTATGCTACTAACTATAAATATATTGTAATCATAAGTATAGCTAAAAATATCTATTCTTTTGGAGGTGAGATGGATATATTTCATCCAAAAGGTCTTGACACAAATATATATTTTTAATTATTAAAACGAATCACATTGAAGTAGAAACAATTGTTAAGCACATGATCATAAAATTATTTACGCCGAAGTTGAAAATAAAATCTTTCCCATTTTTGCTCTTAGAGGCACTCTCCCTGAAGATATGCACATCAATAACATGCTCCCCCTGAGGCCATGCAGGACTCAATTTATTTTTGCAACTTATTCCCGCTCTTTCCAAAATCCAGTGATATTAGCCCTTTGTATTTCATCTTTTCTCCTCCATACTTTCTTCATGTTCAATGGTTGAGTTGGTCCTTTTCTAGGGTTGATCCTATCATATTTGCAAGCTAGATCCTTGTGGCCTTGTTTTCCACACTTGAAACAATGATTATCCACCAATCTTGTTTTCTTGAAAAATAATTACATTCTACAACATGATGTCGATAATGATTGCAAGAAAAACAATACCCATAAAATAAACTTTTATACCTTGGCTTTAGATTTATCAGACCATAAATATTTGGTTGCTTCCTTTCTTTTCTCAAGTGTTGCATGTTGTGATTGTGATCTTCTTTCCTTTGCTTCTACTGATAATTTCATTTAATTTTTGGCTTCCTTTGATGATTATGCTTCCTAGGTATTTGTTTGTCTTCAATGGCGATGAAATTATGATTTTCTACAATATCCATGTCCTCTAATTTCTCCTTTTCCTTCGCATCTCCTTCAAAAACCAATCCAGTTTTGATAAGAGGATATATTTGACTCATAAGGATCTCATCCAAAATTCTGGTGCTTTTCTCCAACTTTCAATACTGAGATAGTTGATTGTTGGCTTTTTCTAATTCACATCTCAAGGAGGTTATTTCATCTTCTAATCTTGCACAATGTTGGCATTATTGCTAATGTGTTGTCCTTTATGGAAACCTACTTGATAAATGTGTCAACATGATGGCTATGCAGATGATACAAGTGGTATGAATAGAGGAATGGCATACCAGAGACATATGAATGCTAAAGGTAAATTTTGAGAAATTATACATGGGTCCTATGATAAAATGTCATGTACATATGCAGGTATCGTGAAGAAAATTCGTGTATAGAATCTGGACCATGGTAACTTGAATAACATGGGTCTTTACCATGGTATTATCCCATAGTAATGAGTGCAAAAACAATTATTTGATCATGTCCTGTCAAATAATACCAATGAAATTACTAAGGGATTGGACTAAGGTATTGACTAAGGATAAAGCTATATAAGGAGATGGAGATCAAAGTGTTAAGTGTGCAAGTAATGAGTTTTTTATAAATGATATGATATGAAGCATGTGTGCACTAGGGAACATGGAGATGGATCAGATCTGGTAGATATGATATGAATACATATTTCTTAATATGTTTATGGTTTGAAAGATATATGATGATGGTATAATGATATGTGATTGTAATAGTGTGTATGCCAAGATTTGGGTTTGAAATATGTTGTGTTGTGCAACGAAAGTATAATTTAGCGACTTTATATATGTACACTGTTTTACTCAGGTTAGTTGCATACATAGGTGGATCTACTTCTGGGTAGTTGCACATATATTCTGCAAAGTATTTTCAGTATGTTTAGAATCTATACACAAGTGTTGTGTATGGTAAGTGCGTACATATCTTTGTGAAAGTCATTTATACATAGTAGGGTTTTGAAGGATGGCTTCTTGATGACATTTGATCAGTTTTGTTCTATTTACTACTGTCTGTCGATGATGTCTCTATCATAATAATTTGTGTTTGATAGTACAGGTTGAGTTGCATTGGTTATGGAATAGAATATTTATTAGTGATGATGTTATTGTGTGGTGATCTGAAATAGGTTATAAAATGGAATTTTGATATGTGATTGATTAAGTAAATGCTTCAATGACTGATTCAATGTTACAATGATTCATATTCAGTTGTCAATGATTTTAGATTTTTATGCATGTATGATATAGAAGAAGTGCGTTCATAAATTTGTGCGCTTCATAGAAGTAGCACATACATTCTGACATATTTTTAATCATGGTTTACAGAGACAACATTTGGTTTTTGTGATGAACAATATATATACTTATGAGTGGTAGTGCATTGATATGATCTGATATGGATTGGTTAGATCTAGTTGCATTGGTTGATTAAGATTCAGTGATTTATTTTATGATTTCATTGGTTCGGTAATTGGATGATTTGATTCAGTGTTTCATTTCATAATTGTTACTTGGTTTGGGCTTAATGATGGAAGTGGGTCCAGTCTAAAAATAAGATGAAAAGTGGCCTAAAGGTTTGAATATTTCATTCAAGTGGACCCCATATGAAATATTATGAAGCATGGTCCACAAGGTGTTGAATGTTGGAGCCTTCAGTGACAGAGTCGAAGCATCCTTCCAGTGGTAGTTGGTGAATCCGTTCATGGGATAGGAGCTCTCTTTCAGTAGGATCCAAACCCCAGTAAACAAGAGCAGGGGGTTGGATCTCTCTTCCAGTCAATGTTGTAGAATGAGAGAAGGTTGTAACCTTCTGCATGTGGGTGCCTACATACTGGTATGAGTTTGCGCCAGTACAATATTGTAAGATGTTTTCCTTTATAATAAAAGAAGAAGATAAAGACAACGACAAAAGTGTTTTTCTCCCACATGGGGTTTCCACCTAAAAATCCTCGTGTCCTCATGTCTTAATATGTTTCTTATGTTTTATTATGGTCTTACTGCTCATGGATATTGTTTAATTAAATTCTAATGAAGTAATGATGCACTGGTTAAAATTGAATATATGATGAAATATATGAAAAGATAGTTAAATATATATATGTTTTTTTCCTTTACTAAAATCATATACATACACAGGTTGCACGAATAACAATAAAATATGGAAATCAAAATAAGAAATGAAAATTTGAAGTGAGTTTAAAATACTGATTCACCCCCCACTCAATATTTTTCCCAATAATTGAAATTAGAGAACGTTGCTCCATTTGAAGCTTGATCGCTTGAAGTGGATCAGGGATGATGGGAAAGAAGCAAAAGAAGAAAGAAACTCAAATAAAGAAATCAATTCAGGAGAGCACTAACAATGATGCATCTAACGTTGTGGCAATATTTTCATTTATAGGTCAGGAACAATATGTAGTATAAGAACAAGGAAAGTCAGAAATAATGCAAAATAACAGTATGCCTATGCTATGTAATGATAATTATCAAGAATGGAAAGAAAATATGAAGTCTAATCCAATGAAACTTGGATATGATGTTTGGTATTTAGTATGCAATGGTTTCACTAAAACTCCCCCATCATGCAAAGAAGTCCAAAAGAACAATAAGGAATTAGTTGACATCATTAATAACATGCATGATTCAACATTAAAAAGGGTTATGCATTATGCAACTGCATAGGTAATATGGGATATGATACATAAAATACATGAAGGAAAAACAATGGAATATTGTTCATCAGAAGAACCAACAAGTAATATTTTTTCTAAATAAAATAATGATGTATCAAAAGATGAGTATGTTATGTCAGATGGAGCCATTGATTTAGAAAATGACATGCTAGAGGAAGTTCTTAATCTTATAAGAAAACTTGATTTTTCCTTGAAAAGGATTAACAATCTTAACGATAAGTTGCAGGAATATGATAACAAGGATCATATTAAATCAGTAAATGTTGCAATCATATCTAATCAATATTGTGAAGGACTTGAAGATGAGATCATCTCTCTAAAATTTTATCTTGAAAAGTCAAACGAGCAAAATGAAGAGATAATTCAAGAATTTGAAGAACAAGAGAATGGGTTGAAGGAAGAGTTTATTGAATTAAAGGATCAATTGGAAGAAGGAAGAAAGGTTGAATAAGGAATGAGGAAGAAATATTTGGAAAAGGAAAAATAGTGTCAAAAAATGGAAGTTGAGATAAATAATCTAAAAGGTAAAATAAAAGAAAAGGATAAACATTTGAGATTCCAAGATAGTACTAATATTTTGGATAAAAATCTCAGTAGTCAAAGTTATCCTTCCATTAAATATGGTCTTGGTTTTCATGAAATGTTAAAAGGAGAATCTTGTTCACAACCTTGTGCAAGAATCTTGAAGGATAACAATATGAAATATGAAATTCTTGTTAAAGAGATAAGAATTCAACTATATCAACATACAAGGAAGATGAATTTTCAGAAGAAACCATTTTCTCACAATAATAGAAACATTAATTGATTCTCTCCTCTGATCAATAATGTTGAATGCTTTATATGTCATAATAACGGACGTTGCAGCCAATTGCAGAAGCAGAATGTTTCGATCTCAAGTAATTAGTAACTTCATAATAAGATCATCAACTCCCAGGTAATCAGGTTTATTTAAGGGATTTTTTTTTCTTGCAACATATTTGGTCACAAGGCTATTGATTTTAATAGAAGGAATATGAAAAAAAAAATTCATGATTCCTTTGCACCATTTTCTGGTCATATAATATGTTATTCTTGTAACAAGTTTGGGCATGTAGAAAAAGAATGCAAGAATAAATCAATGGATCTCCATAGACAACATGGCAAGCCACTAGATAAGAATACTGATACCAAAAGACCCAAGAAACATGGATCCACCAACGCTTCTCATATTAAGAAAAAGGAAGAAGAACAAATAAGGTGTGACCTTTCTCTTTTCTCATTTGAATATGAAGATGAATGATACATAGACGGAGGATGCTCTATATGTGATAGTAAATAATAATTCATGCATAAATGAGGGTGATAGTTCCTCTTCTTTATATTAAGAATAAAAGAATATGGTTCCTACTGCAGTTTATCTTACTTAATTCATTCTTCTAACTATGACTGCAAAAAGTGATGTGAGGCACATAACCTCATGAAGACTATATATGTTGCTAAAGTTTTGGATGATGACTATATATTAAGTTGCACTTAGTGAATTATATCATACTTGATACACTTGATGAAGAAGATTTGCATGTTATGGTTGATGATCAAATCACTAGTTGTTGGTATTTATATGTTGATGTCATTATGTCTTCCATGATGCATAAGTTGCATATGGCGAAGTTATGGATGATGCCTATATTTTGCTTGAGCTATATGGGAAAATTTTCTATGATTTTGTTACTTAGTTCTACGTGATATTCTTGGTTCTCACATATGTTGTTGATACATGGAAAGAAATTTTTCTTATGGTATTATTATACAATTGATCAATATGTCTTTGATGTTCATGGATTGTGGCTCTTCCTAAAAATAGAAATATCATGTTGACCTTGATGATATGAGGTCAAGGTGATTATTTTATGATAGGGATACAATGCACTACCTTATGATTCCATTACAGTTTCTTGGTGATGCTTGAAAAGCATTGCATATTTGGTCATGTATTGATGTTGTCGAAGATTGATGCTATATTTCCCTATCTTGCTTCATGATGATGATGAAGATGTTCATATTATAGGTTCCTATATGGTGTTTAATGGTTGTTGATTAATGTCATGGTCTTGTTACCTCAATTTTGAGGTCTTTGGTTTTGCTCATAAATGTCATATTTGTCTCTTGATTTAAAGTTCATGTAAAGGCACATGTTAAAAATTGTTGTAAAATTCAGTCATGTATGTACTATTAGGGTCAAGTCATTTGTGTCTGTAATCCCATTATTTTGGGAAATTGATGTAACATTGAGTAAAAAATGTAACCCCCTTATGTTGGGTGACTAATGTAATGATTCATAAGTCCTTGGTGAGAGTAAAGGTTATAGTTGGTTGAATCATAGAGTATTTTACTTCAACATATGCTCAGGGAGAGCATGGTCAATATGTAGTTTTCATCTTTAGCAGATAATACCTATAATGATCCTCTCTACAAAAGGGGAGAGAGAAATATTCATTCAACATTCGTCAACCCTTTCCCATTGATGAAAATGGGGAGAGAAGTTTGGTGTTTGGAGTAGAATTCTTGGTGAGAAGTCTTGGGAGAGAAGCCTGGATTTAACTTGGTGTGTTTATAGATGCATTTGCAGGTATTTACAGGTGGTTCTCAAACAAAAAAGTGGTTTCCATCAAGTCCAAGGGGAGATTGTTGGCATTATGGATAATGTCTTTTCCTTGATGGAAACATACTTGATAAGTATGTCAACATGATTTTTATGCAGTGATACAAATGGTATGAACAAAGGAATGATATATTAGAGATGGATGAATGTTAAAGATAAAGTATGAGAAAGTATATACGAGTCCTGTGAAGAAAGGTTGCTTACATATGTGGGTATCATGAAGAAAATTCGCATACATAATCCACACCATGGTAACTTGAATACCAGGGATATTTACCATGGTATTTTCCCATAGTAACAAGTGTTTCAAAAATTATTTTATCCCATAAAATATTACCAATGGAATTACTAATGGATTGGCCTAAGGTATTGGTTAAGGCTAACATTATATAACGAGAAGGAGATCAAAGTGTTAAGTATGAAAGTAATGAGTTTTTTATGAATGATTTGATTTGAAACAAGTGTACACCAGGGAAAATGGAGATGGATCAGATCTGATATATCTTAAATGAATAGATATTTCTTAATATGTTTATGTTTTAATAGATATATGATGACGGTATAATGATATGTGACTTTAATAGTGTGTATGTTGAGATTTTGGTTTGAGAGATGTTGTGTTGTGCAGTGAAAGTATAATTCAGTGATTTCAGATATGTATCCTAGTTTTACTTATGTTAGTTGTGTACATACACATATCTACTTCTCGGTAGTCGCATATATATTCTACGAAGTATTTTTAGTATGTTCAGATTCTATATGCAAACATTGTGTATGGGAATCATTTACATACACTAATACTCTTTATGAAAGTCGCGTATACATACTAGGGTTTTGTAGTATGGATTGTTGATGACATTTGATCAGTTTTTTTTTGTTTACTGATGTTTATCTATGATGTCTCTATCATAATCATCTATGTTTGATAGCACAGGTTGGGTTTAACTGGTTATGGAATGGAATGCTTTTTAGTGATGATGCTACTCTGTGGTGATATGAAATTGATTTAGTAATCAATGATTGATTCAATATATGATTCAATGATTGATTCATTATTACAATGTTTCATATCTAGTTGTTAGTGATTTGAGATATGTATGCATGTATGATATAGAAGAAGTGTGTACATATGCCGGTGTGATTCATAGAAGTAACATATACATTCTGACATGTGTTTGATCAGGGTTTGTAGTGAAAACATTTGGTTTCTATGATGAACAATATGTAAAAAACTGGTTTAAAATCATGTAAAAAATATAATACCAAGGCCATGGGACATGTATTCCAAGTTGAATGGTAGGAAAAACATCCTAGTGGGTGTTCATTTTGGTTATTATGGCTAAAGGAAATTGGAAAAGGCAATGGAAAAGGATTTCGAAAGGCATGATGCATTAATTGGCATTTTATTTATAAAAATAAAGGAAAGTATGAGAAAAGGGAGGTGAAAGGTCACAAGTTGCATGTGAGGAGGAAAATTAAGGAAAATAATGGAAAATGAAGAAAATAGAGGCCTCATTAATAAAAATATTTCTGTGGATCAATTCATGGATTTTGTTCAGTACAATTTTGGAGCTCTCATTATTCTCGCTCTCTCTCTCTCTCATACTCTTGGGTACTTATAATTTTCATGGAGCACTCTTGGAGGGTGTGGAATACTTGGAGATTTGGAGCAATAAGGAAGGGGAAGAGCAGGAAAGTGCAAGAGGACATCAGGATCAACAACTACAGCATTTTTTTATTGCAGGTATTGAGTTGCATGTATGTTAATTTCCTCACTAGTTTTTTCCTGCATGGTGTATGCATGTGGTTTCCTGGTCATGATCTATCATTGACATGGAGGATTTCCTGGATTGACAATGGATTTTCCTAGCCCTGCCATTTCCTGGATAACCATGGTGCTGTGGGTTCATTTTCATTATTTGTTTTCTGGTTGGTTATCGTGATTCCTTTAGCCGTGGGTTGAGTTATTATTTCCTAGAGCCTTGATTGCACAAACACTCTGGAGCCCAATGGACAGTTGTTGGGTTGAGTTACTAGTCCTGGAGCTTTATTTCGAAAAATGATCTAGAGCCCTAGGTGGGTTGAGTTACTAATCTTGGATCCTTGGTTGGACAAACGCTATGGAGCCCAAAAAAAACTCAGGTTGAGTTAATAATCCTGGAGCCTTGGTTGGAAAAAATGCTTTGGAGCCCTGGAAAGCTTGGCTAGAGACCAATCTGGTGATGGTTGTGATGTCCGACTGTGAGGTGGAATCAATGGTTGAGGGTTGAGGTGGTTTGGCCTCTGGAATACCTGGTTTGTTTTTGATGGATTTGGTTTATGAGATCCCACATTCATGCTTGGAAAATCACACAGGGGTGATTGGTAGAAGAGATATTTGGATTAGCCATGTATATAGTCGAGTGGAATGTGGAATTCCCATACTTGGTTTCATTTTTCTCCTGGAAGTAAGATCTATTTTTCCCTTGTATTGATGGGTAAATATGCTTGTTATTCTATGTATTATATGGTTGTTATGTGCCTGTCATTTATGTTGCTTATATGCTGGTTATGACTGAGTTTTATGATGGTGATGAAGTATGTCTCTCATCATGTTTTGATTTGTAATTGAATGAACAATGTATCTATGCCTAAATAGACTATAATGTAGTTAATGTGATGTATCAACAATGGTTAATGATTCTCAGATAAGTGTGAGACCACTATGCTTAGATTTTTTTTTTTAAACCTATAGGTTATATCCATGTGAGAAGTTTGACGAAATGCATGTCATGGCTAGTAGGGGTCCACTCAAGTTCTTGTTTGATTTTTTTCTGTTAACCATTGTTTTGATTTTCATTTCATTCTTGAAATTTTCATGGCGTTTTGGGAAGTGACTTGGGATCTCGGCGTGAAAAATTTCCTTAAATCCCATGGATGTAGGCACAAATATGGGAAATTTAGTCCTTGAATGGAGGAATGGAGACTTGTGCGTGCGTCCAAAGCCTCCCAGACGTAGGCATGTAGGCTTTTTGGAGCGTCCGGGTGTTAAGTGGGTTAAAACCTCAGTGAGACCTAGGGGCTAGATACTTGAGTGGTCGGGATGGTTCTTGGGAGTCTTGTTACTAATGTGGAAGGTATGTATGATATGTTTCCCTCAGTTATACTTCCTTAAGGCCACCTAGGAGGTTGAATCCGATCATGATAGCCTCTCATCACATATTTACCCCAATTGGTCAGTTACTTGGGTATATGTGGGATGGGGGTGTTATAGAGTGGTATCAGAGAATGGTTCATGCCTTTGACTGGATGGGTGGTGTGTGTTGGTCATGCATTCATGTCGGTTGTACATGTGTAATATTCCTTGTGGTATATATTCTTGTTGCATATGCATGGTTTTGGTCATGGTTGTAGTGATGTCACCATGTGAAATATGATGCTGTTGTTGTGAAGTGTGTTGTCATGAGTATATGATTGATTATGAATTTCTAGGTATTTTTCATGCATACATTTCAATTTCATATGTGTTACTTATGTAGGTGGACTATGGCATGTTATTATATGCACGGTGTTGGTCATAGTTACAGTGGTGTCTCAATGTGAAATTTAATGGTGTTGTTGATTGGATGTGGTCATCATGAGTGCATGTCGGTTATGAATTTTTTATGCATGTTATTTTCTATATGTTGTTATGCATGCATTTTCATGGTTAAGGTTTTTTTCCTTCTGGTCATTGTATGCATTTTAGGTCATTATGATGCTATTTTCCCTGCCATTATGATAATGTGTTGATTGAGATAGAGTAGGAGATGCATATAATCAAAGTGAAGTTATGGCACTAGATTTCGGGGTAAGGGCTGATCATCATATATGTGTTGTATGTTTGGCATGTATGTATGTTGGTTAATGGTTGTTATAAGCATTAGGGTTATATACATGTTTGTCATATTATTGTTGTTTTGGTTACATGTATGACAAATGCTAGTTGATAAATATAGTTATATGAATTATGGTTATGTGTATGCCTTTCATTCTATTAATGTTATGGTCAAATACATGATAGATTTTAGTCAAATATCATGAACATATGTACATGGGTTGGTTAGTCATGCATGGTATTAACTTGGTGACTATCTTATATGTTGATTGATGATGATGTCATATGATTAACTTGTTGTTGTTATAGGTTAGTTAACTTGATGATTATTGTTATTTCCTTTAAGATCTTGATGTTATATGTACCATGCTAGTTTGATTGGACTATGCAGATGGTTATGGTTATGAAATTCATGTATGAGATGATATAGTTGTGATATTGGTTTGTACTAATCTAGACTGACCGTGCAAATGTGATTGTTATGCATGAATGGAAATTTTTTATGAGTTTATGATGTGAACATGTTACATAGTTACAATTATGAATATCATAACCTTATATATGTTTAAGTTGAGGCATTGTGAAGTTATATCGTGCCAATATAGAGTGATTGTGTAGAAAATATAACCTCCACTCAGACACATTAAGGTATGAGTTTGCGTATGCCATGTATTGTTGCTTAGTTGTTTGATTATGTCATATATGGTGTTGAGTGTTTGGTTATCTATTATGTTGTCAAATTGATTTATATAACATCGTATGTTTATAGCTTGTTTGAATGTTTGATTAATCACATGATTTGAGTATGTGTTTTTAAGGTTGCATGAAGAAATGATATTGTTCTAAGATTATTGTACTAATACATATGTGTTGAGATAGTTGATATGTACTTGAGTACACATAGGTGATAGCTGTAGAATTATACAATATTATGGATGACGAATGTGATTTGATTGTTGATAATGACATGGATTCTAGATTGGTAAAGTTTGGTTTCAAATTGATAGATATGTTGTCTTTATCTTTGGAACATGTGGTTGACATGTGTGTTCAGTTACAAGGCAGTGTGATTGGCACAACAAGTTAAGGTAACTAGCATGATTTTATGTTTATTTATGCACTAAAATTTATGTGTTTATGGAAGTATGATGCAAGGGATTGCATGGAAAAATATATTGACATGAAATATTTGAAAAGGCTCAGGTTGAGATTTCCCTGGGAAGCACTAGGAGCCATGGGGATTGAGTTATGGTGTTTCTTGCTAGTATGGTGATTTTGGTCTCTTGTGATTTGTTGTGCTTGGTTTGTGGTCTTGATTGCATCTAGTGCATGGCCATGCCACTTTTTTTTCAATTTCATATTGGTATTGGTTTTCATGGTTTTCTTCTTGTTGTTTCTTGTTTTTTCCTTTTGTTTGAAAGTCTTGGGAATTGGGGAAAGAGGAAAGTAATAAAATTTAGGAAGAGATGAATGGAACCTGACAGGTAATGTAAGACACACATAAATATTGATGCATTATTAAGCATAGTGGAAGGTAAGAATATTAAAGTCGTTTGGACTCATTGGGTCCATTCTGGTAAATGGACAGTGGCACTACAGTGGCAAGAAAGGTAACATGAAAGGTAAAGTGAATGGATCTGAGGTGTTAGATGCCTTGGATATGTTGGGAATTTTTGTTCTCAACATTTTTTATGTTGTGCATAAATACAAGAAGTTCTCTTAACCTAGACCTTATGATATCTAGAAATTGTGTTGTGATCATGATTATGTTGATGTTTATATATGTATACATGTATCTATGTATCTATGTCACTATATGAAAGGGTTTTCAAGGATCATTATTGTGGGGGAATGATTGATTATGCAGGTGAATAACATGAAGAGGTTGTTGGTCTTATGAGGAATCAAGTGGGAAGAGTAACCCTGACAGATCTATGAGTTCAGTATCATGTGGGCATGAATTGATATTATATGCTTGTATTGTGCCTATGTTTATGTTATGGATAAGTAATGTTGAGAGGTACATCAACGAAGTGAAAGTAGTGTGATCTGAGGCATGATAGGATTAAGCATGGATATTGGAAAGACACTAGAAGCAAGGTTGCTTGTGGGTTCAGTTTCTAGTCTATGGATGGGTATTACTACTATTGTGCATATGTTGCACATGTTGTATATTCGGTGATTGTACCTATGGTGATGTGTACATGTAACATATGTAGTATTGTGTACATTTGATGTTGTATCTCTATTGTATATATGGTGTTGTGTGTATATTGCATATGCAGTGCTAGGTATAGATGGTGCTACGTACATGTTGGATATGCAGTTTTGTATACATACCCTACTGTGAGCATGTTGGATATGTAGTATTGTGTGCATATGGTGTTGTGTGCATGTTGGATATGCAATGTTGTGTACGTATGATGCTAGGTACATGTTGTATATGTGATTCTATGTAAATATGGTGTTGTGTGTGTGTTTTACATATGGTGCTATGTACATATGGTGTTGTGTGCATGATTTTACATGTGTTGCCGTGTGCATGCCCTATTATGTACATGTGGTTTTGTGTGCAGGTGGTGCAATAGTTTACGTGATGCGTGCATGGTGCTATGTACATGTGGTTTCATGTACATGTCGAGCCTGTGGTGCTATGTACAAGTGGTATTATGTGCACATTGTATAGGTGGTGCGGTGTACATTTGGAATCATGTACACGTTGTGTAGGTCATGCTATGTAAATGTGATGATGTGCATACATTGTGCAGGTAGTGTTGTGTACAAGTGGTATGGTGTAAATTTTTTACATATGGTACTGGTATACATGTGGTATTGTGCGCATGTCGCACATGTTGTGTTGCGGGCATGTGGTACTATGTATGTTCATTGTGTAGTCATGGTATCACGACATGTGCATTAATTTTGTTGTAGTCTGTGTATGTATATGTATATGTATATGTATTATTCTGTGTCATACACCAGATGTAGGTGTATGTGTTGTGATTTTTTGTACACCAGTTGTAGGTGTATGTGTTGTATTCTAGTGTAGGCGTATGTATTGCACACCAAGTATATGTGTATGTGTCATATGTCGATGTGGGTGTGTGTATTGTATGGTGTTGTATGTCATATGTGGGTGTACGTGCTGTGATTTACACTGTGTGTATTTATACATTATTGAAGAGAAGAAAAGGAATTGGGTGCTTGTTAGGTGTGGAAACCGAATTGGTGTGTGTACAGAAAGAACAAAGGCAGAAGTAAGGACCGATGAAGGATAAGTATCAGTGTTTTATTTCAGTTTTATTATGCATGTGATATTTGATTCTAACTTATGATGGCTACGTGTGATTTATGATTATGGTTATGGTGATTTCATGCAATTCATGATTTTAATTTATGATGGTTGCATTTTTAGCTAACCATGTGTGATATGTTTATACATGATGATTTGATAAAACAACTAGTTTGACTTGTGTGACAGGAAGTGCACAGGATTGCAAGTGTACCTTATTGACGAGCTACCAATTAGGTATGATTTGAAGTTATTTAAATTTATTTTGAATCTAATGGAAATTATGTGCTTGGCACGGGAAATTATGTAATGCCCAGTTTGGGATGGTTGAAACTGACTGCAAGAATCAGAAGAAACAACAAAAGGATGGAACATGCAATAATATGCTGGTAAAGCACTTCAGGAGCAGGGCCATTATGGGACATTGGTACCTAATTATGTCCATTGATTTCCATGAGAATGCTATGACTGGTATGATGGTTTTTAGGTAGGGATATGCCTTGGTTTTTGAATCTTCCGACACGAGATGGACTGCTCGAGATGGGGGTACCAATGGAACTTGGGAGGTGTGTGACTACATGGAAGGGGGTGACCAGATTTCCCAAGGGGTTATGTAGTAGAGAAGGGAAGGCCAAGGATGGATTTGTTTTTGTCATCAACATTTCTAGATGGAATCAGATGCACATTGGGAGTGTTCCATGGAACAATGAGCTGGTAACTATTCATTGAGAGGAGAATAGTGTAGGATTGTAGCATTGGACATTGGATGTAGCTTTAACTTTAGTAGTGGATTCTGGACTTCCTAGGAAGGAGGTGAATCCTGGTATTACTTCGAGGGTGGAGGTGTGAGCCTTTAGATTCCCTTGCGGATGCAAGCATCATATCCTTTTATTTTCTTGTTGATAAAATGTGCATATGTGTATATGTAAAAATTATTGTAAATACTGTGTTGAGCTATATTTATAAAGCTCCATAAACAATATGGTAATTTGTTGGTTAAAGAAAATGTGTATGATTATATATGTGTTTGTTATTGTAATAATGTAATGAGTTCTGTTATAAATATCTAATAAATAGTATGCTTCTCATGTTTTCAATAGTGCTCATTGTAAATACTACAACGAGCTATGTCATAAAGCTCCATGGCCAATATGTTTTGTTTTAAGTGGTTTTCTGGTTTTAGGTGTCATTGAATATCGAGGTTGATGTCCCCTCAAGCGAGAGGGTTCTGTAATAACCCTGGTTAAAAATCATGTAAAAAATATAAGACTAAGGTCATGGGACACGTATTCCAAGCTCAATGGTGGGAAAAATATACTAGTGGGTGTTCATTTAGGTTATTATGGATAAAGGAAATTGGAAAAGGAAGTGGAAAAGGCTTTGGAAAGCATGACGCATTAATTGTAATTTTATTTATAAAAGTAAAGGAAAATAGGAGAAGAGGGAGGTGAAAGGTTATAGGTTGCATGTGATGAGGAAAATGAAGGAAAATAATGGAAAATGAAGAAAATAAAGGCCTCATTAATAAAAACGCTTCTGAGGATCAGATCATGGTTTTTCTTCAATACAATTTTGGAGCTCTTGTTATTCTCTCTCTCTCTCTCTCTCATACTCTTGGATACTTAGATTTTTCTTGGAGCACTCTTGGAAGGGGTGGCATGCTTGGAGATTTGGAGCAAGAAGGAAAATGAAGAGCAGGAAATCACAAGAGGAAATTAGGATCAGTAGCTACAACGATTTTTTATTGCAAGTACAAAGTTGCATGTATGTTTTCCTCACTATTTTTGGCATGCATGGTGTATGCATGTGGTTTCTTGGTCATGATCTATCATTGACATGGAGGATTTCCTTGATTGACAGTGGATTTGCCTATCCTTTCCATTTCCTAGATATACATGGTGTTGTGGGTTCATTTTCATTGTTTGTTTTCTGGTTGGTTCTCATAATTCCTTTATCTATGGGTTGAGTTATTAGTTTCTGGAGCCTTGGTTGGAAAATGCCGGATGGAAAACTGTTGGGTTGAGTTAATAGTTGTGGAGCCTTCATTAGACAAACACTCTGGAGCCCTAGGTGGGTTGATTTATTATTCGTGGAGCCTTGGTTAGAAAAATTCTCTAGAGCCTAGAAATAACTGGTGTTGAGTTACTAGTCCTTAAGCCTTGGTTGGAAAAAACACTCTGGAGACTTGGAAAACTTGGGTAGAGACCAATCTAGTGATGGTTGTGATGTCCTGCCGTGAGGTCGAATTAGTGGCTAAGGGTTGAGGTGGTTTCGCCTTTGGAAGCCCTAGTTTGGTTTTGATGGATTTTGTTGGCAATATGATGCAGAGTGTTGTCCTTGATGGCAACCCACTGAATGAAGATGAAGACATGAGATTGATGACATGTGTTTTCCTTGATGGCAATCCATCTGATGAAGTTATTCTTGACTTGATGGACTTGGTAGATGATGTAAATCTGATATGAAATGATGTTTGTTAGCAATATGATGCTGAGTGTTGTCCTTGAATGGCAACACACTTGATGAAGATGATGGCAACTTACTTGATGAAGTTGTGCTTGATAGAATATGTCTTGATGAACTAAATCTGATATATCTACAGTGAGAATAGAAGGCAATAAAGAAAGGAATTCAGCATGTACTAGATCTATGATGAAAAGAGTATGTCTCAAGGAATACGCGGATTGGTCTAGGATAAGTCGCGTATGCACGCGGAAAACAACGTGCCAAGTCGCGTATGGGAAAAAGCACTCATAAAGTGCAAAACCAGGGGTAACCACCATGGTATTGACCCATTTTATTGGGTAATGATTTGTCTAAATGACCCCGTCTAGGAATACCATCAGAAGTAATGTAGTTTTGGCTCATGGTATTGAAAAAGTGTAAACCTATATAAAGAGAATAAATTCATTGTGCATATCATGAGTGTGGGTGCAAGATGTCTGAGCTTGAATGAATACTTCTCTCTGAAGTATATCTGAATGGAAAGGGTTACAGTTGAATGATAGATCTGATTACATGATGCATCAATGATGAAGAAGGGTATCTAGATCTGAAATGCACTTGCATTTGCTAGATCTGTTTAGGGGATGATTAGATTTGAGAAGAAGTGAACATCTGTCTGAAGTAAAGGGTAAAATCGGAGTAATGTATTTGTTCTGAAGAATTTCAATGCCCTAAATATCTGAAGAACCATACACTAGTTCGCCACAGAAGAAGCGTGTATATACGTGGCTTTGCTGAAGATAAAGCGCGTATGCGCAGTGAAATCAGCTCTATAATTTGTACAGAAGTATACGCGGGTTGATGTGATTGGAAGAGTGTATATACGTGGTATCAGTGAAAGGAAAGCGCGTATGCAACCTAGGGTTTGCTGAAGCAAGGGGTATGAAATGTCTGATCTGTTCTGCTGTGTTACTGCTATCTGTGAATGATGTATTCTACAGTTCTGGGTTGTCTGAATTGATAAGTTTCAGTTTGATGTATGATTGAGCTTAAATGTATGGAGTGGGTCGAGTCTGAAAATATGATGAAATGTGGCCTGCAAGTGGTGTCCTAAAGGAAGCTTTGGATCCAGTGTGAAAATTGATGAAACGTGGTTTGTAGAGGTGCTGAGGGTTGTAGCCTTCAGTCAGGGGGTTGTAGCTCCCTTCCAGGAGAGGCTGGTAAACGAGATCAGGGGGTCGTAGCTCCCTTCTAGGAGAGGCTGGTAAATGAGTCAGGGGGTTGGAGCTCCCTTCCAGGAGAGGGGGTCGTAAACAAGTGTGTGGGTGCCGCGTCGTAGGAGTCTCGCACTAAAGACATGTTTAAGAAGTTTTTCTATAATAATTTTTGAAGGTTTGAGAACGCTGGGGATTAGGTGGTTTTCTCCATCTTGGGTTTCCACCTAAAAAATCCTGGTGTTCATGTGTGATGCTTTGTGTGATGGTTTATTCTATTCTTACTGCACATGTTCACTGTTTATTAAACATCTGATGAATGAATGATGGAATGATATAAATGAAGAATTAATGACATAATTAGATCTCTGTGTATACGCGAGTTTCATAAAGGGTATCCGCGTATATACGCGAGTCTGTATCAGTAAAGTAGTGTATGGGTTTTAGAAGCAAGAAAAAGTAAAAGTTTTGAATAAGTAGAAAATACTAATTCACCCCCCCTCTCAGTATTTTTTCCAACAATTGGTATCAGAGCGGGACCTTCTACAGAAGCTTGATCGCTTGAAGGAGATCCGTCGCAATGGGAAGTCAAGAAGGAGTAATGTCTATAAAGCCACCTCTATTCAATGGAAGCAATTTGATATTCTGGAAGGTACGAACAAAAGCATATCTGCAAAGTCTTGGTGCAGATGTATGGGCAATCGTGGAAGAAGGCTATCAATATCCGACAAGCATTCCTACTGATGCAGCTGAAAGGAAGAAGTATGAAATCAATGCCAAAGTAGTGAATGTCTTATTAGGAAGCATGTCTGAATCAGAATTTGCTAAAGTGATGCAGCTACATTCAACAAAAGAAATATGGGACAAAATCATTCTGAGCTATGAAGGAGATACAAAGGTAAAAAGTGCAAAACTCCAAACTCTTAGAATCGAATATGAAAATTTGAAGATGCATAGTGATGAAAGTGTTGCTAGTTTCTTTCTTCGTCTAGATGATATTGTAAATCGGATGAGAAATTTGGGTGAAACTATAACCGATACTACTCTGGTGGAAAAAGTCTTAAGATCCTTGACTTCAAAATTTGACTCTAAAGTTTCAGCTATTGAAGAAAGGCAAGATCTGCAAACTCTTACTATTGTTCAATTACATGGTATTCTGACTGCTTTTGAAACGAGACAAGGAGGTCCTTCTCAAATCAAAGAAGTTGTTTTTAAGGCGTCTGCAAAAGGAAAAGAAAAGGGAGCTGTCAAAGAATCCAGCTATATATCTGAAGAAGAAGAAGAAGCAAATTTTGTGAGAAGACTTCAACTAGGTACCGGAAAGTTCAAAGGTAAGCTTCCTTTCAAATGTTTTAATTATGGAAGAGTTGGTCATTATGCTGCAAAGTGTCCTTATAAAGAAACATCAGCTAAAGGAAAAGAAGTAGCAAGAAGGAATAAGAATCGATCTAGCACAAGAAAAAATTATTATACTAATGAAGACAATGATGGGTCATCTGATAGTGAGGAAGAATGTGAAGAAGATTTTAGACTTCTCATGGCATTTGAGCAAAGAGAAGAAAAGGATACTTTTGTGGATGCTCTAGAGGATAATTATTTTCTTGAAGAAAACAATCAACTCAAAGTAAGCCTAGAAGAAAAGAACATAATCATTGAGACTCTTGAAAATCAGCTTGAAGCAAAGGAAAAACGCATTGAGGAATTGGAGTGTGAAGTGGTAAGTCTAAGGAAAGATAATGAGAAAGTGAAGAATCTCAATCTTAGATTTGCTAAAGGTTCAGAAACCTTAGAGGAGATTATCAAGATACAACGGTCTCCTCTTATAAAAAAAGGCCTTGGATATACTGGGGAATCTTCCCAGACTTCAGCACCAAATTATCTAAAAGCAGCCACAACTAGTTCACTACATTCAGCCACTCAGCAAGGGAACAAAGGATCTTTACAGGTAAATCATGATCATCTCAAATCAAGTAACACTAATAGGGAGATCTTTCAAAGAAGCTAAAACCAACAGGTAAATTCAAATAGAAGATTTCTTGATCGCAGAAATTTCTACTTCAATGGACAATGTTTCTCATGTCACAATTTTGGTCATAAAGCTGTTCAATGTGTTGCATATAAAACCATCATGAAAAGAGAAGCAAGAAAGAAAAAGATGAATCTTGAACCAAAGAAGAACACCTATAAAAAATTTTCTCCTCTTCAAAATGAAGTTGAATGTACTTATTGCAACAACTTTGGTCATGAAGAATCTGAATGCAGGAGCAAGGTCCAGCCAAAAGAACATGTTCCCTCAAGCTCTAAAGTGTGGAAAAAGAAAGAAATACCAGTTGAAAATTGTGGGATAGCGTTATTTGCAGAAGGTGAATAAAATCAATGGTACATTGATAGTGGGTGCTCAAGACACATGACAGGTGACAAAAGCAAACTCCTTACATATAATGCTCTAGAAAAGGAAAAGAAAGTTACATTTGGAAATGATACTCCCGCTGTAATTAAAGGAAAAGGGTCAGTATTTCTAAAAGAAAAGGTGAAGGCTAATGATGTCATGTATGTGGATGGATTAAGGCATAACTTGTTAAGTGTAAGTCAAATGTGTGATCAAGGAACAGAAGTGGTCTTTAGTTCAAAAGAATGTGTGGTTCATGATCTTGATACAGGTAAAATCATTATAAAAGGAAAAAGAAATCCAAGCAACCTGTATGTACTGAATGGCATAGATCAATGTTACTTGAGCAAGTCTTTAGAAAATTGGCTATGGCATAGAAGGCTGGGGCATCTGAGCTTCTCTCAAATCAACAAAGCAAGCAAACTTCAAGCTGTTCGTGGTCTTCCCAATATTAATCTACCAGAAAGCATCATATGCAAATCTTGTCAATTTGGTAAGCAGACCAGAGTACGATTTAATGCCAAAGAAGGATCATCAAGTGAGCCTCTTGAACTCATTCATACTGACATATGTGGACATATGAGGAAAAAGTCACCACGTGGGGAAGAATATTATATCTTATTCATTGAGGATTACTCTAGAATGTGTTGGATCGGGCTCATTAAACACAAAGATGAAGCATTTGAAAAATTTCAGATCTTCAAAGCATTAGTTGAAAATGAATTAGATCTAAAAATCAAGTGTCTTAGATCTGATCGAGGAGGAGAATATACATCAAATGAATTCTTTGAATTTTGTGAACAACATGGCATAAAAGACAATTCTCTGTAGCAGGTACTCCACAACAAAATGGCGTAGCAGAAAGAATGAATAGAACAATTCAACAAATGGCTAGAGCTATGCTCGATGATTCTGGAACTCCTGACATGTTCTGGGGAGAAGCAGCACATACAGCAGCCAAAATTCTCAACAAGGCTCATGTTCGGGTAAATAGTGAAAAAACTCCATATGAACTTTGGTATGGTAATTCTCCATCTGTGAAGCATTTTAGAGTTTTTGGAAGTAAATGCTTTATCAAAAATAATGATGAAAATCTTGGCAAGTTTGAACCTAGATCAGATGAAGGGATATTTCTTGGTTACTCATCTACAAGCAAAGCATACAAATGTTACAATAAAAGGCTTCGAAATATTGTTGAATGTATTGATGTTGCTATTGATGAGTCTCCTGCAGCTCCTAAAGAAGAAAAAAAAACAACAAAAGAAGATGATGGTGACTTATGTCCTTCTACGTCAAATAGAAATGATATAGACAGTGGATCTAATGAAGAACCTGAAGATGATCTATCTGAAAAAGCTCCATCCAGATATGTTCAAAAGAATCATCCTGAATCTCAAATTTTGGGAGACAAGGAATCAGGTGTACGAACAAGGAGAACTCTTGTGGGATCTTCTAGTCATCTGGCTCTTCTATCCACAATTGAACCACATAATGTCAATCAAGCTAGCAAAGATGAATGTTGGAAGCAAGCCATGAATGAAGAGCTTGATCAAATTGAAAAGAATGACACTTGGGAATTGGTACCAAGACCACATGATAAAAATGTCATTAGAACTAAATGGATTTTCAAGAACAAGTTAAATGAGAATGTGGATGTTGTAAGAAACAAAGCTAGATTGGTTTGCAAAGGGTATACTCAACAAGAAGGTATAGACTTTGAAGAAACTTTTGCTCCTGTAGCTAGACTTGAAGCCATAAGAATGTTTCTTGCTTTTTCAAGTTATCAAAAAATCAAAGTTTATCAAATGGATGTTAAATCTGCTTTTCTTAATGGTGATCTAGAAGAAGAAGTATATATAGAACAACCGGAAGGATTCATTTTGGGAAATGATGAAAATCTTGTTTGTAGACTTAAAAGGGCTCTATATGGTCTCAAACAAGCTCCAAGGGCATGGTATTATCGTCTTGACAAATATCTTCATCAACAAGGATTTTCAAAGGGGTCTGCTGATAGCAACTTATACACAAAAGTTGAAAATGATAAACTATTGATTGTGGTTGTATATGTTGATGATATTATTTTTGGGAGTAACGAAGAATCTATGAGTCAAAAATTTGCTTCTGTCATGCAGCAAGAATTTGAAATGTCCTTACTTGGGGAACTAACATTCTTTCTTGGCTTGCAAGTGCATCAAAATGCAGATGGTATATTCCTATCACAAGCAAAATATCTTAAGAAAATTCTAAAGAAGTATGGCATGGAAGAATGCAAACTTGTAAGTACACCAATGATAACCAGATGTAATCTTAGTTCTCATGATGATTCTACCACGGTGAATCAACCAGAATACAGATCAATGATAGGAAGTCTACTTTATCTCACTGGGACTAGACCAGACATTATGCATGCAGTTGGGATTGTTGGACGATTCCAAGCTAATCCAAAAGAGTCTCACCTTCAGGCTATTAAAAGAATATTCAAATATCTACAAGGAACTCAAGACCT
>CM076569.1:596893693-597279745 GCA_034641835.2 Pinus albicaulis | reverse complement strand
TTGCATGGTAATTGTTAGTGTCAGTATAGTCATACTGCCATTAGTGATCAAAATTTCTCTTTTGCATTTGCATATTAGGAGTCTCATACCAATAATTTTCACCATTCCGCTAGGTCATGGATTCATTGATGGTAGTGATTTTCCATCAGTTTCCCTCATGTGAAACTTGTTGATTCTCCTCTCTATGGTCTTTAGTCATGAGTCACTTTCATTCTCAAAATCATGTCAGTAGTTCATAGGATGGGTCTCATTAGGTTCTAGGATCTCACCATGGTCAAATTAATGAGTCAAGTGTCAATAAACATCAGCAAGGTCACGAGGAAGTCAATAAACTCAAAGTCACAACACCTACAAGATCAAAGAGATGTTTTATTCAGTTTGATGTAATTTTCACCTCAAAACCATGTTTTGAGGTGAAAACATGATACTTTGCCTTTATTATCATTTATTATGATAGCATATGTAATAAGTCACAATTCAGAAGCTGTTATCTCCACAAATTCATCACCCTACCTTTCAGAGAAGTTTTCCACAGCATGTTCGGCGTCAAATCATGTTTTAAGTATGATCAACAGAAAGAGCCCGGAAAGAGCTTTCCAACAGTATACTGCACTCTCAAAACTAACTTTTGGATTGAAATTTATGCATAAGTGAAGTAAAAATTCCTCTATACCCTAACCCTTCCCCTTTTTCCTATCTTTCCCTTAAACTTTATGATATTAAAGTTTAATATGTTTTTTTATAAACCCCTTTTTCCCCTTTTGATTACCCAATCACATACAAAATTCCAATGAGATTTAACCACTTCCCCTCCATGTCCCTTTGAGACATTATAATAACATTTTAAAGTTTTGTTATTATAAAACCCCGTTAAAAACACTTCCCCTCCATACTCCGTTGAAAACTTTATAATAAACATTTTAAAAGTTTTTATTATAAAGCCCCGTTCCATAAATCCCATGTGCTTTAATGAACCACTTCCCTACCACACCTTAGAACTTATAATAAAGTTAAAGTCTTTATTATAAATAAATCTCGCCTTTCCAACCTTTCCATCGCAATCGCGGTATTTGATATGACCGTCCTGATTGGCCTATCACAAAAACCCCAATGTGATTCACCCGATTGACTCTGCCCGATGTACATCATGACCGTTGATCGGCCCCCCTAATCCGACGGCTCATATGCTATCCGATCATTACAATCGGCGCTTTCATAAAGTCCCCTCTGATTGAGCACTCTCGATTGACAACTCCCGATTACATCCCCTGTCGTTGATCTGTTCGCCCAATCTAACGGCCTGCAAGCCGTCGCGTCCATCGCATCATCGATTTCATATATCACCCCGCTCCCGAGCCCGACTCTGATTGCATATTACTCCCAGGTCCCACCTTAAAACCCTCCGCCATTTCAAATGTAAAATTGTTCTTTCCTTTGTGAAGGTGCCCACCTTTCCTTTTTATTTTTTTTATTACCCCATTATCCCTTATACACTATTTCAATCGCATCGGAGCTTTCGGCTTTGTTTCAAAAATATTCAAACCTCCCGATCCCGATTGTGATGATACCATCGAAAACATGTATTTAAAATGTTTTATTATATTGTACCTCCTCCCCCATCGATTCGATTGTGATTTCGATTTACCATGTGGACCCCACCTCCTTTCCCTTCCCCTTCTCATTCCAAAATCAGTTTTTCCCTTCACAAAGGCATAATTTCATTTCATTTTATTTTTCAAAGTATTTTATTAAAGTCAATTGTCTTCAGTGAAAAAATAAAAATAGTGAGAGACAGTCAACAGGCCGAGGAACTAAATATGAAAAACTCAGATATCTTTGGCAACGGTTTAAAGAGATATTTTCTACAGATTTTTCTTCTCATTCGTTGGATGTAACAGCAAAATTTTCAGATGCCCCAAATGTATAGTTGTTCCTTATTTTCAAGGGCAGGTTGTTGTATTTCTTTTCTATGGTTGCACTTCATTTCTTGAGCTGGCAAACATCTCCTCTTTCTGTGGAGCTATGTTCCCACAAATCTGGTCTATTTAATGTAATTGTAAATCATTTGTAAAGCAGTCTGTAAATCAGTAAGTAGGGGAATTGTGTGGAAAAGAAAGCTATGCGCTCCATTGTACAGTTTAACAGGGATTTAATAAGAGATGCAACTCTGATTTGTGGGATCCATGTGGTATGAGATTTAGCATTAGTTTCTCTCCTTTGTTTCATATGTAAATTTTTATGTTTCACCTCTCATTCATAAACATCCTTTTTTGAATGCTTTCAAGATAGAAAGGTAGAATCCATTTTATATGCTCTACCTTGGGAAATCATTCATACTCTGTGTTTTTCTTCTGTTTGAAAAGGATCCATTTGTTGTGCCCTTTTCAGCTCCTCGCATTTCTTTCCATTCCATCCTTATTTAAAATTTATTTGCTAAAATTTCCTACCTACCTTGCCCCATGAAATACCCTGTATCTTGATTTAATTCCCCAATTTCAATTGTCCCATTTTGTCCCACACATCCCTGAAAATTCATTTCATTTATTACAATTCTTTCCTATTATTATACCTAGCCTAATATCAGATCATTATTGAGTTTTATTGAATATCTTTTCACAGAAAGAGCCCTCTCCTGACCTTGTAGGGCTAGCTACAAGGCTGAGCGTGGTTTAGTTGTTACCCTATTTTGCCCTTTTCAGCCTGGGGTTCAAATCAGGTGCTAACAGTAACTATACCAATATTTTGTATTTGGTTCAAAGAAAGAAAGCAAAACAACTTTAACAAACTAATTAAAACAAATGAGAAATTGAACACTAAATTTCCAATAAATGCCAAGCAATTTTTCCTTCGCAACGACTTGAAGTGGAATTTGGAACTTGCTCTAGTAATACCCCCACTATTGCCCACTACTAGAATTAGTTCAGATGCCATACCCCACCGTACAATTTGAATCCCCGAAAATGAAATGAAGAGCTCCAGCTCATTGCATTATATTTTCCGCAAAACAAAACATCCAACTCGGCTTGAGCTTCAAATCCTTTGACCTATAAGAACATATACAACTAAAATTAATCATAGACACATAAAAAGAAAAAAAATAAAAATCTTCTTTACTTCTTGAATTCAAGAAGATCAGCTTTCTTGAGTTTTTTGAATTCAATTAAAAAAAAACATAAAAACTTTTTGAATTCTTGATTTTAATAAGATCAATTTCTTGAATTCTTGAATTCAATTTCTTGTAATAACATTAATTTCTTCAATTCTTCATATAACTTGGAGGTACCAATCATAAAAATTATGCCTAAATAAAACAAATTCAACAAAAGTTAGGAAATAAATGCTAACAAGATCTTAAAAATTAATAACTATATCAATAAAACCTTCTTAATAAAATTAGGAAAGAAATGCTCACAAGATTCTAAAAACCAATTTTTTTTATTAATTTAATTATATTAATTGAAATAGAAGTTTTATTGTATCATTGTTGCTTCAAGGGAAAGAAAACTATAAAAACTTAAGGGAAAAAAATAAATTCAAATTACAAAATTAACAAAAAAAATAACTATGATTAATGGAATATTACAAAATTAACAAGAAAAAAATAACTATGATTAATGGAATTGGAATTGAAAATAGAGAAAAAAAATCTTAGAAAAAAGACAAAAAAAAAGTGTAAGTCAAACTAAAAAGTAATAAAACTATATATATTTTTTTTAAATGATTGGAAAGAGTTTTTTAATTATTTTTTCCTCTTTTAAAAATGTCTCCTCTTAAATTGAAAAATATGGAGAAAAAACTATAAATCATGAAGATAGAAACAATAGAAAAGGAAAAAATAAAATTAAAAATTAAAAAAGTTAAATAAAATGGAAAAATAAAATAGTAACTAATAGAAAAATGGAAGTTACTAAAAAAGTGTTCATAATAAGACTTCAACCAATCATTTGATCTAATAAATAAATTTAAATAATAATAATAAATAACCAAATTTGAATTCTCAATGTTAAACTATGAATAAAAGACAAAAAAAATTGGTCAAACCAAATTAACACACGCTCAAAACAATAGTTAACTCCTAATACCATACTTGCACCAAGTATAATAATGATGTAAATAATGCTTATTTATTTATATTGATTTTGACTTATTGAATTTAAAACAAAAAATAAGAAATTAACAAGTGATTTATTTTAAATTTTTTTTTGTTTAATTTTTTTTTAATGTATTGTAAAGGAACCCAACCAAAAATGCTTATTTATTTATATTGATTTTGAATTATTCAATTTAAAAAATAAATAAATAAATAACCTAGTTTATTTTAACATTTTTTTGTTTAATCTATGTATCCTAAGGGAAACCAATTTAAAAAATAAATAAATAAATAAATAAAAAGTGACTTATTTTAACCTTTTTTGTTATTTTTTTTGATATATCCTAAAGGAACCCAAGAGTCTTTCTACATGTAACTACTAGTAAATTTGCAACAAACTAGGTAACGTTAATAGGGGGATTTGAATCTTGGATGTTTTAGTTTTCACATATTTCACATTACTTCCATCAACAATTAAGCTACTAGAGACAATATTTTGTGTTTATGATTAATAAATTTAGAGAAATTTGTGTAGCTCTCTTTTTAGTTTTCAAACTTTTTTGTAGCTCTCTCTTTAGTTTTCAAAAATTAATAATTTAGCAAAATCAATTATATTAGAAATATTGTGATATTGTGATCTAGCTTATAAGCAAAGCATTCTAAGTTAAAGTGTTTTTTCATTAGTGTTGATGATTTTCTCATTACTTGATTGTTCAATGTGATTCTTTAGGATTCGAAGGATCTCACCACAAGTGCTTAAATAAATTTTTACATTAGGAACTTTGAAATTTACAACGACATATTTTTGATTGGAAATCGTAGATATTCATATAAAGTGTTAAAATGTGTGATAGTTATTGTGTCACCATTATGCAAGGTGTAACCATTTGGGTCACCGTAATTCACAATCATTCGCAATCTTCTTCAAATATCCTTCAAGGAATTTCCTCACAACTTTGTCCATTTGTAGTTGGATGGTATGAGGTACTTATCATTAATGAGATTCCCACTTGGTGAAACATTTTATTTTAAAAGTTTCTAGTGAATTTTGAGTTAATAATTTAATGGATTTATCCTTTTCATAATTCTCAAATGGAGTGAGCATATTTTGTTAATCATTTTATAACAATGTGTTCTCTCTTTCAGAGCACCATTCTTTTTGGAAGGATGTGTCAAAGGCACCTATCCAAGAAAATTTCTAACTCAACTTAAGAGAGTAAACACCGCCAACTTTATTTATCAAGAAGGAAACTTTTAACTTAAGAGAGTAAACACCTTCCAACCTTATCTATCAAAGAAGGAAACTTCTAACTTAAAAGAGTAAACACCTTCCAACCTTTTCCATCACCTTCCAACATTATCCATCAAAGAAGGAAACTTCTAAAATCAATGGAGTAACTCAACTTAAGAGAGTAAATACCTGCCAACTTTATTTATCGGAGAAGGAAACTTTTAACTTAAGAGAGTAAACACCTTCCAACCTTATCTATCAAAGAAGGAAACTTCTAACTTAAAAGAGTAAACACCTTCCAACCTTTTCCATCACCTTCCAACCTTATCCATCAAAGAAGGAAACTTCTAAAATCAATGGAGTCTTGGTTGTATCAGATTCTCTAATCAAATTTAAGTTTCCAAAATTTAAATTAAGTAAAAAAAATGAAAAAGGCATTGTAACAACCAGCTGTTATTATTGACCAAGAATCTAAAAAGTAACCATGCATTAGTTACTTTTGCTTCAAAGCATCATGTCTCACTCTTGCAAGACTTCTTGTAATAAAATGAACACAAAATAAATGTAGAAAATTTATTGGGCATTACTAACACAAACAAAACAAACTCGATTTCTCTAAACAAGGATGGAAGCATGAACCAACCATGAGCCTTTAATTATACAATTTAAAGGATAAATATGAAAACAAGGTGTTGAATAATAAATTACGTTAACAAATTACTTCAACCTCTCAAAGAAAGAAATAAATTGAGTGAGAAATGATCATTATCCTCCTATATTTCTCTATAAATAAAGAAAATCAAATAGCCCATAGAATTGATCTGAAAATGAAAGTTTTTTTATGGAAGATTTTTAGATGGAGGAAAGCTCAACCAAAAGTGAGTAAACAAATCAAAAAAAATTTAAAAAATATCTAAGAAAAATTACCAAAAAGATTAAGAAAAACCTAACTTTCTACCTACATACAATGAATAAGAGAAAGAGAACAAAAGTTGGATGAATCAAAACTCTCCGAATGTATGGAACTCGCACTAAAGATTAAATAAATCAACATATTGTTGAGGCCTCATAAAATCCGTGGCAACAACAAAGATATCCACCCAAATCCCTGACCTTAAAGCAATTCCTTTTCCGTTTGGGGGTAGTGGCTCCGATTGGGTGTGATGGGACCAATTTCCCTAGCATTTGGGTTTTTTATGATAATTTGTGGCATTTCTATCAAAACATTTTGCTATGATGAATTACTACAAACTAAGATAAATTTATTTCTAAATGCAAAGCTTTGTCTAGTTTAGAAAACTCTAGGACGACAGTTTAGAAAACTCTAGGCCGAGAGTTTAGAAAACTCTCGCCCGAGAGTTTTGTTAAATGTTTTAATCAAAAGTTTTAGGGGTTTATATGTTTAGGGTTTTAGGGGTTTATATGTTACTGGGTTTATATGTTTAGGGTTTAGGGTTATATGTTAGGGGTTTACATGTTTAGGGTTTAATGGGTCAAATGGGTTAGGGGTTTTGGGGGTTTAGGGGGCTTAAATGGGTTAGGGGTTAATAGGTTAGGGTAGGGGTTAAGGGTTTAGAGGTTTAGGGTTTAGGGGGTTAAATGGGTTAGGGGTTAGGAATTAGGGTTTAAAGGGTCAAGGGTTAAGGGGTTAGAGGTTCTGAGTGTTTAAGGGTTGAACGGGTTATGGGTTGGGAATTAGGTTTATGGGGTTATAGGTTTAGGGTTTAGGGGTTAAATGGGTTAGGGTTGGTTTAGAGGTTTAGGGGGTTAGGGGGATTTAGCGCTTAAGGATTTTAGGGGTTAGAAGTTAGGGGTTAATGGGGTTAAATGGGTTAGGTTTTTAGGGGTTTAGGGTGTTGAATTGGTTAGGGGTTGGGAATTAGGGTTTTAGGGGTTAGGGGTTAAGGGTTTAGAGGTTTAGGGTTTAGGAGGTTAAATGTGTTACAGGTTTAGAGGTTTAGGGGTTAGGGATTTAGTAGTGAAGGATTTTAGGGTTAGGGGTTAGAGTTTTGGGGGTTAAATGGAATCCCTACACTTAAATGGGTTAGGTTTTTAGGGGTTTAGGTGTTGAATTGGTTAGGTTGGGAGTTAGGGTTTAAGGGGTTAGGGATTAAGGGTTTAGAGGTTTAGGGTTTAGGGGGTTAAATGGGTTACAGGTTTAAAGGTTTAGGGGGTTAGGGGATTTAGCAGTGAAGGATTTTAGGGGTTATGGGTTATGGTTTTGGGGGTTAAATGGAATGCACACTTAAATGGGTTAGGTTTTTTGGGGTTTAGGGTGTTGAATTGGTTAGGGGTTGGGAATTAGGGTTTAAGGGGTTAGGGGTTAAGGGTTTAGGTGTTAGGAATTAGGGTTTAAGGGGTCAAGGGTTATGGGTTGGGAATTAGGGTTTAAGGGGTTAGGGGTTTTGGGGTTTAGGGGCTTAAATGGGTTAGGGGTTAACGGGTTAGGGGTAGGGGTTAAGGGTTTAGAGGTTTAGTGTTTAGGGGTTAAATGGGTGAGGGGTTTAGAGGTTTATTAGGGGTAAATGGGTTAGGGGTTAAGGGTTTAGAGGTTTAGGGTTTAGGGGGTTAAGGGTTTAGGGGTTAGGAATTAGGGTTTAAGGGGTCAAGGGTTATGGGTTGGGAATTATGGTTTAAGAGGTTAGGGGTTAAGGGTTTAGAGGTTTAGGGTTTAGGGGGTTAAATGGGTTATAGGTTTAGAGGTTTAGGGGGTTAGGGATTTAGCAATGAAGGATTTTAGGGTTAGGGGTTAGGGTCTGGGGGTTAAATGGAATCCACACTTAAATGGGTTAGGTTTTTAGGGGTTTAGGGTGTTGAATTGGTTAGGGATTTTGGGGTTTAGGGGCTTAAATGGGTTAGGGGTTAATGGGTTAGGGGTAGGGGCTAAGGGTTTAGAGGTTTAGGGTTTAGGGGTTTAAAGGTTTAGTGGGGGTAAATGGGTTAGGGGTTAAGGGTTTAGAGGTTTAGGGTTTAGGGGGTTAAGGGTTTATGGGTTAGGAATTAGGGTTTAAGGGGTCAAGGGTTATGGGTTGGGAATTAGGGTTTAAGGGGTTAGGGGTTAAGGGTTTAGAGGTTTAGGGTTTTAGGGAGTTATATGGGTTACTGAGTTTAGAGGTTTAGGGTGTTAGGGGATTTAGCAGTTGAAGGATTTTAGGGGTTGGGGGTTAGGTTTTTGGGGGTTAAATGGAATCCACACTTAAATGGGTTAGGTTTTTAGGGGTTTAGGTGTTGAATTGGTTAGGGGTTTTGAGGGTTTAGGGGCTTAAATGGGTTAGGGGTTAACGGGTTAGGGGTAGGGGTTAAGGGTTTAGAGGATTAGGGTTTATGGGTTAAATGGGTTAGGGGTTTAGAGGTTTAGTGGGGGCAAATGGGTTAGGGGTTAAGGGTTTAGAGGTTTAGAGTTTAGGGGGTTAAATGGGTTAGGGGTTAGGAATTAGGGTTTAAGGGGTCAAGGGTTAAGGGGTTAGAGGTTTAGGTGTTTAAGGGGTTGAATGGGTTATGGGTTGGGAATTAGGGTTTAATGGATTATAGGGGGTTAAATGGGTTAGGGTTGATTTATAGGTTTAGGTGGTTAGGGGATTTAGTAGTTAATGATTTTAGGGGTTAGAAGTTAGGGGTAGCGGTTAAGGGTTTAGAGGTTTAGGTTTTAGGGGGGTTAAATGGGTTAGGGGTTAGGAATTAGGGTTTAAGAGGTCAAGGGTTAAGGGGTTAGGGTTGGTTTAGAGGTTTAAGGGGTTAGGGATTTATCATTTAAGGATTTTAGGGGTTAGAAGTTAGGGGTTAATGGGGTTAAATGGGTTAGGTTTTTATGGGTTTAGGGTGTTGAATTGGTTAGGGATTGGGAATTAGGGTTTAAGGGGTTAGGGGTTAAGGGTTTAGAGGTTTAGGGTTTAGGGGGTTAAATGGGTTATAGGTTTAGAGGTTTAGGGGGTTAGGGGATTTGAGCAGATGAAGGATTTTAGGGTTAGGGGTTAGGGTTTTGGGGGTTAAATGGAATCCACACTTAAATGGGTTAGGTTTTTAGGGGTTTAGGGTGTTGAATTGGTTAGGGGTTGGGAATTAGGGTTTAATGGGTTAGGGGTTAAGGGTTTAGAGGTTTAGGGTTTAGGGGGTTAAACGGGTTACAGGTTTAGAGGTTTAGGGGGTTAGGGGGATTTAGAAGTGAAGGATTTTAGGGTTAGGGGTTAGGGTTTTGGGGGTTAAATGGAATCCACACTTAAATGGGTTAGGTTTTTTAGGGGTTTTAGGTGTTGAATTGGTTAGGGGTTGGGAATTAGGTTTAAGGGTTAGGGGTTAGGAATTAGGGTTCAAGGGGTCAAGGGTTATGGGTTGGGACTTAGGTTTTAAGGGGGTTTGGGGGTTTTGGGGTTTCGGGGCTTAAATGGGTTAAGGGTTAACAGGTTAGGGGTAGGGGTTAAGGGTTTAGAGGTTTAGGGTTTAGGGGTTAAATGGGGTAGTGGTTTAGAGGTTTAGTGGGGGTAAATGGGTTAGGGGTTAAGGGTTTAAGGGTTAAGGGTTTAGGGGTTAGGAATTAGGGTTTAAGGGGTCAAGGGTTATGGGTTGGGAATTATGGTTTAAGGGGTTAGGGATTAAGGGTTTAGAGGTTTAGGGTTTAAATGGGGTATAGGTTTAGAGGTTTAGGGGTTAGGGGATTTAGCAGTGAAGGATTTTAGGGTTTAGAGGTTAGGGTTTTGGGGGTTAAATGGAATCCACACTTAAATGGGTTAGGTTTTTAGAGGTTTAGGTGTTGAATTGGTTAGGAGTTTTGGGGTTTAGGGGCTTAAATGGGTTACTGTGGTTTAGAGGTTTAGGGGGTTAGGGATTTAGCAAATGAAGGATTTAGGGGTTAGGGGTTAGGGTTTTGGGGGTTAAATGGAATCCACACTTAAATGGGTTAGGTTTTTAGGGGTTTAGGGTGTTGAATTGGTTAGGGGTTTTGGGGTTTAGGGGCTTAAATGGGTTAGGGGTTAAGGGGTTAGGGGTATCGGTTAAGGGTTTAGAGGTTTAGGGTTTAGGGGTTAAATAGGTTAGGGGTTTAGAGGTTTAGAGGGGGTAAATGGGTTAGGGGTTAAGGGTTTAGAGGTTTAGGGCTTAAGGGGTTAAGGGTTTAGGGGTTAGGAATTAGGGTTTAAGAGGTCAAGGGTTATGGGTTGGGAATTAGGGTTTAAGGGGTTAGGGGTTAAGGGTTTAGAGGTTTAGGGTTTAGGGGGTTATATGGGTTATGGAGTTTAGAGGTTTAGGGGGTTAGTGGGATTTTAGCAGTGAAGGATTTTAGGGGTTGGGGGTTAGGGTTTTGGGGGTTAAATGGAATCCACAATTAAATGGGTTAGGGGTTAATGGGTTAGGGGTAGTGGTTAAGGGTTTAGAGGTTTAGGGTTTAGGGGTTAAATGGGTTAGGAGTTTAGAGGTTTAGTGAGGGTAAATGGGTTAGGGGTTAAAGGTTTAGAGGTTTAGGGTTTAGGGGGTTAAATGGGTTAGGGGTTAGGAATTAGGGTTTAAAGGGTCAAGGGTTAAGGGGTCAGAGGTTTAGGTGTTTAAGGGGTTGAATGGGTTATGGGTTGGGAATTAGGGTTTAAGGGGTTATAGGTTTAGGGTTTAGGGGGTTAAATGGGTTAGGGTTGGTTTAGAGGTTTAGGGTTTAGGGGGATTTAGCGCGTTAAGGATTTTAGGGGTTAGAAGTTAGGGGTTAATGAGGGTTAAATGGGTTAGGTTTTTATGGGTTTAGGGTGTTGAATTGGTTAGGGGTTTGGGAATTAGGTTTTAGGGGTTAGGGGTTAAGGGTTTAGAGGTTTAGGTTTAGGGGTTAAATGGGTTACAGTGTTTAGAGGTTTACTGGGTTAGGGATTTAGCAATGAAGGATTTTAGGGGTTAGGGGTTAGGGTTTTGGGGGTTAAATGGAATCCACACTTAAATGGGTTAGGTTCTTAGGGGTTTAGAGTGTTGAATTGGTTAAGGGTTTGGAATTAGGGTTTAAGGGGTTAGGGGTTAAGGGTTTAGAGGTTTAGGTTTAGGGGCTAAATGGGTTACATGTTTAGAGGTTTAGGGGGTTAGGGATTTAGGTGAAGGATTTTAGGGGGTCGAGGGTTAAATGGAATCCACACTTAAATGTGTTAGGTTTTTAGCTGTTTAGTATGTTGAATTGGTTAGGGGTTGGGAATTAGGTTTAAGGGGTTAGGGGTTAAGGGTTAAGGGTTTAGGGGTTAGGAATTAGGGTTTAAGGGGTCAAGGGTTATGGGTTGGGAATTAGGTTTAAGGGTTTAGGGGTTATGGGTTTTAGGGGCTTAAATGGGTTAGAGGTTAACGAAAGTTAGGGGTAGGGGGTTAAGGGTTTAGAGGTTTAGGGTTTAGGGGTTAAATGGGTTAGGGTTTTAAAGGTTTAGTGGGGGTAAAATGGGTTAGGGGGTTAAGGGTTTATAGGTTTAGGGTTTAGGTGTTAAATGGGTTAGGGGTTAGGAATTAGGTTTAAGGGGTCAAGGGTTAAGGGGTTAGAGGTTTAGGTGTTTAAGGGGTTGAATGGGTTATGGGTTGGGAATTAGGGTTTAAGGGTTTATAGGTTTAGGGTTTAGGGGTTAAATGGGTTAGGGTTGGTTTAGAGGTTTAGGGGGTTAGGGGATTTAGCGCTTATATGATTTTAGGGGTTAATGGGGTTAAATGGGTTAGGTTTTTATGGGTTTAGGGTGTTGAATTGGTTAGGGGTTTGGAATTAGCGTTTAAGGGGTTAGGGGTTAAGGGTTTAGAGGTTTATGGTTTAGGAGGTTAAATGGGTTATGGGTTTATAGGTTTAGGGGGTTAGGGGATTTAGCAGATGAAGGATTTTAGGGGTTAGGGGTTAGGGTTTTTCAAAGGGTTAAATGGAATCCACACTTAAATGTTTTAGGTTTTTTAGGGTTTTAGTGTGTTGAATTGATTAGGGGTTGGGAATTAGGTTTAAGGGGTTAGGGGTTTAAGGGTTTAGGGGTTAAGGGGTCAAGGGTTATGGGTTGGGAATTAGGTTTAAGGGGTTAGGGGTTTAGGGTTTAGGGGGTTAAATGGGTTAGGATTGGTTTAAAGGTTTAGGGGGTTAGGGGATTTAGCAGCTTAAGGATTTTAGGGTTAGAAGTTAGGGGTTTTGGGATTTAGGCACTTAAATGGGTTAGCTGTTAACGTGTTAGGGGGCGGGGTTAAGGGTTTAGACGTTTAGGGTTTAGGGGTTAAATGGGTTAAGGATTTAGAGGTTTAGTGGGTGTAAATGGGTTAGGGGTTAAGGGTTTATGGTTTTAAGGTTTAGGGGTTAGGAATTGGGGTTTAAGGGGGTCAAGGGTTTAGCGTTCAAGGGTTAAGGGGGTCAAGGGTTAGTTTTTCTCGTAATAACATAATTCTCCAATCCCATACACTTCTGCTTTGAATGTCACACTTAACATTCATTTCCTTTTCGGATAATATTCTTTATCCCCTTACATCCATACCTAGGAAAATAAAATTCATTTCAATTTAATCTTGTGAAACTAAAGTGGAAGATAAGAGGACCCATTCCAAGAAGGGCATCTCACTGAATGTTCAAATAATATTGTTTATCCCCTTACATCCATACCTAGGAAAATAGACTTCCTTTCAAGTTAATCGTGTAAACCGAAGTGGAAGATAAAGTGACCCATTCCAAGAAGCTCATCTCACTTCAAAACGTTCTCGAGATTTCCAAGAATTTATAACGATATTAAGGTGCTATGCATTGTCTCCTTTATCACCTCATTGCATTTAGTCAATTGTTTTTTTAAATTTAAATTTATTCATTAATTTCAAAAAAAATTATATTATATTATATATATATATATATATATATATATATATATATATATATATATATATATATATATATATATATATATATATATATAGTTGTTTTTATTTTGATTTATGTTTTAGAATTTTATTTTATTTATATTAATATGTCAACTAGTTTTTATATAAAATATTTTTTAGTTTTTTATATAATATTGATATTACAAAATATTGTAACAAATTTTATTTAATTAAATCTTCATGTATTTTTTTATCTTTAATAATAATAAAATAATTTAAAATAAAATTATAATTTTATTATTTTTTATCATTTTTTTAATTTTAATAAAGTACCATTAAAATTATATAAAGTACCAATTCTAAAGTACCGAGAGTTTTATATAAAATAAAATATCAATTCTAACAACTTAATAATTTTGGTGTTTTATTATAGGAATAAAACTCTATCCCGAGAGTTTTTTTAAACTCTCATCCGAGAGTTTTTTTAACTCTCGTCCGAAAGTCTTCCGAGAGTTTCATCAATAAAACTCTCGACGAGAAAATGCATAACTCTCGTCCGAGAGATTTTTAACTCCGATAAACCCAATAAAACTCTCGAATGAGAGTTTTTAAAAACTCTCGGTCGAGAAATAGAGTTGACTATTTTCTCGGATGAGAAATTAAAAATTTCTCCCAAATTCTAGCCATCCGCCAAAATGTGTTTCCCAACTTCGCAATTTCACCCCCTGAATTAAATTTATTCTAACCCGGAGATAATATTTTAATGCGATCTAAAGAGATATCTAGTCAATCTATGATGATAAAATCATCACGATATTTAATAGAATTATTACTATGTAGGATGATTCTCGTGAAAAAATAGTTAATCAAAAGAAAAATGAAAGGTATATCGCATTTATCTCGATGACCATATATAAAATAACCGATTTCTATCTTTATATCGTACAATAGTGTAATGTATATTTCAAACACAAATATTTAACTCTATCTATGATTCATGAAAGATGAGTTCATCACAACATTCAGTAAAAAAGAAATAACATACATGATAATAGTACTCGATGTGTATTACTCGCTTTATCGGATCGCAGTAATAGGTCGTATCCAATTCTTCAATCAAAGAGTCATCCAAAGAATACATAAGTGCACCAACATTGATCAACAAAATGATATTTATCACTGAATAAGGTCGTGTTCCATTATTTCATCAAGGCATCCACAAACTTACTTACAATTAAGCATTTTTTTAGAATGTCCTTAACAAAATCTTGGACCCTTCTCTAAATGCATGAGAAGGGTTTAAATACTAAAACTAACTACAAACTAAATTAAATCATTTACAAAAATGTAGAGGAGGTTTCAAACAACCTTTCTCTAAAACATAACTTGAACAATAATCTAGGAATTTAAAACTAATAATCCCGACTTTATGTTTCCCTGCATTTCTTTCTCGAGTGCAATCACGAAGTTGGCGGTATATCTAGCATTGTCTTGAGCTTAGATGGTTGGGATATTCATGATCGAATTTGATCCTTGAAGATAGCATTTGAAATTGTTGACCGAGACTTTTTTGCGGATTCTGTAAGGAATAGAAGAGTTTGTTGTTGATGATAAGGTTTGATCAGAAAATTCCAATGATTTCCTTGATCAAACTTTTTGACTTCCTTGATCATTTCTTCCTCGTTGTTCTTCTCTTTGTGTCCATTTTAAATCCACTTCTTTTGTTACGGAAAACACATCGTACGTGCTTTCTTCAAGAAGTCTTGTTTTAAATAATTGGTCACATAAGAGCTCGTATAACATCACTTGATTTGATGGATGTCTTGGTCGCTGCTTTTGCTTGGATGATCTATGCTTCCCATTCCCGCTTTGGATTATCTATGCTTCCCATTCTCGTAAATAATAATTTCTTTGTGAAGCTTTATCTATTTTTGGTAGATTAGCTTGCTTTCCCATATCCGAATCTTGCCACCGAACGTGTTCTTCAATTTTCTTTTTGAAGTTTCTCACATTCTAGTTTTTGGATTGCAATTCGTCGAATCATTATCTTATTGGAATCACAATAGGAATCAATCGTAGCAACTTGATGAAAAAATATTTTTTTGTTGTTTCTTTATCAAAGAATTTATCTCAAGTGCTTCTTTAATGAAATTTTCTGATTGTGATTGATTCTCAGAACTTTGCCATGGTCTTTTTCCAGCCTATGTATGTTTCTCTTTAAGCTCGGTGTGATGTTCTAACTTAAGATTTTCAATATCTTTATGGAAATGTGTTGAACTTTCCCCCGATTTGTTCAATAGTCTTGACTTTCTCGTGCATCTAACATAAGTTCTAATTCCTCGTATTCTAGATTCTTTCTGCTTCAACAAGGTTCAAACTTCAGCTTGCCTTATCTACAGTGGGTTGTGGCATAAGCTCCTCGCAAATTGTGACAATTTAGTCGATGGTCATGGGATCCTCTAATGAGTCTTTCCAAAGGACATCAACCCGATTCATCTATTGACTTGGGAGTTCTTTCATCAATTATTTTTTCTCTTATTCCTTTTTAACCACAACTCGTGATTGGGACTCGTAGAAAATATCCAATGAAGGAATTTCGTCAATCAGAGGATGATTTGATCTCAGAAGTAAGCCGAAATGATTTCTTTGCTCTCGTATTTTTGGGATTCTTTGTAGAGGATTGACGGTTTCAACCATATTTTGAGAAGGCTCGGTGTTTGGAAACTTGTTGCTTGATCAATATTGATCTTTTCCTTAGGAGTCTTTATTTCTTGGGAAAATTGTTCCCATTCATTAACCAGTTCTTTACCTTTGAGATGATTTAGACTGATCTACCGTGCTTTGATCCTTTTGATTTGATTCTGAACTTGATTTTTGTACCATTGTTCTTTGCTTTTCTTGCAACTCTATTTATTGTGAATTTGATTGATTGGTAAATTTTCTTCATAGATTCGTATTCATCCTTAGATTGGTCTAACTTATTAGAGTGTTGTTGAGATTGACCGATTCATTTTCGTAGCCACCTTTCATTTCTTCATCGATACATCGACACTTGGAGTGTGTTTTTTCTCGCTTCAATAACTAACAAATTCAAAGGGAAATTTTTTCAATCTCTCATTTCTATATACCCAGTAAAGGCTTCACCTCTTATTGACTTGATTAACTAGAAACCCTTTTTAACAATATCGTAAAAATCTTCAACTCCTTGGAAGAAGTCATCAAACTTATCTAATTCCTTTATGAAAGGCTTCGCTTTTGAGCTTTGTCATGTAACTTTTTAATTACATCGTTGGGGTCATATAGTCTCCCTGCATGAATGCTAGATTTAACATCTGAATATTAGGAACCTCTTTGTAAGTATGGCCAATATTAGCCAAAGAAAAGGTGTCACACTCAGAGGAAAAGAAGGCCGTGTCACACTGTAGAGGAAAAGAAGGCCAAATAGCCTTTTTATCATCTTTTAACCGCTTTGTGACACCATTGATGAGTTGATAAGCTATTTCTCTCCAAAACAATCTATCCGGAACATAGTAAGGTAAAACATGTGGAAGAGAAAAACTTCCAAATACTCGAACATATGTGAAATTTTCTTCACAGAACCACCCGGGGTCAGTAGGAAGAATATCTTCATTGACTTCTTTGGAAACCCTGGGATCTTTTTCATTGAAAATCATTTGATTCATAGGTAACATGACTCCATAACAGAATTTGTAGAAATGTAGGTGGTATTTAGAGTCCCGCAGTTCTTCATGGTATATATGAATTGCGTAGGGTTTTTAATGGTCCATTTCCAACCCATGATTGGAAATGTAGAAGTGAAAATGATGGAATCCATAACATAAGTAGACATGTAAAAAGGGTGAATTTTCTTGGGATGAAGCACTCCTTTTATTTCTATATTCGGAAATATGTTTGTCTCAAGTAATTGGATAAAAGGTCTACCCAATTCAAATGGATGAATCGACGATTGCGGGCCAATTAAGGGAACCCAATCTCTAGTGAACCTAGTACTATCTGTGTTTGGCAAAATAGTCTACACAACATACCAAATGCATAACAATAAGGATAAGGGATTTGTGTAATGGGGGTACGTACCCTGCATTTATCCTACTTCAATTTCCCTTTATTTTCCTTCCATTCATGGATGACTTTGATAATATATGGATGTTTAGCTCGAAAATTTGCACATATCTATTATCATACTTCGTTGCGTAGTTGGCGATGATACATGGTCGTCAAATCTTTGGCTTTGAAAGAGCCCATAATCTCTCCTCCGGAAATCTTCAAAACTCTATCTTCAATATTTAAGTTCTCAACTACCCACTTAATCATATATGTGTATGGTAGAATCTTCGGTCTCGTAGCTATTCTGTGAATAAACGAGCATGAAACTTTGAAAAGGGTTGCATCGTAGGTGGAATCAGCTCTCGTCATGTAAATTTTTTGTTATCACCTTTGGTCCTTCATCCTCAAAGAATTTTTTTACATTGCTTCCCATGACGAAATGCCACAATCCTTGTTACAAACAGTGTTTGAGAACAGCGAAGGCATATTTGTATCCTTTGAGGATGATGCTTGAGACGCCTCTTTACCCTTTTTACTCATCTCTGACTTCCTTAACTCGATAATTGATTTCCTGAGAGAAAAGTGAAATATATCATATAATGAGCATTACAAAGATATATCAAGGATTTATTTTAAATTCACACAAAAAACTGTCAATCTTATCAATCATCTCCTCATAATTCCTTATGATTTGAAATTTAATGCTCGACATAGCTTCACATGGCTTCACACACAATACTTATCAATCGTTTAAAGCCGTTAAGATCTAAAATTCAATTTGATATGACATAAGTTTCTTTTCACACGCTGATATCGTTAAATGCGCAAATCGCAGTGATTCCTTATAATATTTCTTGATTTCCTCATAAATGTTGCGAAATGCGATCTACGCAAATCACAAATCACAAGATTTAAAAGATATGTTTAATTCTATATTATAATTCGCGTGCGATGCGATTTGTGAAAGCTTAAAGTGGATGCGATAGCGAAAAAGGATTTATACTTTTTAATTTATTCGCTTTGTAGGGTCCGCGGCTGTCGCAACTTATATTACTTTATTTCTTAAATCTTAACTTAAATAAAGTGCGATGCGAATAAATAAAAAATAAAAATAGTAAATGTTTTTATTTATTTGGAAAATATTATTAAAGAGTGCATTTCGCAATTCGCAGATTTTATGATTTAGGATTTCTTTTTGAAAGATAAAATATGTGATAAGCAATGCGCTTTAATCAGAAAAAAAAATTTCTAAGTGTTTTTGAAAGAAATTTTAAAACGGATTTTCGTATTTATTTCTAAAGGGTCCTATTAATGAAAAATAAATGGGGTTGTTGTATAGCACAACAATTGGCGATTCACTTGGATGAACCAGATGTCTCTGATAAATTTTTTTTTGAAAATTCTAAATCCTTTTATATTTAAAAATAAAATAGTTAAAGGAATGAAATTTCAAATAAGTAATATCTTTTTTCAATAACGAAAATTTCATTTATTCACTTATTCAGGAGAATTCCTCTATAAATATATAAGTATAAAAATCAATGTCAGTCTTTGCTTAGTTAAAAATAAATAGCAAATAATCTTTACATATAAAGCTTTTTATAATTTTACTCTTTTATCATAGATAGAGCCTCTATTCCAATAGGCAGTTTTAAGCTTTTGGCAAGGTTATCTTTTAACCAGCTATAATCCATTTTTACATCCAGTATTTCTCATCATTTTCCTAAGTAAATTATATATTTTCTTTTTATATTTTTTATCTACTTAAAATTCATTGTCTTGGCTTGGTAACAAAATAGTGACAATTCCATTCACAAATAGTGATTAAACTGCTCAAGCTGGCTCTTGATGAGACCCCTTGTCTTTATGATATAATCTCAAGTCATTACATTGTTTTGGTAGACAGTATTAGTAATGTCAGTTCAACTATTTCTCTATGAACATGGTAAACAAGCTCGTGATGAGACTTATTATCTTTTAAGTTTTCTCTAAACTTTTTTTTCTTTTTATTTTCTTTTGAATTTCTTTTGAAAATTATAAGATTTACTGGATGGGATGAATCATATTTCTTTTTAAGATGCTAGATGATAATGTTGAGTTGTTAGATTGCTTTTTTGAAAAATATTTCTTACTATATTACAATTTTCTTTTCCTGACTAACAAAAGAATCTTCATACTAGATAAAAATGAGAGTTCATCAAACAAAATAAGTGTTTTATTGGAATTTTTTTTTTTTTTAAACATAAAATTAATCTGTTTTTCTAAATCTTTCGATTTTCTTTCTTTAAGAGTTCTATTTTTTAACAAGTGGAAAAAGAAAGATTAAAAAGAAATTATCTAAGACTTATTTTGAAAGACCAACTGTCAATACTAAACAAATTTTATTTCTATATGAAAAAACAAAAATTTTAATGTACAAAGATAGAGGGATTATCTTCTACGAGAAATATTTTTTCAAAACTTACCCATTGACAGGCAAAGAATATTTTCTACCTGATAAATCCTGTAACAGAAATGTTGATGAGCCAATTTTCTCAATTATTTGAAATGGTCTTAGCCAGAGTTTTTCAAACTTTGTGTTTTTACCCTTTTCTTCATGAGATTTGTCCCATTTTAATACCAAATCACCAATTTGAAAATCTCTTGATCTAACAGATGTTAAATAAAATGAGGCTTTTATTATTTGTTGATGATGGATATGATTTTGTTTAGCTTTTTCTCTTTCTTCTTCTAACTTAAGGATTTGATCTTGTCTAATTTGAAGAGAAGAAGAAGGATTTTCATCAATGAATTGTACTAAAGCAAATGATGGTATTGTTACGTTTGAGGGTAGAATTGCTTCTTACCATAAACCAACACAAATGGTGAAGTACCTATTGAAGCTTTTTGGGTGATTCTATCTGCCCAAAGAGCAAACAATAATGCTTTGTTCCAATTATTATGATTTTGTTCTACAGTTCTTTTGATGATTATGATAAGGTTTTTGTTTTTAGATTTAGCTAATCCATTCCCTTGTTGGTAATAAGTAGCTGAGTATTTTAATTTAAAACCCCTTTTCAAAGAAAATTCTATCATGTCATTTCCAGAAAAGTAAGATGCATTATCAAATATCAAAGCTGATGGAAGGCCAAACCTGGTAATTATGAATTGATCAATAAAATCGGTAATATTCTGTGTATTGACCACCTTTAATGGGATAGATTCTACCCATTTTGTGAAATAATCAGTTGCGGTTAGAATATACCTGTGTTGTTTTGAAGAGTTAGGAGTTATTTCACCTACAATATCTAACCCCCATTGTTCAAATGGTTGTTGGATATTTACTGGTTGTAATGGAAATGCTGATTTCCTTTCTCTTTCTGCTGTGCTTTGAATTTTTTTACATTTTCTTGTATATTCATGTGCATATTTAAATAGCATCGACCAATAATAACTAGTATGCAATATTTTATGAGATGTGGTGTTTCCTCCGAAATGACCTCCAGCTGGTCCATCATGTAATTCCTGCAATACCTTTTAGGCTTCAGTTTTCTCTAAGCATATTAATAATACATAATCATAATTCCTCCTAAATAATACATCATTTACGAGTTGATATTGATTTGGTTTAAGTCTCAAAGCACGCTTCGCTGTGTAATTGAGATATAATGGAGCATGTCCATTTTTTAGAAAAAAATTCAGATCAGCATATTGTGATTGAGAATCGTTTAGGCTTACCTCAGATAGTTGTATTTCATTTTATTTATCTTCCTCTTTTGGAAAATGAGAAGCTCCAGTTAACATCTTGCAAAGACCTTGTCCTTTGACAATTTTAGCTGGATGTTTTTCTACATCATATTCTTGGAGTGTAGTAACCTAATTTGCTCTCTTTTCTCCTACTTCTCGTTGTATTAATAATTGCCTTATTGTTGAGTAAGGTACTATTATATTGGTATGTGTTTTTAGGAGAAAAGGTCTAATATGTTTCAAAGATTTAAACACAGCATAGGCTTGTTTTTCTACAGCTGAATAATTTAACTTAGCACCTTGAACATTAGAGCTAAAAAACGCAATTGGTGCTTCAATGTTTTGATCATTTAACTGTGTTAAAACAACTACATATGATGTATCAGAAGAAAATGTGTACAACAAAAAAGATTTAAGAAAATCAGGAGTTTTTAAAGAGAGAGCTTCAACAATAGTTTTTTTAATTAACTCAAAAGAATTTCTTTCTTCTTTTCCCCATCTAATGATTTAATTTTTCTTAATCATTGACTGTAGGGGTAGGAAAATTTGGGAGAAATCTGGAACAAATATTTTTACAAAATTAATCTGTCCTAAAAATGATTGCATTGTTTTTTTGTTATGTGGTAGAAGAATATTTTCAATCTCTTGAATCCTATCAGGGTCTATATGAATTCTTTTTTTAGAAACAATGAATCCCAATAATTTTCCTTCTGATAAAGCAAAATAACACTTTTTGGGATTAAGGGAAATGCCATATTTTCTGCATCTTTCAAAAATATTTTTTAAATGATTAATATGATTGTTCCTATGCTTAGAATAAATAGTAATGTCATCTAAGTATATAACAACCAAGCTATTGATTAGTCCTCTGAAATCTATATCCATAACATGTTGAAATGTGGCACCAGCATTAATTAGTCCAAAAGGCATTTTTTGATATGCGTATGTTCCCCATTTTGTTCTAAACGTTGTTTGTAATCTATCATCAGGATGTACCATGATCTGATTATACCCTGAAAATCCGTCTAGAAAGACATCAATTTAGACCCTGCAACTGATTGCAATATCTGTTCCATGGTGGGTAAGGGAAAATTATCTTTTTGACAAGCTTTATTCAAGTTCCTAAAGTCTATACAAATTCTAATGTCTCCATTCTTTTTCCTAACTGGAACCATGTTTGACACCCATTTCAAATGTCTAACAGGGAAAATGACTTTAGCTTTGAGCATTTTATTCAATTCAGATTTAATTTGACTTTCTAAATTTGGATGAATTTTTCTGAGTTTTTGTTGGACAGGTTTATCATTTGAGATCATAGGAATGGTATGCTAAATTATGGAAGTATCATATGTTTTAAGATATGAATAATCCCATGCAAAGATATCTTTATATTTTTTCAGCAATTTAATAAATGATATCCTTTCTTCATATTTTAGACCAAGACCTAAGTTGATGTTATAAGGCTTTTCTAGAGTGCCAAGATTAATTAATTCAAACTTAAAGTAGAACTTTGAGTTTTTGAATTGGTCACTTTTTTAAATTTATCTTTCAAATCATAAAGGTCTTCCATTTTGCCTACAGATTTTGGAATTGGATTATTGTTTGTTTTATCCTCGAACTGTAAATCATGTTCATGTTCATCTAAGGTTTGACCTTCATAAGCTCTGTCTAATGTAAGAAATTCTAATATGTCTGCATCATCGTTAAATACTCTCCAATTTTTTATATTTATTTGAATGGATAGTTAAAATTAGTAGATTTGTTAATTGAGAATCTATGCAGGACTAAAATTCACAGATTTCATTATAAATCCCAATTAACATTAATATTAATTATTGTGCTCATTTTCAATCTAGAGGAAGATAGCTGAGATGGCTTCACTTTGCACAATGAAAATAAGAATTCTTGGGCACTAAGTTTGATATTATTGAATAAATAAATCTCAAATAATTCTCTTTCTCTGCTTGTATTTAAATATTCAACTTAAAATCTCATATCACACAAGTGTTTCATTTAAAACAAACCTATAGCTTTATACATACCTTGTATCAATGCTTCATATCCAACAGTATTATTTGTGCATTGAAACTCAAGTCTACATGCTAACATCGTTTTCTCTCCTTGAGAATTGATTAAAATGCAAGTTTCTCCTACACCATTTTCTGATTTCGAACCATCAAAAAATAAAGTCCAAAATAAAGATTGTTCTAGAATTTGATTGCTAAACTTAACACATCTAGAAGATTTCCCATCGGATAAAGGATGAGTAAGATGATCCCCATGAGAGAGCCCATAATGAGTGTGCGCTGACTGTTTTGCCTGCGCGCCTTTTGACGTAGCAGCCGACTGCTGGTCTCCTCCTCCCTGCGCGAGGCCTCCGGCCTCTGGCCTTCCATGGCCTCCTCGAATGCTGCTTCGGAGGGCCATGCTGTTCTGACTGCAGCAGACGCATTTTCTGCATTGATCAAATCTCTTGATCCTCAGCGAACTCGCCCTGCAATGTCCACGTTTGTCAAGAAGCTGGATGGATTGCAAGACGTTAACCTCCCTCCCGCACTTCCACGTATGGCTGCACTCTCTTTAGCTGAGCGGGGGCTCATCGGTCAGTTCACTGGCCTTTTGCCTTCCCCGAAAACAGTTCAACGTTGGATCGAAAGAAACTAGGCAGACAAAGTTAATGGGAAAATCTCCATTCGTTTTTGTGGAAAAGGTTATTACACTTTCCATTTCGAATCTAGAGCAGACAAGGACTTAATCTTCAGAAATGGGCCGTACTTCATGGACTCTCGTGGATTATATCTGAACAAATGGACTCCAGACTTCGATCCTGAGCTGGATGTCCCTAATGCTGTTCCGGTTTGGGTTCGTCTTCCACATCTCCCACTCCACTGCTGGGGAGATGACTCGGTTTGAGCTATTGGCAATGCTGTTGGAAAATACATTGATCGGAGCGAGCCCAAGGATAATATGCAAGCATGTGCGCGTATATGTGTTGAAGTAGATCTCGGAAAGGGTCTTCCAGAAGCAATCAAACTAAAGGTGGACGAATGGATGCATATTCAGCAACTGGACTACGAACAAATTCCTTTTAAATGCAAGGTATGTCACGAGTACGGTCATTTTTCCAATCGTTGTACAAAAATAGTTAATGATGAACCTGCTCAATCTGGAGAGCAATGGGAAACTGTTAAAAAGAAGAAGATTGCCTCTGGCGCGAAAGCAATCCATGAAGAGGCTCCTCCCAAATCTGCCCCTCCCAAGACTAACCCCCTCTCAGCTCCGCCCAATGCTTCCTCCTCAGTAGTCCCTCCTCCCTCCTCTCCTCTTGGCCCACCCATCTTCCCCACCCCGGGGCCAAACTCTGATCCTCCCCTGATATCTTCAAATCCCTTTGGTACCCTCTCTCTCCCTGAAAATGAACCCCTGATTGAAAATGACCCTCCCATCCTTTTCTCCCTTTCTCACTCCTCTCCCTCCCATTCTCCAGACCCCCCCCACCCCGATCTACTAGAAGCTCCTCGAAAGAGCATGGAGTCAATCAAGAATCCCAAAAAAAAGGACCTGGTAGGAAATCAAGCAAACAGCAAAGAGATGAAAATGCTCAAAAAGACATTGCCATGGGAACTCAAAACCCCATAGAAACTTATATATTGAGTCAAAATAGCAAAGAAGTAGCACATAAGGAAAAAGGGGGACGAGCATCCCTCTGAATCTAAATACTCAATGATGAAAGTTATATCATGGAATTGTAGGGGACTGGGGCACCCCTCAAAAATTGCTGCCCTGAAAGATCTCACAGACCATGAGAAGCCAAGAATTGTAATGATTCAGGAAACAAAGCAAGGTTTGCACGAGATGACAAGAATTATATAACAGCTCAGGCATTATGAGGGACAAATATGTGAAGCAAGAGGAGCCTCCGGTGGTATCACCACCATGTGGAACAAAAATACCTGGATATGCACATCCAAAACTATAAATCCTCACTGGATTAAAGTCTTTTTAGAAAACCAAGAAGAGCAAAAGCAAATAGTCATTTACAACATTTATACACCGAATCATTTCAGAGACAAAGAGCAGTTCTGGGCCACTTTACAAGAAGACATCCAAGCTGAAGACAACAGAAACATCATCTTTGGGGGTGATCTAAATCTTATATTACACGCCAATGAAAAAAAAGGAGGCATATTTACACATGATCCAAATAGAGCAAAGCTGGAAAACATTATGCAAGAGTGTGACTTAGTAGATATCATCCCAAAAAATCGGAGGTACACTTGGAACAACCGTAGGCTAGGCAAAGACAACATAATGGAGCACCTTGACAGAATTCTGGTAAATACTTCTCTCCTCTCTGAGTTCTCTACTTCTCATGCTGCAATTCTGCCTTATTTGGCTTCCGACCACTACCCCATTAGCATTATCCTTGAAGCTCATTATCCCTTGGGGCCTTTGCCTTTCAAATACAACCCACTTTGGCGCAGCAATCCCATTGTGGATCTGATTGTCAAATCAGCTTGGCAAAATCACATAGAATGATCACCGGGGTTTATTTGGGAATGCAAACTGAAGAATACAAAACATGCCTTGAAGGATTGGGTGAAGCAGCATTACAAAGAACCAAAAACTGTCAAAATTGAGCTGAAAAACAAACTGAAAGAAAATCACAGGAGAATAGAGGAGAATGGGCTGACCCATGAGGACAAAGCATTAGAAAATGACTTATATTATCAGCTGTACCGGGTTAATAGAGAAGAAGAACAGAAGTGGAGAATTAAATCAAGACAGCTCTGGCTTCAAGGTGGAGACAAAAATACAGCTTTTTTCCATAAGCAAGCAACAATCAGGAAAATCAGAAACAATATCACCATGATCAATGATGAGGAAGGCTGCCTTCAAAAAACTCAAGAAGTTGTCAAGCAAACTGCCTCAATCTATTACAGCAATCTTTTAACTGAGACCAAGGATACAGAGGATTATTCAGACCTCCTACAGCATATGCCCAAAGGAATCAATGATGATACTAATGCAGATTTGACTAAGGAAATCAATGAAGATGAAGTACATGAGGCCATCTGGGCCCTTCAGCCAGAGAAAGCCCCAGGACCAGATGGCTTCCCAATCTGCTTCTATAGATCGTACTGGGGAATAATTAAAAAAGACCTTGTCAAGATGCTAAGATGGATCCAACGTAAATGCAAAATCGGAGGGTTCACAAATGCAACCCACCTTGCCCTTATCCCTAAAGAAAATCGACCTTTGACCTTCTCTCGTTTTCGCCCCATCTCTTTATGCAATTCTTCATATAAAATTTTGACAAAAATCTTGGCCACTCGCCTAAAGCCTATCCTTCCCACTCTTATATCTGAAAACCAAGGGGGTTTTATGGCCAATAGGAAAATCTCGGACTCCATTCTTCTTGTCCAAGAGGCTATTCACTCCAGTCAAATCCGAAATGAGAAAGGCTTCATCTTAAAGTTAGACTTAGCCAATGCTTTTGACCGTGTCAGGCACTCCTTCCTCCTTGCTGTGCTTGAAAAGATGGGATTTGCCACTTCCTTTATCAGCCTTATCAAAGCCTGCATTACAGGACCTTGGATCTCCCCTCTTCTCAATGGCAGGCCTGGACCATCCTTTCAATCCTCCCGCGGTCTTAGACAAGGCTGCCCCCTCTCACCTTATCTCTTTATTTTGATGGCTGAATCTTTTAGTAGAGCTCTGGATTACAATCGTCGCATGGGCCTCATCACCGGGATCAAATTTGACAATGGAGTCAAAAACATCAATCACTCTCAGTTTGCTGACGATACTCTTCTAATGGGGGGAGCCTCAAACATCATCGCCCGCCGCTCTAAAGCTCTCCTAGATAAATATATGAGCTACTCTGGAGGTCTGATAAATTACCTTAAGAGCCGTATTTATGGGTGGAACACTTCAGCATAAGTTCTCCATAGGATCGCTACAACTTTTGGGGTTTCTTGTAAGCTGAACTGGGAGCAATTTACTTATTTGGGCATGCCTGTGAGTGCCAGCAACTTGAAAGCTACTGCCTGGGAAGTTATCATCGATAAGATGAAAAGGAAGATAAAGCATTGGGGCACCTCTTGGCTTAATCCTGCAGGGCGCATAATTCTTCTTAAAGCTGGCCTCTCCGCCCTGCCCTTGTACTGTTTTACACTTTTACAAGCCCCTGCCAATCTTCAATTTAAAATGGATGCTCTCCTTCAACATTTTCTTTGGCAAGGAGGGAGAACTGAAAAAAAGAAATACAACTTGGTAAGCTAGAAGCAGGTCACTCAACCATGTGAGAATGGAGGGCTGGGAATCAGATCCTCTAAATTCCTAAATCTTGCCTTTGCTGGAAAGCTGGTTTGGAGACTTATATCTAGTAGGAATGCTTGGTGGAAAACAGTTCTAGAAAAAAAATATCTCGACTACCCAAGGCACCAGCTCTTAGATCATGAGCTCCCAAACAAAGTGTGCTCAAAAATCTGGAGGATGTGTAAGAAAGCTATACCACTTCTTGCTCAAAACACTTCCAAAGTGCCCAAAGGCGGTAGCTACATCAAAATTGGGGAAGATGAAGTATTGGGGCAACAACCCATAAGTCGAAGGCCTGGAAATCAACAGATTCTTGCTCTCTTCAGCAGTGCAGGGATTCAAACTCTGGACCAGATATCACAATGGGAAGCCCACTCTCAGACCTGGAAAGGTTGGACTTTCCCTCACATACCTACAGATACAGAAATCAGTCTCAACAACCTGAAAGTCTACCTTCATGGTATTTCCCCTTCCAAGCGCTACCTTGCTGATGACTTTCAATGGGATCCTTCAGGCACAATCTACACTATTAAGGCTACTTATCACCAGATCTGCATTAACGAGTATCCCATGGCAATCTGGGCACACTGGAGACTTGTTTGGAAGGCAGAAACTCTCCCAAAAATCAAATTCTTCTTATGGATCCTCCTAAAAGGGAAAGCCCTCACTGCAGAGAACCTCAGAAAGCGAGGAATAAATGGACCATCTCGCTGTCCAAATTGCCAAAGTGAAGAAGAGACAAGCCAACATCTATTTATAGACTGCCCTTTTGCTTCAGCCTGCTGGAAGGAAGCTTTACGGAGTCACAACCCCCCTTGGGCGCCGGGTACTAACATTTCTGAAGTGCTTCACATATGGAAAAAAAGCTATCCGTGGGGGAAAAAAACAAACAACACAGCTCGACGGGTCTGGAATGCCTTGCCCTGTACCCTTCTTTGGAACATCTGGCTGGAAAGAAACAGAATGATCTTCAAAGGTAAAGAAACTAATGTTAGAAAACTCTACAATAAAGCTTGGAACCTCAACTTGGAAGTTTTGTCCACAAAATGTCATGGGAATCCGAAGGTGTTGGATCTAAATGTCGAAGAAAGGAATTACATTGGGCCTATTCTGAACAGAAGCAACATAAAACAAAACAGAAGTGACCCCAATAGCAGAAACAACTCCAGATGTAGATGGAAAATTAGGATGAAAGAGGAAGAATTTGGTCGTTGGCTCAGGAATTGCAATATCCACTATCTTTTTTTCGATGGGGCCTCCAAATCTAATCCAGGAAGGGCTGGGGCTGGAGGATTTATCTGCAACAGCAATGGAGATGTGTTAACTGAGTATGAATGGGGTCTGGGCTCTGCTTCAAACAACAGGGCTGAAGCCTTCGCCCTCCTTCAAGGTTTGCTCCAGCTACAGAAACTTGGTATAACCAAGGCTATTATAATTGGAGACTCCTCCATTGTCATTGGTCTGATGATTAGTAACAGAAAAGCCCAAAATCTGCCCCTGCAGCAAATTATTGAGCGTTGCCACTCTTTGGATCAACAGATGAATGGAAATCATTATTACCACGTCCTTCGATCTCTCAATAAATCTGCTGACGATTTGGCTAATAAAGCATGTTCCCACCCTGTCGGTACCCTTAGGTGCAATGGCTCTGATCAACACTTCTTCTTGCCATGATCTCGACTTACTCCCTAAGTAGATCCACCCCACAGTAGACCATTGATCGTGGACTCTGAAGTCCTTTACCCAGCTCCTCTGCGAAGATTCAAACCCCTACCTCCTGTCCAATGGCGTTGACCCCCACTGATGTGGCCTTCTCTGCAACAAATTCTAACTCTCTCTGGATCGCATTAAGCTCTTTAAAACCCATTAAACTCTGCGCCCTTTTCTCTCTCAACACTTCGTGCTCAAATGAATGCTCACTTACTCCAGCTGAACTCTTTCCATCTTCTCTCTACCGCTCTCAAACGCACCTTGGACACTGCCCCATGAAATCTGCATATCTGCTCGCACAGACAGAGTTACTCTGCCCCAGATTTTGTCTTCTTGCAACTTTGGATTCGTTCCTGTCAGTCGCGCAAGCTGTTCCAAAGAAAAGTCAAAGTACATCAAGCAAATTTCCTCTTGATTTAGCTAAGCAGCGCTATCTCTCTCTCAACAGGCGGCAAAAGCGGCATATCTGCAAAACTAAACTATGAAGTGTAAAATCTATTTCATTTTATGGCAGTTTGTCATAATCTATACTACCTCCTTCCTCTGCACAGCAACGGAAGAAAAATGTAAAGCAGAATTTGGCCAAATCTGCATCTGCTGTTGGTTCTGTATTCACCAAAGCCATATTGTAAAACTGGAGATCCGTCTCCCTCCAATTTTCTTTTGAATATATCAACCAGCAACCGACATTGTGAAAAAAAAAAAAAAAAAATTAACACATCTAGAAGAATCTGTTTGAAAAAAGTTTTCAACTTGAGAAATAACCATATTTGTTGAAAAAAGTGAGACCTGAGCATTGAATGATCCAAGAAATGACTCAGCTGAATAATTTCCTATGATATTATTAGTAAAAGCTACATGGTCATTTGGTCCTTCCAATTCAGTAACTGTATGTTTCATAAATTTCTCACGTTCAATTCTCATTTGATTTGGTTTGCCATTATATGGTAACCACATATGTGACCAATCAGTAGCAAAATATCCATGTAACTTTTCAGCCCAATCTCTGCTTAGAATAAGACCATGGAATTCAAGGATGTTTGTGACCAAAATATCAATCACTTGTAGTTCCTTTGGATTAGATGATAGCCTAATGGATACTGACAACATTTCTCCAATAACTTCAACTTTTGTTCTATCCAATTGAACTGTATGTACAGATGTTTTTTTAGTAGTGATATTTAATTTTGTACATATTGTTCTTGGCATAATGTTTGAAGAAGCCACTGAATCAATAAAACAATTATTGACATTTTTGTTGAAAATTTCATAAGTAAAAAGAAAAGGAGGAGTTTGGGAGATAGATCTATCACCAATTAAAACAAGATGATCATTGGAATTTAATTTATTGGTAGATGATGGAGGTTTTCCCATATCTTTTGAAGCTTGTGCCATAACTGGCAGTTATATAGGTTCTACAGGAATTGCTTTGAGTTCTCTAAGCAAGATTTTATGTTGTTGTTTGAGTTTGGTCATTTCATGTAATGAAATATTTTCTTTAATGTTTTTCATGTATTTAATTATGTTATATTCAACTGTATCTGAAACAATAAAATTTTGGGAATTTGTAGAAGGATCTAATAAAATTGGATCTGTCTGTGCAGTTTTAGATTTTTTGATTTTTTCTTTCGTGGGAACATAATTTTGTTTGGGATTTGACACAATTTGATCTGAAGAAGATTTACTTCTTGTAGATACAGGCATAGCTTCATTTTCTTCTTCTGTGGGAAGAATAAAATCCCATAAACCATTTAATTCGACTTCTTCTTCAGACTCTAATTCATTTTCAGGAGGTGAGGGATCTTCAGTATCTTGATCAGATTCAGCATTTGAAATCTCATTTGGAGATTGAGATGTTGAAGGAGGACTTTTCTTAAATGGATGAAATGATTTTTTAGCGGCTGAAGTTTCAGCAACTTGTTTCTTTATATCAATCATGTCATTTGACATAGTCTTTAGCACTTTTTGAAGACCTTCAAGATCAAATGGATATTTTGAAACTTTCTTTTTAGAATCTTGACTAAATGTCACTCTCTTTGTTCTCCTTTCTTCTGTCTCTGATTGTTTTTCTAATGCTAAGATTATTTTCTCTACTGTGAGAGCTTCTTTCAAGTTTTCTAAAAGAGTAGCTTTATTATCTCTATCTAAAAAAATAGCTATATTAGAAGGAAACGAAGAAATATACCATTCTATTTGTACTTCAACAACAGGTTTAGAAGCATTTTGGATTTTATTTAATAACCTGTTAAATCTGGAGTTAAAATCTTTGATATTTTCACCTAAATTTGTTTTAAGATTGGAAAGAGCATGGATTAAGGATGCAACAGTCCTATCATCTCCAAATTTTGCAAGGAAAACTTGTTAAAAGGTTTCCCAATCGGAAATATATCCTGCTAGAAGAGAGAAGTACCAAGATCCCTCAGATCCTTGTAAAGTGTATGGAAACAATCTAAATACAACATCTTCATGAGCGATTCCTTTTAAATTCATGGATAACATAAAATTATTGATGTGTCCTTCAGCAGGAATACCATCATCTGGATTATATTTAGGTAACCATTTTTCTGGATAATCTGGAAGAGGATTAGGATTTTCTATTAATACAACACCAAGATTCATCCAAGTTCAATTATCCATAACTAGATTTGGAGTTTGTGAAGATATAGAAGTAGATCCAGAATTAGGGGTAATGAACGAAGAACTTACAACCAAAACAATACTACTTGTGACAACACTGATTGTTTTAGTAGAAGAAATGGAAGACAATGGGGATATATATTGATTAGAATAATGTGGAGGAATGACTAGAGGAAAATTTGATGTGACTTTACTTGTTTCTGCCTTAAATCTGGATATAGAAACTTTCTTGTGATGAGATTCTAATGGAAACTCAAAAGGGGGAATTCCAAGCTTCTCACTTTTAGATCGAGTTAAAATACCAATTTATATAAATAAAGAAGCAACAATTTCCTCAGAAGTTTCTCGATTAACAGGATTTTCAGCAGAAATAGATATTCCTTCTAATTACTGAATTAAAGACTGAACTTCAGGAGATTCGAGAATGAATTCTGAAGTAGGTGGATAACATGATACTTCGGGAGATGATGGAAAGGTTTCTACTACTTCCGATTTCTGAGTTGGTGATCTAGATTGTGATCAGGAAATCGTAGAAGGCTTTTGAGAAGATTGACTCTTATGAAGGTTTTGATTTTTAGACTTATCTGCCATTCATAGTCGGCCCTCCTTCTAGCGCCAAAAATGTTGAGGCCTCAAAAATCCGTGGCAACAACAAAGGGGGATAACCACCTGGTCTGGACCTTAAAGTAGTTCCTTTTCGTTTGGGGTAGTGGCTCTGACTGGGTGTGATTGGACCAGTTTCCCAGATTTGGGTTTTTTAAGATAATTTGTGGGATTTATTTTCAAAACATTTTTGCAATGATGAATTACTACAAACTAAGATAAATTTATTTCTAAATGCAAAGCTTTGAATTAAATTTAATCCAACCCAGGGATAAAAATTTAATGCGATCTAAAAAGATATCTACTCAATCTGTGATGATGAAATCATCACAGATTTAATAGAATTATTACTGTGTAAGATGATTCTCTTGAAAAATAGTTAATCAAAAGAAAATGAAAGATATATTGCATTTATCTGAAGACCATATATGAAATAAATAATTTGTATCTATATGTTGCACAACAGTGCAACAAATATTTCAAACATAAATAATTAATTCCATATATAATTCATGAAAGATGAGTTCATCACTAACATTCAGAAACAAAAATAACATACATGATAATAGTACCAGATGTGTATTACTTATGCTTATCGGATTAGTGATAATAGGCCGTATCTAATTCTTCAATCAAAGAGTTGATCAAAGAATACAAAAGTGCACCAACAATGATTCAAAAAAATGATATTTATAACGGAAAAAGGTCGTGTTCCATTACTTCATCAAGGCATTCACAAACTTTACTTAGAAATAAGAATTCTTTGTAAATGTTCTTAACAAAATCTTGGACCCTTCTCTAAATGCATGAGAAGGGTTTAAATACTAAAACTAACTACAAACTAATTAAATTATTTACAAAAATTTAGAGGAGGTTTCAAACAACCTTTCTCTAAAACTTAACTTGAACAATAATCTAGGAATTTAGAACTAATAATCCTGACTTTATGGATCATGCATTTCTGTGTGATCACGAAGTTGGCAGATATATAGCATTGTCTTGAGCTGAGCTAGCTGAGATATTCGTGATCGAATTTAGTCCTTGAAGATAGAATTTGAGATTGTTGATTAAAACTTTTTGGCTAATTCTGTGAGAAATAGAAGAGTTTGCTGCTGATGATAAGGTTTGATCAAAAAATTCCAATAATTTTCCTGATCAAACTTATTGACTTTCTTGATTATTTCTTCCTGCTGTTTTTCTCTCTGTGTCCATTTTAATTCTACTTCTTTTGTTATTGAAAACACATCAGACATGCTTTCTTCAAGAAGTCCCATTTTAAACAATTGGTCACATAAGAGTTGTATAACCTCACTTGATTTGCTGGATGTCTTGGTCGCTGCTCTTTCTATTCGGATAATCTATGCTTCCCATTCTGTAAATAGTAATTCTTTGTGAAGCTTGTCTATTTGTGGTAGATTAGCTTGCTTTCCCATATCTGAGTCTTGCCACTGAATGTGTTCTTCAATTTTCTTTTGAAGTTTCTCACATTCTAGTTTGTGGATTGCAATTTGTTGAATCATTATCTTATTGGAATCACAATAGGAATCAATCGTAGCAGCTTGATGACAAAATATTTTTTTTTTCTTTATCAAAGCATTTATCTCAAGTGCTTCTTTAATGAAATTTTCTGATTGTGATTGATTATGTAACTCTGCCATGGTTTTTTCCAGCTATGCTTGTTTCTCTTTAAGCTCTGGGTGATGTTCTAACTTAAGATTTTCAATATCTTTATGGAATTGTGATGAACTTTCTCAAATTTATTCAGTAGTATTGACTTTCTCTGCATCTAACATCTGTTCTAATTCCTGTATTCTGGATTCTTTCTGCTTCAACAAGGTTATAACTTCAGTTGCCTTATCTACAATGGTTATGACATAAGCTCCTGCATATTGTGACAATTTAGTCAGACGAACAGTGGGATCCTCTAATGAGTCTTTCCAAAGGACATCAACTGATTCATTTATCGATTTGGGAGTTGTTTCATTAGTTCTTTTTCTCTTATTCCTTTTAACCACATCTCTGTGACTGAGACTGTAGAAAATATCCAATGATGGAATGTCTTCAATCTGTAGGATGATTTGATCTGTAGAGTAAGCTGGAATGATTCCTTTGCTCTGTATTGCTGGGATTATGTGTAGAGGATTGACAGTTTCAACCATCTTTTTAGAAGGCTCTGGCGTTTGGAAACTTGCTGCTTGATCAGTATTGATCTTTTTCTTAGGAGTCTTTATTGCTTGGGAAAATTGTTCCCATTCATTCACCAGGTCTTTACCTTGAGATGATTTATACTGAGCTACTGTGCTTTGATCCTTTTGGTTTGCTTTTGAACTTGATTCAGTACCATTGTTCTTTGTTTTCTCTTGTAACTCTATTTCTTGCAGAATTTGATTGATGTATAAATTTTCTTTCATAGATTCAGATTCATCCACAGATTGGTCTGACTTATCAGAGTGCTGTTGAGACTAACCAGATTCATTTTCAGAGCCATATTTCATTTCTTCATCGAGACTAACACTTGGAGTGTGTTTTTATTCTTCAATAACTAACAAATTCAAAGGGACATTTTTGAATCTCTCATTTCTATATACTTGAAAGGCTTTAGCCTCTTCTTGACTTGATTGACTAGAAACCCTTTTAACAATATCATAAAATATTCAAATCCTTGGAAGAAGTCATCAAACGTATCTTCTTCCTTTATGAAAGGCTTTGTTTTGAGCTTTGTCATGTAATTTTTAATTACATCGTTGGGGTCATATAGTCTCCCTGGCATGAATGCTAGATTTAACATATGAATATTAGGAACCTCTTTGTATGTATGGCCGATATTAGCCAAAGAAAGGTGCCGCAATGTAGAGGAAAAGAAGGCCAAATAGCCTTTTTATCATCTTTTAACTGCTTTGTGACACCATTGATGAGTTGATAAGCTATTTCTCTCCCAAACAATCTGTCTGGAACATAGTAAGTTAAAACATGTGGAAGAGTAGAACTTCCAAATACTCGAACATATGTGAACTTTTCTTCAGCAAACCACCTGGTTGTAGGAAGAATATCTTTACTCACTTCTTTGGAAACCCTAGGGATCTTTTCATTGAAAATCATTTGATACATAGGTAACATGACTCCATAACAGACTTTGTAGAAATGTAGGTGGTATTTAGAGTCCCAGAGTTCTTCATGGTAGATATGAATTGGGGTAGGGTTTTTAATAGTCCATTTCCAACCCATGATTGGAAATGTAGAAGTGAAAAAAATGGAATCCATAACATAAGAAAACATGTAAAAGGGTGAATTTTCTTGCGATGAAGTACTCCTTTTATTCCTATATTCGGAAATATGTTTGGCTGAGTAATTGGATAAAAGGTCTTCCTAATTCAAAATGGATGAATTGACGATTGCGTCAATTAAGGGAACCCAATCTCTAGCGAACCTAGTACTATCAGGTTTGGAAAATAGTATACACAACATACCAGCGGCATAACAATAAGGATAAGGGATTTGTGTAATGGGGTACGTACCAGATTTATCCTGCTCCAATTTCCCTTCATTGTCCTTCCATTCATGGATGACTTTGATAAGATCTGGATGTTTAGCTCTGAACATTTTCACATATCTATTATCATACTTCTGTTGCGGAGCTGGCAGATGATACATGGTTGTCAAATCTTCGACTTTGAAAGAGCCCATAATCTCTCCTCTGGAATTCTTGAAAACTCTATCTTCAATATTTAAGTTCTCAACTACCCACTTAATCATATTTGTGTATGGCAGAATCTTCGGTCTCGCAGCTATTCTGTGAATAAACGAGCATGCAACGTCGAAAAGGGTTTCATTAGAGGTGGACTCAGTTCCTTTTGTAGATATTTTTGTTATCACCTTTGGTCCTTCATCCTCAAAGAGTTTGTACATTACTTCCCACGAAGAAATGTCACAATCCTTGTTACAAACAGTGTATGAGAACAATGAAGGCATATCTATATCCTCTAAGGATGATGCTTGAGACACCTCTTTACCCTTTTTACTCATCTCTGACTTCCTTAACTCGATAATTGATTTCCTGAAAGCAAAGTGAAATATATCATATAACAAGCATTACAAAGATATATCAGGGATTTATTTCAAATTCACACAAAAAGTTTTCAATCTTATCAATCATCTCCTCATAATTTCTTATGATTCGAAATTTAATGCTCAACATAGCTTCACATGGCTTCGCACACAATACTTATCAATCGTTTAAAGCCGCTAAGATCTGAAATACAATTTTATATGACATAAGTTGATTTTCACACGCTAATATCATTAAATGAGCAAATTGCAATTATTCCTGATAATATTTCGTGATTGCCTCATAAATGTTGTGAAATGAAATCTACGCAAATCGCAGATCGCAAGATTTAAAAGATACGTTTAAGTCTATATTATAATTTGCACACGATGCGATTTGTGAAAGCTTAAAGTGGATGCGATAGTGAAAAAGGATTTTTAATTTTTAATTTATTCGCTTTGTCGGGTCCACAGCTGTCACAATTTATATTACTTTATTTATTAAATCTTAACTTAAATAAAGTGCAATGTGAAAAAAAAAAAAAATCTTTCGAAAAGCTTTTTAAAGAGCACATTTTGCAATTCACAGATTTTATGATTTAGGATTTCTTTTTGAAAGATAAATTATGTGATAAGCGATGCACTTTAAGCAGAAAATTTATTTTCTAAGTGTTTTTGAAATAAATTTTAAAACAAATTTTCCTATTTATGAAAAATAAATGGGGGTTGTTGTATAGCACAACACGTTCTAACTAAGATTCGACCAAATAAATATTGCCAACATAGGTGAATATTAGCTAGAAATAGTCAACCTACTGAAATAATATTAAAATATGTTTGTTAAAGATATAAACACCTTAAAAAATTTGTTATGGAGATGGGAGACATGAAAATGAACCTCATCCTAAGGGGAAAGCCCATGAAGAAACATCTCTACAAATTGGCATACAAATATAAACCAATTGTCCAAAAATAAATTGAAGCGATGTTAGCAGTAAACCTCATTTACCTATCAACAATTCAAAATGGGTCAGTATGATGGTTGTTTATTCCAAAAAGCATGATCTGAAAAATTTAATATTTTTGTTGATTTTAGAGGGCTCAATAAATTAACACTGAGAAAACCATTTCCCACTCAATTGATGGATAATATCATCAACGAAGTTGTAGGACATGAATGTTATTTGTCCATAGACATGATTTTAGGGTACAACCAAGTGTCCATTGCAAAAGAGGATAAACAAACACATTCGTATTAGAATTTGGATCATTTTCATACAAAGTAATGCTATTTAGATTAAAGAATGCATTCATAATATTTTCAAGCATAGTGGTATAAGCCTTTCAAGAGTACATTTACAAAAAAATGGTTGCGTATTTTCGTTATTGGAATTTGCAGCTTACTAAAAACCATATGCAATAGCTAAGAATGATGTTGGAGAGATGTTGACAAATGCATCTTTCCTTAAATATAAAGAAGTGCATTGTTTTCACACCAATTAGTTAAGTGATGAGGTATGAAAAGATGGAATCAAGGTTGATATGGAAAGAGTAAACGTGATCCTCAATTTGAAGGCCCATTAAACTAGAAGAAATAAAAAGGCTCTTGGGCCACATTGGATATTACAAAAAAAATATAAGAAACTATTCCAACATAATGTTCCCAATCAACAAGTTTATGAAAAATGGAATAGAATTTATTTGGAGTGCAAAATTAAATGAATTGTTTGAAATATTAAAAATAAAGTTGGTGGAAGCCCTAATGTTGAGTTTTTTTACTAGGCTGAGAAATTCTATGTACATGTGATGTATCTAATGTCAAAAGCAGAGAAATTCTCACTCAAACAAGATATGAGACAATTGACCATCCAAATGTGTATGCTAGTTGGAAATTAAACAAAGAAAAATATGATTATTTGATGAATGAAAGGGAAGACCTTTCCATGATATTTTCCCTTCCAATTTTCCAACATTACTTATTGTTAACTCCAATTAATTATTTTACAAATCATTAAGCTCTCAATTATTTAGTTAATAAACCTATGCATCAAGGAAAAATTATTAATGGTATTTTCTCTTTCAATAATTTGAGTTTGATATCATAGTCTAATCAGGAAATAATAATGTTATCTTGGCTCAAAAGTAGTGAGAAACCAACAAGAATATAATATGAGCTCCTAGACACTCACATATTCCGAGTTGAAGTGACCCCCACAGATTTGGAAGATATAGTACATTTTTTACGAGAGAGGAAGGTACCAAAGTACCTTCTAGAACACAAAAGAAGGCAATGGAAATGAAGGTCACCCAATATGCACTCCTTAATGGATATTTATATAAGTTGGGACCATAAAATGTATTTATATTATGTTCATTAGAACTCCAAATAGACAAGATAATTTATGAAGGACACGTTGGTTTTGTGGGTGGTTACTTTCAAGCTAACACAACTGCCAAAATATCCTCCAAACTAGTCTATGGTGATCGATGTTACACAAACATTGTGGGGATAAATTCAATAAGTTTTATATATGCTAAAGTTTAGGCTAACCATTGTGGAAATACAAGATTCCCTTGAATTTTGTAAACCGTGGTTTACCTTTTGAAATATAGGTAGTCAACTTTTTCATTCCATCCCTTTATAAAGAAATACAAATGGGGGAAAAGTATATCATAACAATAGTTCAATATCTAACAAAGTGGGTCAAAGCAGAATTAGTCAAATCATGAACTAAAGGAGTGATGGTCATTTTTATTCATGGAAATATCATCACCAAATTTGGGTGCCCATTTATAATAATTAGTGACCAAGGAACATATTTTGTGAATGGGACAATAAAATTATAGTTGTATAATTTTATGATCAACAATCGTCAGACATCCCCCATCATATTCAAGTGAATATAGTGGACATATCATTTAAGAAATCAGTGACACAAGACCCTAACAAAAATTTTTGGAGTCAACTAGGATGATTAGGATGATAAAATACCAACAATCTTATGGGCATACTGGACCACTTATTAAAGGTCAATTAGACACACACACCTTTCAAATCGGTATATGGGAAATGAGGTATAATTCTCCTAGACTTCTAGATGAATTTATCCTCAAATATGACCTCACCATGGAAAAACAATAACTACTTCACTAACTCAATAGAATTGAAGAAAAATGGCTCACAACACTCCACCAATAGGAAGTGTAGAAGAAACAACAAAACACATGACATGATCAACATATCAAGAAAATGAACATATAAAGAGGAGACTTGATACTATTATATAATAGTTGAATTAAAGGAAAGCCAAGGAAATTGGAAACTACATGGTTGGAACCATTATAGTTGAACACATTTAACCAATTGGAGCAATTCAACTAAGAACAACATAAGGACAATTGTTTTAAAAGTCATAAATAGTTCCCTCCTTGTTATTGGATAATTCCCTCTTGTGGACAAGAGTGATATCGCTAGACTTATTGATCAAATCTAGAACAAATTGGATAATGCATACCATATTTATCTAGTAAAGTTTGAACAAGACTTAATTGTTTAAAAAAATAGGTCTTCACTTCAATCCTCTTCCTCCTTGATTTCCTACTCCACTTAAATCTTTGAAGACTAGAGCCTAAAATAATAGATCCAGACAAAAGGATCAAAGCAACTATGGATGAATAAATTCAAACAAATACTAATAAGAATATCAAGGAGCTCTTATGTAATGAATGCAAATAATAAACACATCTAATTTGAGAAAAACAATATGCTTTGTATTAAATAATCGAGAATGAAAGGTTACAACCCATGGCTTGATTTCATAAGTATCCTTCCATCAGTCTCCAATCTTCCCTTTAGTATGACAAACCTTCACTTCAGCAGCATGAATGCATAAGTTCAAAACCTCAAAAACCGACACCCTCCTCTTTGATCTGCTCTATATTTAGAGGAGAAGAGAAGATGTTGTAGATCCACTTATGAAGGATTAAGAACCACAATTAGGGATAATTCCCAGGTAGGTGTGAACTGGAGCTCATTCAGTTTCAAAAAGATTCTTGAACAAGGGTTCCAATATTTTTTTTTCTTTTTACGCATGTACAATTTTCATCGCACTTTTTCTTATAGAAAACTACATTGATAATTGCAATTATTTAATGCTCATAGGTGCACCATTGCATTTTCATAATGGGAAAGATGCGATGAAGCCTAAAATTAGGTTTTTAGCAATGTTGTCTAGGATTCTTGTATTCTGTAGAACGCATTTTCTTCCATATTTGTAGGGGAATGCTGAAAGGGTTCATCAGATACCGAGAGATCCAAATTTGGGGTCTTTCGCCTCAGTGTAACAAAATGATGTGTAACACTCCTTGAGAAATATCACCCATAACAAGAAAAACATATCTATTATTGAAAACATCCTTAGATGTGCCAATGGACATGAATTGGATAGAAAACCAACTTGTGGCAATATAGTTTTGAAATATATATAAGAAATATTGGAGTTGAATATGGACAAATTAGGAAAAACATTGTCTAAGGATGAAAATTATCTAGGTAATTCATAAACAATCTTGATTAGTAACAAGTAAAATCATTTAGAATCTATAAAAGACATGGAAATTTATAATTAACTCTCTTGTTGGTAAGCAATTGATTAGATTGAGCCAATAAAAAGAGAAACATGGAGCAACCTAGGACTCCAAGGAATCAAACACAAGTGAAAAGTGAATACCTTAAATAACTACTAGACAAGTAAGCGAGGCACAAATCAAGTGAGCAGTGTAAAATTTTTGGATAATCTACACACCATAATCTAGTTGGAAAGAAGAAAAAAATGTTTTCAAGATTGACACTGAAAGAATGAAGAGAGAATGAGAGAATTTAACTTCTTCAAATAATTAATGAAACACAGATAAACAATACTCTCCATGAGAGAGATAATGCAAACTATGTTGGTTTTCTAGTAAATGCACATAGGTAGTCACTAGTAAACAACTTGACAGTCTTATCTAATTGGTGATGCAATGGATCGATTAGGCCTCAATTCACTAGAAATGCACAAGTGAAGAACTCATGCATGTTCATAAATGCATAATAAGCCTCAATTGACTATCCATGTGTAAGTGAAGAACTCATGCATGTATAGAAACTACACATGCATGCATGCATAGCCATTCATGAATGACTTGATCAGTTGGCGGTGCATATAGAACTAGACTCCCCTTGAGTAACTAAAATGAAATCTATGCACAACTAAAGGAGTAATGTGCACTTTTCTAGGAGGAGAATATTCTTACCCAAGGAGGAATATATAATATCAAGTGTGCTCTAGGGTTATGAGATATAGAACTCATGAATATGTGAACTAAATAGGAATGTACACTAATACCCCCCCCCCCCCCCCCTAAAGCACAATTGAAGTGTGTACAATAAATGGGTCTCGACAATATATAGGCATGTTAGATACCCATGTATAAAATTAAAATATATAAAATATGAGGTAAATATGGAGAAACTAGTGGGAAGAAAACCCCCCTCACAAGATAATGCTAAATATGTCAGTCTCTATGTAGTTGTGTCCTTCATCCCAAAGAGATCTCATGAAGCTACGAATTTATACTTGGTGAAGGTGTTTGTGAATTTGAATACAACCTATTCTGAGGAAGGACATTATTGCATATTGATGAACCCATCAAGGATCTATCCTAAATGAAGTGCATGTATACCTCTAAATGTTCGGTTATTTTCCCTTATAATGGATTTCTGTAGAAATAAAATGTACTCTTATTATCACCCTAAAGAATACTTGGTTGATGAAACTATACACCCAACTCCATGAAGAAATATTGCAACTAGATGGCTTGAGATATAACATTGATTGCACCTTTATATTTCACCTTTGCAACAATGATAGATTTATTTTTTCTAGAACAACATATAGGGTTGAATCCTAGGTTGAGAACATGTATTACATTCTGGAAACATAGAAGGGGAACACAAGGAACATGTAAGACATTTTTGAAAACATCCATTATCTAGATCCACTATTCCTTGTCTACATAATTTCATAGGATTGCCATCTCCCATTAAAATTGGAGGGTCACTTCAAGGTTCCAAAGAAGAGAAAAAAATTTGTGAAGTAGCCATAAGATGTGAGGATATAAATTATGAAATCCATGTATTAAATGAGGAAGAAAAATAAAAACAAATCATGGGATTTACCTTGATCTTCTAGTAGCTTATTTCTAGAATTTTTCTTGCCAGTTTTTGGAATGCAATCTTACAATATTATTTCACTGAATATATTGTTTCATTAGATCAATAATCCTCTTCATGCATGAAATTTCTAGATGGTATCCTTTGTTGCAATATTTGCATTTTTATGTCGCCCTCTTTGATTTTCTTCCTTTGGATTTACAAGACTCCTTAGTGGATTTAGGTTTATTCCTTGATCAAGTTTCTTTTTCTTGCTTTTATTGTTTATCTTGGTACATTCATATCTTACAAGTGAATGATATTTGGAATTATCGAGAGCACACATTCTTATGAGCTTATCTTGATCCTATATGAGTGATTCAATGAATGCATCTATAAGAGGAATTTTCTAAGTTTCTCCCATTATTAGCTTAGAAGTATTAAAGGAAGAAATGAGGATAAAGTACTCAAGACCCAACTTCAAGAGAATAATGAGGATTAGATGTTCCTATTTCTTGTCTATTCCACATGCCATGATTTGTGGAATAAATATTTTAACTTTGTGAAGAATTATTGTAGGGTATTATGAATTCTTTGGGTCAATGAGATTAACTCGTTCTCCAGTTGGTGTACATGTAGTTCATGATATTTCTCAAATAGATCCTTCAATGTGGTCCAATATGTGTTTGGTGTGGAAGAAAATTCTATGTCAAAGAGTATATTTATAAATATTGACAATCATAACAACCTAAATGTTTATTCCACATATTAACATAATTTTCTTTTTGAAATGCAAAATTAGGCTCTGGTTCAATTCCCATTGTAATCCTGTAGAGTCCTTTGATTCTGAGTAGAAGGAAAATTTTCTTCTTCCATTCAAAATAAATGAATAGTATGAGGATTACTAATGAGGGAAGATCCATTCTTTATGTTCACTTAAATAATTTTTCACATAGAAATAAAAATATGTGTTTATTCTTACAAGCTCCTCTTGTGCTATGATACCATGTAAAATTGTTGGATAACCTAAATACCAAAATCTAGTTGCATGGAATAGACAACGATATGTAGGTTTGAGACCAAAATAATGAAGAGAGAAATAGAGAATTTGAATTTCTTCAAAGAATAAATGAATTACATATAAATAATATTCTCCATGAGAGAGCTAATGTGCACTAGGTCGGGCTTCTAGCACATGCACATAGGTAGTCACTAGTAAGCAACCCCTTAGTCTTTGTTAACTATTTATGTTATGGAGTTAGTCCTTAGTTAAATAGCCATGCACAAGTGAAAGAGTCATGCATTCTCATGAATACATACTAGGCCTCAATTAAGTATCCATGTAGAAGTGAAGAACACATGCATGCATCACAATTCCACATGCACGGATAACCATGAATCAATGGAGTGATGAGCTAGTGGTGCATGCAAAATTGCACTCCACTTGAGTAACTAAAGTGAAACCAATGCATAACTCAAGGAGAAGTGTGCACTTATCTAGGAGGAGAATATTCTCACCCAAGGAGGAATATCTAAGACCAAGTGTGCTCTATACCCATGAACTATATAACTTATGAAAATCTAAACTAGGTAAATATGTATGTACACTAATAATCGGATGAAAAAAAAAGAACAAGTAACTAAATTCAACAAAAAATGTAGAATCAATCAAGAAAATGGCACCAAATACAATATGAGAATCAACAATGTCAAGTAGACTAACCACCATAAGGAAATTGAATGCACCAAGAAAATCAACTCGACCAATAGAATTGACCATGTGAACAAAAGACTAACTGGAACACAAAGGACATGCATAAATTCACAGCAATTTGAGCTTATGAATTCCACATAAGATTATGCCAAAAAAAGCTAGTAACATTTCCCATTGGATTCCACACTCACTAAACCTCGTGATCTTACACTGCATGGATCGATGTTACGCTGCATTTTCCATTCTTATTAATATAACATGGACCTCAAAACGTTTATCCATTACTTCTAGAAGAATCAAATTAATCAACAGAAATGACCAAGGAAAACCAGTTGACTAAGTAAATCCATTCAATTTTACAAATAGAATTGACTAGAGAAAATAAATTGTTCGTGTCAACATATTTGACTAGCTAAATATAATTGACCACATTTAATGAATTGAATGAGGAATAAATATTTACTGCATGGATGAAATTGACCACATTAAATAACCCAACTTGGATTATCAAATACTAATTAATCTACTCACCAAACAAGTTCCTATCAGCCCCACACATTACTTGCAAGAAGTGAATTTAATGGATGCGATAAATGTGAAATGATTTCGACAAGACACTTTCACACATTATTATATCTCACCCCACCAGGAAATTTCCATAAATAGAGATACACAACATGGCAAAGAGACAACTTATGCATCCTTCAAGACATTTTTCAATAAATGCAACCATTAAAAGTTGAAAAGTAGAACCAAGGAGCATCCTAAATTTTACCAACCCAATGACTTAACAGTCAATACAATAATATCAAGGAAGAGCGAACAATTTCACACAAGTGAACACATTATTGAGCCTTAGACTAAGACCAAATTTAATAAAACAACTATAATCAAGCTAGAAAAATGCATGAAAAACATCTGACAATCTAAGATGGATGAATTTTTTTGGGAAAAGAAATGGGAAAATTTTATGAGTTTGGGATTGGTTGCAAGTAGATGGAATAAGGAAACTCTTGTTCTAAAAAAATCCCATATTGAAATTTAAATAAGCACTCCATGGGTAGCCGACTTCCAAGGATGGAAGGGAGAAGTTATTACATTTATCATTAGTTGATATTATGAAGGAATATTATGGCTAGATCAATTGTTGCATATTACAGGTGGAATGGTACAAAAAATAACTAGACTACCACACATAAAAAGAATGAATTACGAAAGACAATAGACCCCAATTCATGGAATAAGAAATTCACTAGGTCAATTAATGCAAAGAACTCAAAGGGATTGATCATAATTCAAGTCAAGGAACAACACGTCGAATGCGCATGCACAATTATTTCCTTATGCATTACACTAACTAACAAGGTGTTAGATGTGAAACTCAACATGTTGGAAGCTATAGGGTAGATTAAAAAATGGAAAGGTATTCAACTAGGCTAAGCACTTGGTTAATATTTTCATAACCATATATCAAGAATTCCAAAATTTATGGAAATAGATTTTCTTCCCATCACTACTTATATGGCTAGTTTTGAGTCAAGTTAGTCTAGTTGGTGAAATTATATTTACAAAAATGATTTTTCTAATTATGTTCAACTTTTAATATTTTGAAAATATCTAGGAAGGGAAAAGTGGCCTATTGGTCTACCAAATGTTCAAAGAATGGGTCAGCAATTTGGAAAATTCTTCACATAAATTCAGATTTGCATAAAATGTTCATCATTCTTGGCGTGAGGGGATTGACCCCGGTTCGATCTATAATGCGCACCAACAAAACCCTTGATCACTGGCCCTTTTGGCAACGACCTGCAAGCAGATCGCAGTCTCACCCAAAGTGACTATGGGTGGTTGCAGAACTAGGTTTCTACAGCCTTGAAATATCGCGCGATGTGGTATTATTATGTTTACTACTTCACAACTTTACAAGTTACTTCGCCACATTCATAAATATATCATATAACATCAAAAACTAACACTATGCTACCATAACATGAAATTGTATTAACTACTTCGTAATAGCATATATTAAGCAAATAGGTATATAAAACACATAAGAACACATTATATCATCCTAAAATTTCTTCTTTATTATGATGGATCTTTGATTACAATCACCTCTTCACCTGCGCATGTAGTTGTAGGTGGCCTGTGCACTACACAGCAAACTCTTCCAAGGTCTCTGTGTGCTCAGTTGAAAATCATTTCCTTCACTACAAACAGATTACAAAGATTTTCCCTTAACCATATATCATATCATGATTCATGTCTTCTTAACATAGAATTACATCCCTTTATATGTTATTACATTGACAAAATTCCATGGTCCAAATACCATAGGCTCCACAAAACAAGAAAATATAACCCGAAACCCATTAAAAAAAGGAGGGGCTTCGACCCACCCCGAAGCCCCTATGATACTACACGGTATATCTAAAATTATTTCATGTGCGGTCCACCTCATGCTCCACTTATAAAAATCCATAGTCTCAAGCAAAATCTAGTCCAAGTTGGGTTGCACCCAATAGGCCCCCAACACTCACATGTGACTCATCCAGAGTCACTCAGCTACTTTGCCTTTGATTTTTGATTTGATGTTGTTGTAGGCAACGTTGTACTATTGCAGTATCTTTGTTTCCTGCTTCTCTTCACTACACACTTCTTCCAGTAGTGCCTCTGTGATTGGTCCTACTGTCTTCTACAACACTTCTCCTTCCCTTTGTCGAAGTTCCTGGAGCTTCCCATTCACTTCTTGAGATAGATGGAGAGCCTCATCATTCCATTGTTTAGTTCTCTCCGTCAAAACCTACTCCCCTTTCCTCAGTTCTTCTAATTTCTTCTGAAGGATATTTCCTTCACTAATTCTGGCGAGCTTCGATGAGACTGGCAGAGTTTTCGCAGTTGCTCGAATTTACTCCAACTACTTCTACTTTTTTTGGATTTCTTCTTCTATATTATGTACATTTGGATCTTCTCGTAGTGAAGTTCAAATATGCAAAGTGTCATCCAACAACTTTCCACATTCTTCCATTGTCACGGAGATGCCTGTCACTGCATCCTTTAGGTCAATCTCCCTTTGTTCTCAAACTTCTGGTGGCATGGTTGGTTGCAACTTCATTTGCAGCTCACTGATTTTTAGCTTGTACTCAAACTTTACATATACGACCTTATTTTTGGATTCCTTAAATGCAAATCCAAGCTTCACTACCTTATCTTCAACTGACTCCTCCTCGCAGACATCCATATCTGGAACTTCTGTGCATGTGGCTTCAACCACTTATTTTAACTTTTGTTGATGTTGTTCGACCTAATCCTTCTATTTAATGGCCTGTTTGAGATGTTTCTTCAACGAAGCTCGCTCATGTTCTACTTGAATGTTCAACTTTGAGGTGTGATTTTCTCATTGCTTCAACTCATGTATGATTCCTTTGTAGGTCATGCAATACCAGAATTGGCAACGCGACAATGTTCATATTGACATGGTCCCAATATTTCACATACTTCTTTACTTCGGCTGAGTCTAATTATAGAGCTTCGATAGGTATCTACATTATCCTCATCCAAAATTTGTTTCTATTAATCTTTCTAGTTGAAGCCTTTGGCTTATATGCACTAGTTTTCTAGTTTTCTGCACCAATATCTTTAACTCAACGATTCTCTCCTCGACGCCTATTAGGAGTGTGTCATAGCGATCTTCTATCTTGTTACATGACTCCGTTGTTACATCCTGAATATTCTCCCCATTCTTGTCGAAGTCCCCATCAGTAAGGACGAGTGGCATTACGTCTTTGGACTTATCTGCCTTCTGCTTCTTTTTACTCCTTGGGGAAGCTTCGTTGTCATTAGGCAAATTTTGAGGTCTAAAATGGACCTCCTAAGAAAAATGTACAACCAAAATAAACTTTATGGGAACCAATAGGATTCAAGATGATGATGTCAACCATGGGGGTTTATTCACCATTTTTGGAGTAAAAAAGTAAAAATATTAAAAAATAATAAACTAATAAAAACTACTTTTTCAACTTGTATTTTCAACTTATCTCCCTAAGGGTTTACTCAAATCTTGAGCGAGAGTACTTGTTGGATGCAAAATTTAATTCCTCATCTAAGGATTACCCATGTTGCATACTTTTGATGGACCCTTATACACGAAAAAGGAGAAATACATGAAAAAAACATGATTACAATCATGTTTTTCATGTATTTCTCATTTTTCATGTATCAAAGTCTGTCAAAATTATGCAACATGGGTAATCCTTGGATGAGGAATTAAATTTTTCATCCAATGAGTATTCCTGCTTGAAGTTTGATTAAAACCTTAGGGAGATAAGCTCAAAATATGAGTTGAAAAAGTATTTTTTTAATTTTTCCCTCTAAAATTTGATAATGTAATCAGATCTTATTTTATTATTTCCACTATTATTTTATAATTTCCTTAGGAGGCCCATTTTAGACCTCAAAAGTCCCCTAATGGTATCTTCCTCTTTCCTTTTTCTGTCTCTTTCTTCTTATTATTATGTTTATTGCCTCCAGTAGTATCATACTCTTCCTTCATCGTGTTCTTGCTTCTAGTATTTCTCTTGCTCATCCTTTTCCTTATCTTTTCCACTCGACCCTCCATGCTCTGACGTTTCTTCATCTGTGTGATTACCTTCTTCCTCTTCCTCTAGCGTAGTCATCCATTCTGCATGCCACTGCTGTATTAGTGTAGAAAGATCATCTTATGTGACTAAGTATGGCAGGGGATGTCATGTCTTCATTGTATCTCTTCTAGCCTGCACATATGCTCTGTGAAAATCAGCCTTGCACTTCACAACAACATTATATTGCTCATAAAAGCTCAGTGAGAGGCAAGGATGTTGGTTCATCAGCATCTGGAAATCCATGTGATATAAGAAAAAAATATCATGTTCTCCTCTTCTCGCGATGTCTGATTGGTAAACCAGAGCGAGGCATATCGCGCAAGGTCACACACATATACTTCTACCAGAGGAAAATGTGAATAATCCGACTCTTTCCATGTAAATAGTGCTATAATCTGAATCAACCATGCATAATGAAAGTTTGTACCTTTATCCTAAACTTTGTGACAGTCATCTAAAAAATCCTTGCATAGATATCTGACCCAGTTGTAGTGAACCTCGTTGTTGCACTACGCTTCTAAGGAAACTATTGTTGTAGGGACTTCATTGGCTCAACACTTCCACATAATTTTCCTAGCTAATATGTGTGTGGTGAATCAAAATCCATGGTAACTAATTGAATCAATGTCATATATTTTCCTTCCTCTCACCAATCCAAAATTATCCTTCATGTTCTAAGCTATTGCTTTGTCCTGGTCTTTTCCTAGAAACTCTTTTGCAGGTTCCCATCTTTTATATGACAACCTCATAATCATCCATATCAAAATTTCATCAATTGGATCCTCTTTCCCATCTAGAGGAATCCTTCATGCACCAACATGAGCAACTGTATTACACAGGCTATGTTTGGTGTACTTCTTCCGAAGTGCGGCACATTGAGCATGTTCAGTAATCCAGACCACTCCAACCCCTTCACCCACTTATGCGGGTCCATCCTTGTCACACCACTCTCTGGGTAGTGGACCTGCTTTATATATCTTCCTGGTGCGAACTACAATTTCGTTTCTATCGTTGAAGTCAGAATCTGCGAACTTCAATTGTGGGATTTTTACAAGAAATTCTCCCTCAAATGACACTTTCTCTAGCAGCAGCGATGTAAAGGTGCCATACTTTGCATCCTTCGAATCCTTGACAGGTTTTTCATTGGGATTCTTGGGTGGCATGTAAGGTGGAAGAGGTGATGGAAGTATTGCACTCTTTGTTTCCATGTGCTCCTGCTCTACTTCCTCTTCACTATCTCTGGCTTGTTTGGGTTCTTGTTGCGGCTTGACGGGTTTCTTGTCTTGCTTCTTCTTTGTTCTTTCTTCCTTGGTAGGATTATTTCATGGAGATAGTTAGTGCATGAGAGGTGATGTTTTGGGTGCTATTTCTTCCATGACTTCTTCTATTCCTTTCTCTTCAAATATAGGGAATGAGATCTGCAGTGTTCATACAAGCGCGCAACTTCAACAACTTCTCAATACTTAGCGATTTTTGAGCTCTCATACAGCAAAGTGCCAAAATCTTGGTGGGATGCGGCTTTTTATAGTGATATTTAACTTATAACGTCATGATTAGCTAAGATCATCATTATATTTTATTCATTAACCACATATCTATCCCTGGATCTTTGCCACTCTGACTCCACAAATGAAATTTTCCGCTCCTCCAACAACAAGTTTCCATTTTAATGATCATATTTTTCTAGCGAACTTCGACACATTCATATTATAGCACACAATCCTTTGTATTTCACAGATCCTACGATATTCAAAATAATGTAGACTGTAGCAAAGCAACTTCCTCTGTCGAATCTCTTTCTGCAGCATAATTTATAGTCCAGTGCCCACTTTCAACTGCAAGTGGCACTAATAATTTTATCCTTTCTTCTTCAGAGAGAAGTTGTAGGGGTATATTAATCCCTATACATCTTCAACCTACTGCCATTTACCCTTCCATGAATCAATTCTCCATTCAACTTCGCCAATTGAACTATGCCTCCATCAGTAATATGCTTGATAATATATGGGACCAACCAATGCATCTTGAATTTTCCTAGAAATTTCACAAACTTGTTGCCATAGAGGAGAACAAGGTCTCCTACCGTGAACTTATTCTTCTTGATATGTCTGTCATGCCACACCTTTTCTCTTTCTTTCTGCACTTGTTGATGGATTCCTATTATAAATTTGTCTTCTTCCAAGGAAATCAACTGTGACATTCTTTCCTCCATTGTTCAAGGGTGTGTCATAATTGTGAAGGCTACAATCCTCAAGCTAGGAATAATTTCCTCCATGGGCATCACAACTTCTTTCCCATGCATCAACCTGAAAGGTGTCTGACTTGTCCACTTCTTACATGTGGTCATGTAAACCCATAACACAACTAGAATTCTAGGGTCCCAGTCATCTCTATTCACATTGCATACTTTTTTGAGTGCATTCTTCAAAATATTATTAAATGCCCCCATCGTTCCATTGGCTCGAGGGTTGATAAGGATTACTCTTATGATGATATACTTGGAACTCCTCATTCAATACTTCAATATTCTTATTCGGGAAGTGTGATCTTTGGCCACTCATCAAGATCTTTGGACACCCAAATCTAGAAAATATGTATTCAAAAATAAACTTCGTTGTAGTCCCTTACTAGTTGTGCTTCGACCCATCTTGTCAGGTAACAAGTCACAGTTATTATTTACCTCGCATTAGTCTTCTTTCCAGGTGGGTTGATGGGTCCAACAAAATCAATGGCCCACTTATCAAAGGCCTGCAATGTAACCTAGGGTACTAATGGAATCTCATCTCTTCTATAATGCTTCCCTGTTCTTTGACACACATCACATGCTCTATAATAATCCTTTGCATCTTTATGTACTATAGGCCACCACAATCCTGCTCTCAAAATCTTCTGCGTAATATTTGTTCCTGCATAATGTCCACGAGTTGTGCCTCCACGAGATTCTGTTGTACAATAATATTTTTTTAATGTTCTAGAACATATCTACACAATATCTTATCTGGTCCCATATTATATAATTATCCTGTTATCAATGAAAATTTAGCTGCATTCACCACCAATTCTTGCTTCTATTTCATAGTATATTCTAAAGGAGCCATCCCTATGGTTAAAAACTGAATAATATCTGCAAAATGGTCATATGCTACTATGATTGTGAATAACTGCGCATCAATGAGATTGTCTTCTATGCTTGTTGGTTCTTCTCTTTTTTCTAATACTGACAGATGGTCAGGTCCTACATTCAGCCTTCTTGGTTTAACAACGACTTCAAAGTCATATTCCTGAAATAAAAATAACCATCTGCAAATATTCTCTCTTAAAGAGGCTTATTGACCAAATACTTCAATGCAGAATGATCTGTAAACATCTTAAAATATGATCCCAGCAAATGATATCTGAACTTCTGCAGAGCATACACCATAGCTAGACCTTCTCTTTCTATGGTGGTGTAATTATTCTCAGCTTTAGATAAATTCCTAATTGAAAAATCTATAGGATGATCAATCTCTCCTTCGCTAGGCTGCACCAATACCACTCCCAAAGCTATGCAAGAAGCATCTACATGGACATGGAATTCCTTATTCCAATCATAGAATACTAGTATAGGTGAAATTACCATCTTGTCTTATAATATGTCGAGGCTCTTCTGGCATTCTTAATCCCATTGAAAAGTTACATCCTTCTTCAACAATTTCTCCATGGGTGCACTGATCTGCACATACCCCTTAATGAAAATTTTGCAATACCTTGTATGTCCCAACGTAGTGTGCAACTGTCTTACTGTCTTATGTGGGTCCAAGTTCACAATGACGTCAATCTTAGCAGGGTACACCACGAGTCATTACTTACAAACAATATTTCCCAACAATATACCAAAAGGTACACATAATATGTACTTATTCAGATTAAAAGAGATCTGATGTTGTCTACAAGTGTCGAGCATAAGCCTCAAACTCCCAACATTTTTTCTCAATAGTTCAAATGTTGTCCAGTCATCAAAGTATACTTCCAAAAACTTGTGAATGTACTCCTTAAAATTTACGACCACCACCCTATAAAATATAACAGGGGCATTCTTCAATCCAAAAGGCATCATTGTATACTGATATGAGCCCCATTCTATAGAAAATGTGGTCTTATGCCGATCTTCAAGTGCAGTTATGATCTTATGAAAACTTGAGAAACCATCTATAAATGAGTAGGCTTCCTGACCTCCTACACTTTCCAACACTTCATCTATGAAAGGGGTAGGAAAAGGATCATGTAAGCATGCATCGTTCAACTTCCTTAGGTCAAAATAGATCCTAATCTCTCCTTGAGTCTTATTTTCCTGTACCACCATAGGGTTACCCATTTTGACTCTTCAACATGTTCAATAATCCTTGCTGCTATCATCTTATCAAGTTCTAGCTTCAATTTCTCCTTATAATTTATGTTCAACCTGTAAGGTCTCTGCTTGACTGGATTCACATTAGGTTTCAGGGGAATCTTCATGACCCCTAGATCTCCTAATATTCCCTTCATATTTGAAAATTTAGTGGAAAACATTTCTTGATATTCATGGAGTAGCTTTGTAACTTTACTGACTATACCCTCATCCTAGTAATATCCTATTGCTGCAAACTTGGGTTCTTATTTTGATCCTATATTCACCTTCTTGGTCTTCAATGGATTTTTTATGTCTGGTATTTATATCTAATTTCCTTGTATTTCATGTTGTCCTTCTGATTCTACTATGTCGATGTTGCAAGGATCTTCTTCTTCTTCTGCAATAATGTTATAGCACTCTAGTGCATATTTTATCTACACAACGCAATTAGGTTTATGCCATGTCAGTGTGGTTACACCCTCAAAGATCTTATCCTTTACTATATTAAGGGTTGAATCTATGCCAAAACATTCATCCTCAAAGTTGAATGTTAAAATAAAACCATCAACCAAGTCTACCCAGTTCATAGTACCATGTCACAGGTCTATTTCTAGGTACCAATTCTTAGGAATTGTATCCAATATGTGAATAAATCCATGTACCCATTCCTATTGTGGAATCTCCTTCCATGTTGTAGTGCATGGTTGGATATGCTTGATGGGCCTCTAAATTAGACATAAAATAAGGCATGTCTAGCCTTTCTTAAGCCCATCTACCTTCCTTATGCACATGAATATATCTATTAAATCTCTCCTTCTACACTTAATAATTTTTTCCTATGCTTTAGTATTTTCTTAGGAAGGTTTAAAGGTAATTGCATATGTGTGCCTAATATTGGTTATTTTTGTAGAATATTGTGAGAATATTGGGAAGATCATGCAGATTTGGAGAAGGAGATAATTTAGGGACTTGCTCCCTGCCACTGGAAGATCAAGATTGAATAATAAATGAGCACAATGTCAGGAAATTATGGAGAAATCTTGGAGATATTCAAGGGGTTTGTCTACCCTCCTTAACTCTCAAAGGAAGACAAAGGATCCTCATGAGATCCCCTCCAGAAATTTGAATTCCAGAGGCAACCAAGCAACTCAAGGCCAAGTGCACTCAAGTCATACTTCACTTGGAGTCAAGTGGATCACCCCAAAGATTCTCTCCAGCAACTCGAGTTACAGAGGCATCCGAGAAACTCAATATATGTTTACTTGGAGTCAAGTGGACTCAATCACTCCGAAGATTCTCTCCAACAATTCGAGTTCCAGAGGCATCCAAGAAACTCAAAGAGGAGAGCACTTAATCTATGTTTACTTGGGGTCAACTGGACTCAATCACCATTTTCAAGGGAGTTGTTGGCAGCTGCCCTGTAGAATAAAAAGAGAAGAGCTATAGCTAGGAAGGGGGGATTCGATTCGATTCAGAACTTTTGGCTGCAAGCTATTAGGCTTTTGTTGTTTAAGACCTTTAGGATGTAATAATATTGTATTTTTAATGCAATGAGTATTCAGATGACTTTCTATTGATCTAGTTCTAGAGAGCAAGGCTCATGGGTTAGGTCCCAACCCATGTGCCTCAACTTCTCTGCTGTTACCATTCTTTCCTTTCTGCCTTTTAGCTAGTTTTATTTCTTTCATTCAATTAGTTTTGCTTCTGATAGTTTCATTTTTGTTTAGTTTTTTTCTTCAACTTGTTCTTGTAGTTATTCATTTTCTTACGAGAGTAATAGAGTAGAGGTAAAATCCAAAAATTGCAGTCAAGCCTTCCCCGCTAATCTCTATCAATAGAGTTCAAGCAAGGTTTACCTTCCCACAGGCCAAAAAAAGGTTTTCTGTTCACTGTTTTTATCACACATTTCGTCTATTTTTCTATGCATGAATCTGCAGGTTTGTTTGCAGAAATTAGTATTAAATTTCCGGGGAAGTTCACCCTCGCCTTATCGCTTCATTTTCCATCTATGTGTTACACTTCCAAACACCTTTGTTACGCTCCATTTACCTCCTTCTTTTCTTTTCCTATCAGCTGCCACACCCTTTTTATTCATAGAAACCATTAAAGTTTTTTCTGTGATATTTTACCTTTGACTTTCTCGATTATAACATCTTGGCCATCGCAGGACCCCTTCCCTTTCTTTTGTCGTTCTTCAACATCTTAGCTATTTTCCCTTTTCACGTCACCTTTACCTTTTTAACGCAAAAGCACTTGAAAATATTTAAAGTTTGACATCTTCCCTTTTCTTCTCCGTTCTCCCACTACCGTACATCACAATCGCACTTCGCAGTGATTTCCTTTTTCTTCTTTTAAGACTTACTGCTCTAATCCACCGATTGCGATATTGCGATCGCGCTCCACCGCCATTCCCACTGCCATGTCACCCATCGTATTTCACACTTCGCACCGTTTAATTGGTTTTCATTAACACTTACCGCTTCCAACAGCCGATTGCGATATTTCAATATCACATATCGCACTTCGCAACATTTACCACATTGCAAATCACAATTTTTACCCGGTCGCACTTCGCACTTCACAGATTTCACCTTTTCGCAAATTGCACTTTGCTCCCACTCCCGAATTGTACTCCTTCTTCCCCGCCATCGCACATTTCAAAACATTTCACTCGAAATCCTTTTTGCGCTATAATGAATTTTTAATAAGGTTTAAACCCCCTCTTTCCACTTCTAAGCCTCGTTTCATGTGTTAAGCCCTCCATTAGCCTCTTTAGCCCCTTTTTTTCCTCCAAACTGTGGGCAACACCTCTTAAAATTAGAATTAGATCTTGAATAGCTGCATAGATAGGAGCATGATCAATAGAGTAGGGTGTGTTTAGCCGATTGGCCAAGTTAAGTGCGATTTAAGTTAGTTTCCTTTCTGCAATTTAAATTAGTTTCCTTTCTGCAATTTAAATTAGTTTCCTTTCTGCAATTTAATTTAGTTTCCTTCTGCCATTCATTTTCAGCAATTTAGATTAGTTTCCTTCCTGTCATTTCTTTTCAGCAATTTAATTTAGTTTCCTTTCTGTCATTTCCTTTCTGCAACTTAGTTTAGTTTCATTGAAGTGTGACAGACTTCACTGAGAACCCTTAGAAATAGAACCCTTTCATAAAGTAGAAGAGGATGACATGAACAGAATGCATCTGTTGTGTATATAACACTCTTACCTCCAAGTTTGAATGAACCCCAGGTTGATAAAGTAAAATAGGGTAGCCCCTAGGAGTTGCATCACTCTTGGTGCAAAACGAGGGCTCGCCAATGCTTTCTAGGTTTAGTTTCACCATCATATTTCTCCTTAATTTCTATTTCTACTTGTCCAAACCTTATCCACATTAGTTTTCGACATTCCTTTCAATCCCCTATATTCTTCTTTTGTGTGCCCCACCATCTAGCAGGGGTAGCCATCAAGGCTATATCCAAAGCTGACAATATTTGATTTTATGGAACTTGTTCTACATAAGCAGTAAGAAAAGTATTGAAATTTCCCAAACCATCATAAGAAGCCAGGTTACATACCTCAGATATCATACAACGGACTAATTTTTCCATTATTGCACAGCACTTTGTAGATACTTCATGCAACCTATTCTGCCAATTCTCCAATTCTTCTTCTAAATTTGATGTGCAAGAACTATCATGATCCCAATTCAACTTTCCATCTTCAGTAGGGTTAATATAATCATCTTCCTTAGTTGTCAATTAATATATGTTATCTATTTCAGCTGCAATGTATTCTTCTTTGATTGGATTTGTATATCTTACTCCTTTGGATGGATCTAAAGGAAAAATCACCCTCATATTGCTTCCTTCAAATATCATTTTCCTCTTCTTCAAATTGATTATGGCCATATTGTCAAATTTCCAATCAATTACAAGCAAAGAAGGATAAGGATTACTGTCATCAACCATTTCTATTACTTAAAAATCAATAATAGTGCGAACTCCTTCAATATCTACTGTGACACCTGGTAGTCTTCCCATAGGATAGATATTCTGCTGATTTTCCAATATTAACTGAATATTTGGCCATTGTAGCTCTGGTTTACCCATTAATTCCCATTTATTTATTGTCAAGAGATTAGCATGAGATCCCAAATCTAGAATAACTTGATCCATTTCATATTCTCCTATATGCGCATTGAGTCTCATCTCTTTACTAGTTCTCTTATGTTGATGTACATTATTGACTGTGCGCATCTCACTCCGCGATGTTTCTTTTGATGCGCAAGAATATATCATTTCCTGAAGCCCTTATACAGCCTTCTGATCTCTTAATAACTTCATACAAGTCTGCATAAAAGATCTCAAAATACTTACTTGATCTGCTAAATTCTGTGTCAGAGCTCGATCTTGCATCGCTGCTTGGTTTTGTGTCATAACTAATGACATGTCGCAGTTACTAGGCCCTGGATGTGCGGTAGAAATCGAAGCTCCCACATCCATAAAAAATTGTTTCACTTCTATAAAATCTTTATTTTCTTTGTGAACATCAATAATAGGAAATTTCTCTGTAGTCTTTCTAACCCATGCACCTAGATTTTCAAATTCCTTCTTTCCATCGGCTTTATAAATTCTAGTCGCATCTCCACTTCTAGCGACAATATTAATGCAAGGTTCATCGACCCTTCTTTCAAAAAGCATCATTTGGATGTTCTGTGTGGGCTGTTGATTCTTTTTCTCTTGCATTTTCACCATAAGTACAGGACAATCTTCAACTACATGATTGAAGCATTTGCAATACTTACATGTTGTAGTGGGATTCTAGTAGTATCTTGCAAAATGACCTATCTGGTCGCAGTTATAGAAAATGATATGTCAACGTCCTCTACCAACTCCACCTCCTCAACCTATCCCTTGATAACCTCCTCGACCACCACTATGTCTAGTCTCCTCATGTGCACACTCTTCTGCTTGCATTTTGTAAGTATCAGCTATGTGATCCATCATTAGATCATAGCTTCGATAGTTATTCTCATCAACATTCAAAAATCATGAGGTTCATTATGATTTTTGGTCATTCCTTTTGGCCTTACTAATGCACATTCCACATTTCAAGGTTTGTTGAATTCCATTTTCAAACCATTAGAAAAATTTTGTAAGTATTTTTTGATGATATACTAATCTACAACAAGTCTTGGAAGGATTATTTTCAGCATGTTAACAAGCTGCTCAAACTATTGGAGGAGAAACAATTATATGCAAAAACCTCCAAATGTTTCTTTGGAGTACAAGAGGTGGAATATTTGGGTCATATTGTATCTCATGAGGGTGTTAAGATAGACCCTAACAAAATTAAATCCATTAAGGAATATAAAATCCCGCAACCATAAAGCATCTTCGAGGATTTCTGGGGTTAACAGGGTATTATCGCAAGTTTGTTAATAATTATGGGAGAATATAGGCACCTATAGCATCATTACTGAAGAAAGATTCATTTTCTTAGTCTCCAAAAAAAACTAAGGCCTTTGAGCATCTTAAAGAGGCAATGTGCGAAGCACCAGTCTTAGCTACACCAGACTTCACAAAAACTTTTATTATGGAATGTGATGCCTCAGGAAATGGAATTGGTGTGGTTTTAATGCAAGAATGAATACCCATTGCTTTTGAAAGTCGTCCAATCAAAGGAAAGTATTTACATAAACATATTTATGAGAAGGAAATGTTGGAAATACTAAATGCACTAAAGCAATGGCGACCTTAACTAATGGGAAGACAATTCAAGGTAAAAACAGATCATGATAGTCTTACATAATTTTTGGAACATAGATTATCTTCAGAAGAGCAGCAAAAATGGGTCACAAAGATGTTGGGTTATGACTTTAAAATCATCTACAAAAAAGGGAAGCAAAATGTTGTTGCAGATGCACTCTCAAGAAAGGATGAGGATGTGGAAGCATTGTTTTGTGCCATTTCTATTATCCAAACTGAGTGGATAACCAAAGAAAGAGATGAATAGAAGAATGATGAAGAGGTGTGGACACTCATTCAAAATTTTCAGAAAGATCCTATTACATATGAAACATTTAGCTGGAAAAATTATTCATTATGGTACAAAGATTGCTTATATCTTTGTAAGAATTCACAACTCAAACAAAATATTCTTTTGGAATTGCACACCTCTCCCTTAGGAGGGCACTCAGGATTTTTAAAAGCTTACCACATGGTCAAGAAGGAATTTTTTTGGGATGTCCTTAAATATTATATTCAAAAATTTGTGGTAGAATGTTTGGTTTGGAAAAAAAATAAAGTTGAGACAATTAAGATCCCAGGTTTGTTACAACCTTTATCCATTCCAAGTCAACATTTGGAGGAGGTTTCAATGGATTTTATCATAGGTTTTTACCCAAGTCTGAAGCAAATACTGTCATCATGGTGGTAGTTGAAAAACTTACCAAGTATGCACACTTTTATGCATTATCTCATCCATTTAAAACCAGTACAATTAATATTGCATTTATGAAACAATTCAAAAGCTACATGGAAACCCAAAGATAATTGTAGCGACAGAGATCACATTTTCACAAGAAATTTTTGGATGAAATTATTTTCTTGTTTGGGTACTCAATTAGCTCATAGCTCATCATATCATCCTCAATCGTATGGGAAAACTGAGATAGTGAAAAAATGTTTGGAAGGATATCTTTGTTTCTTTGTATATGATAAAAAAACACTTCCTTCCATACATAAGCAAAAATGAACCCAGTTATGGCACTTTATGGATATCATCCACCATCCATCACATAATATTTAAGAGAAAATTTTAAGGTTCAAGCAGTGGAAGATCACATCAAGCATCAACAACAAGTTCTCCAACTCTTAAAGGATAACCTCACTTTGGGGCAGAATCGAATGAAACAACATGCATATCAACATCGCAATGAAATAAGTTTTGATGTAGGCGAATGGGTATTTTGACGACTATAACCATACAAACAAATGTCCCTCAAGAAAGATAAGAAGGATAATAAATTATCACCAAAGTATTATGGTCCTTACAAGGTGTTGCAAAATATTGGTACTATGGCATACAATTTGGAGCTGCCTACATCTCCCCGAGTGCACCTAGTTTTCCATGTTTCAAGCTTAAAGAAGGTTATAGGTGACAAGATCCCAGTTCAAACAATATTTCCAGAATTTGAAGAAGAAGGAAAAATCATATTGGAACCTGAAGCAGTCACAGAAACAAGTACTCGATAGCTATAAAATCGATCAATTTCAAAGTATCTCATCAAGTGGAAGAACCTACCCGCTGAAGATTCAACATGGGAGGATGAAAATTTGATACAGAAGCATCCATAACTACTCAAGCGTTGAGGACAACACTCTTTTGAAGGATAGGGTCATGTTAGGTCCCTATAATACTAGTGTATCCCCTCATTGTTATTGTTAGTATAGCCCCCCTTATTGTTATTGGTATGCCCATGTAGTCCCCATATTGTTATTATTGTTCCCCACAAAAGCTCACTATTGTTATTGTCGTTCCATTACATTTTTATTGTTATGTTGGCTAGGATTATATTGTGACCCATTGGACTCCCATATGTAGCAAGGAGGTTTTGTCATTTGTATCATCCAAGAATTGTCCATTTATGTAATGTAAAGGAGGTTTCCCCCTCAAAGACGCTAATTTCTAAGTCATGATCTATTTTTTATTCTATTTTGTGAATTAGTTGCATAAAAAACATGGATGATCTCCATTTTGTACCCATCAATAAGAAATCTCAGTTTAAGTTAAAAGCACAAATTGGCCCATTTATTGTCAACACCAGAGCAACAACAAAGGAGGAAGATTTTCTATTGAAACAAATGAAATTTAAATTATGTTTCACATGGTCCTATGATCCCTTGGGGATTATTTCTAAGCTGAGAGTTGAAAACAAAACTACACCTTATGCACATACACCCAGGCTAGAAATAGAGTAGTATGTAAATCAAGGAGAATGCTAGGAGAACACATTGCAAGAGGTAGAGGAACAAATTGTCACCAAACAACTTCATAAACTGCAGTTCCTCAAGAGAAAGAGACTAAGAGGCAAAGAGAAATTTTGTCTCCTACATTTTAAGAAATCCAAGAGACAAAATTCATAGTTTTTAAGAGAAGAAAGAAGACTAATACTAATGAAGAGCCATTTCAAGGAGAAATATCACAGGAACAGGAAAAAATGGTACTGATAAGTTTACACACTTCAATCTTTCTGAGGATTTAGGAGATCTCCATAGATTCTCCAATGTCATATGTTACTCAGGGTGTAGAACAAAAAAATATTTTTTCTAGGTATAAAGAAATTAAAAAAGAATGAGGCACTGAAGGCGACCAGATGTTCTGAATTCTGGAAATAGACTTATGCTACTCAGCACAAACTTCTTTCTGCACTTGACACACAAAAGGGATAGTTCCAGTTAGCCTTCTTGGAACCCAAATTTCCAGTCCCTAGAAGTGCAGAAGACTATAAAACATCCATTTTCTCTTTTGATACTAAACAGATTCATGCAATTGATCAGATTGACCTGCACAAGAAGGTTGGAGAAATGATCTATTCTACTTTGACCAGTTCAATTATGGTAGCCTCCAAACTACAAGCTTCACTCAATAACATTCACTCACAATTAAAGATGGATAAAATTTAATATTTTTCCAAAGATACCATAATCAAATCATTGGAAGATTTGGTAATAAAATTATGATATGATCCTAGTGATGTTAAAACAACTGAAGAAATGATCAAAAACAAAATGTTGATATTCAAGCATTAAGGAAACAACACAAATTTCTTACTACAAAATATCCACAGCAAAAATAAGTTGGTCAATTGGAGAAAGAAAAAGAGGATATGTTCAAACTAATAATTGAAAAAAATATTCAGATTCAAAAGATGGAAGTTGATATAGACACACTATTAAAGGAAAAATAACAACAACTCAGTGTTTCAACTGTCATACCCATAGCAACCCCATCAAATGCAGGTACTTCAACAATAGGGAAATCTACGACAACAATTGTTACACTGGATACATAGTCCAGTGGTGTAGCAACAGACTTATCAAAGGCCATGGGATACTTGACACTGAAAGGTTAGGAGATTGAGAAATTCAACATACAAGTGCAGAAGCTACAAGAGAAAAAACTAAAAAATGTCAATGCTTATTTAGCTTAAATTAAGAATAATTTTAACTTAACACAAATAAAATGTTTGGCTTAATATTAATGAATCAATGATTGAATTATGACCTTCAATTGAGATTACTTTTTAACAGGAATAATTGTTACAGAGATCAAAGGAAGCAGTGGTAGAATTAAAGAAGGACCTCAACCACAAACCAAGAGATGCTACAAGAATAATCAGAGTTCTGAATTCTAAGACAAAAGAAAATCTCAAAGAATATGAAATTGAAGATAGAACGATAGTTGTATTTGAGGTGAGAATTGAGAAAGGTGCTTACTAAAATGAATTTAATGCTACAATATGAGAATAAATGTCATAATCTAGAAGTTCAAATTAAAAAATTTCATAGGAAATTTAATACTTTACATCAAAAATTTCTTCCAGGTTTGCAAGGTATAGCTAATAAACTAATTCCACTAGAATAATATCAACGTAGATTGCATGATATAGCAATAAACAAAGCCACATTTTCCAAAATCAAAGGAACTATCACTGGGAAGGCTTTCATGGAAGGTCTAAGTTATGATTTGTTAATTCAGCATGAGATCAAGCATTTGTTCATACTAAACCTACTTTTTAGAAATACACTAAAGGGGATGAAGCATACATAAAATATTGAAAACTTATATTCATGATGAGAAAAGATGGTACAAACTGTGTTAGCTCATCGAATGAGAGACAACATATTTTCGGCACCAGAATACGAGTTTATGGGAGCAAAGAACATAATTCCATGAACAAGACCCATAACAATAGCTTTACAACTCCAGTCACGAGCAACAACCCTCAATTTTTGTGCAAGATGTCAAATTAGTTGAGATTTCCTCTTTTCTAGTTCTATTTTTGTAAACATCCAAATCAGTTTGGATAAGATATTTTGTAATAAAGCTTGGCTCAAAGTCCATATATTTTGAACAAAAACTATATAATTACTTTGTAATTCAAAAGATAAAAGGATGAACCCTTGTGATAAGCCATTGAACATGGTTGTAATTTTTTGAATTATTTATGAGATTAATAGAATGATTCTGGAATCATTTTGAAGCAACTTGTGTATTCATGTGAGTTTTTCCAGTTATTGATTATGTTTCCATCTTTATTTATTTCTCCACATTTTTTAAGTTAATAAAAATCTGGGTAATATAAGATTGAATATCAATATTTCTGAAATCCCTTGCAAATTTATAATCAATTAGATAGATTAATTAAATAGAACTATTTGTTTTAGTTAATTCCTCTACATAATTTAATTGTTTCCTTTTATTATCTTCAAATATGTTTTGTTTGGATTTAGAAGACTTCTACACGCATATGTTATATATAATGAATTAAATATTATATCTGAATATTTAAAGAATTATATATCTTCTTGAATTCTACCTTTCAAAAACATTTTAAATGTTAAATTATGTTAAAGTTGAAGAATCAACCCTTCTGTTATATCAAAAATAATTAGGATTTTCTTTTGTTTAATAATTTAAAGCATTGGTCATCCAAACCAAAATTAAACAACATTTTAGATGCTTTGACACGGTTCCTTCACCTAGAACTGTCTACAAAGGCCAAAAATGTGTATCATTTTCAAAAATACCTTCCGGGCTACCCAAAATTCCAACATTCACTATGTTTGGAAACACTCACTTCACTCACTTGTGCAAGTTTAGTTCTCCTAAATATATTTCACTGGTTGGTTTCTTCCTAAAAAGTATTTCCAATAACAAAATTTCATGGCTACAAATATCTACTTTCGTAGACATTGCCTCACTTAATCCATACTCTCCATTGAAGTCAACCTTCATTAAATTTTACTTGACCAATGTGCACAAATTTTTTTAATGAAAAATAACAAGTAAAATTAATGTTTATTAAAATTTCATAGTTGGGACAATTTATCCCATGGATCCTTTCAAATGAAGTGTTAAAGTGAATTACAAGGGGTTGCATCAATTAATATTGCAATTCCAAAATACATTATATTTCCGATCATGTCTTCATCCAAAAGCATGTTATTGGGTTTTAATAACAATGAACTACTTGAACAAAAGAATCATGATGAAAGTATTCCATGGAATGGGCCAGATCTATGGAAATTTCCAATTGTGTTTTCAATTCCATTTCACATGCATCTTCATCATTGTTATCAATTCTACTAGGATACAAATTCTTCTCCAATCTTGTGTTAGATATAAATTGTAACACTAATTCTTTAAAATGGAGGTGGGAACATGAAGTTATGATTTTCACTAGATTTCAATGTTGAAACTTTAATAGAACATTACATTTTTCTCTAAAACTCTTTTCAACCAAAACTCAAATTTCCCTTATAAATTACAAAAATCCTTTTTCCTAACAAGTTGGTCTTGGAAAATCCATTAATTGCTACGTGAATCTCTTGATATGAGAAACTTTTTTGCTCTAATCTTTGGATAATTTGGTTCAAGAATCAACATTTTGTATACACTTATTTCCTTTCCAAATGAATATCAAAAGTAGACAACATAGTACAAAAGCAATAGACCCACTCATCAGCAATGATATTCTTTCATATATGCAAAATGACCTCTTTTGTTTGAGAGACATATAATTGGAATGCTTGCGGTCTAAAAAGGCCAGGATTTCCAATGAAAGAAATGAAAACTATTCTATTTGGAAAAAAACTCCCCTTTTGGAATTTCCTCAATGAGATTATTGAAAAAAAAATTCAAATATAGAATCATTTCCAAATTCATGAGATTAATTGGAATTATCCTTAATAAGGATTTGGAAGAGAGATCTAAGTTCTTAAGACTATAAATTTCCAATTGAATTTCGAATAAAGCCTAATAATGTATTTTAATATAAATTCAATGAACATATAAGTGAACATGCTACTTAGAAATTTGAGAAATGAAATATATGTGATTTTCCATTTTCAAATAATAACATATTTATACAATATTCAACAAACCTCTATCCACTTGAAGCTAGAGAGATCAATTTTACATAAAAACTTAGATTTCATCACTCGCTACTTTATAAATAGGGCATAAAAAGAAAAAAAACTCGATTTCAATATCTCATTGTTTTATCAATAAGATTAACTATCAAATTGAAGTGTTGACTAGGATATACGAACCTTACTACAAGAAGCCAAATATCTACATGGTCAACCAGAATTTATTGAAAATGGTAAGGACATCTCCGAAACTTGTGTGCAACGATATATGTAGATAGAAATTGTATAGATGTTATAGTTATACTATAACTAAAAAACTAAAAAACTAAAAAAAAAAAAATTACTAATAATGATAATAACTCGTAGTTTCATAATATTAATTTTCATCCATTTAGCATGATTTGTAAATCAAAATTATATGCTTAAAAAATACATTTAGTTCAATTAATGGTTCATTAATCTTATTTATAAAAAATCAAATATCATATTTAAAATTAAAATTCAACTTTTAAAATTTTGTTGATAATTTAAACAAATTATATATAACTTAAATTTAAATTGATCAAATTATATATTTATTAGCAATTGCTCCAAAAGGTGCAAAGAGAGGCCGATAGGATTGTTAAATTGGAATTGTTGAATTGGAAAAAGATGTAATTGATTTGAAATAATAATTTTTGTATTAGATTTAGGTTGCTTAAAGCATGTTTGCATAAGTTTGTAACACACAATTAAAATAATAATTGAAATATTGAGATTTACTACTTATTTTACCAACGAATAATTTAAAACCATTATGAAGAAGATTACAGTTGCCTAGTTTTAAGCGTAAATTTTTGTTACATTTTTTTGGGAATCTTGTTACATATTTTTTTTAAAGAAATAAAACTTCTATACAAATTCTTTTTATCAATATTAATTATTATTATTATTATAAATAAAAATAAAATTCAGTTAATTTATGATTTATTTAATTTTAACAAATTGAGATATATGGAGATTTTTTTATGTTTATTATGGATTAATAATATTTTATTAACCTTGCACTAGTTTTATTATAATTTTTAAATTGTAACATTTAAATTATTAATTTAATTTTTATTTTTAAAATCAAATAAATTTGAAAATATAATTTAAAAATAAAATAAGTTTTAAAATCTTAATATCATAATCTTGCCAAAAATCTAATATTGTAATCTTGCCAAAAATCTTTAAGAATATATATACATGCCAAGAAAATGAATTTGGATTAATACACAAACTCGTAAACAAAAAGTTATTCCTCTCTCTAAAAACTATTTTCACTCCGTATGGATTCTTCATTTAAAAACATTTAAAAATATTTAAAAAAATGAAGTGTCGATCTTCTGACGCAAAATGAAGCATCGCTCTTCCAACGAAAGTTTAAAAATATTTTTAAAAAATGAAAAGTTTCTCTTCCTGTGCATCCTTTAGCTACTCTGTGGTCTCCTTTAGCTACTCTGTGGCATCCTTTAGCATCCTTTTCCATTCCACTAATGGTTGGTTATCTCACCCATTGGAAGGAGTCAGTTTATGATCGAAATACAAAACTCATGAGGCCACAACAATATTGGTACACTAGGGTGTGGCTTCAACACTATACCCCTATGAAAAAGAAGGAAGTTTCAGGAGGGTGACAAGCAGAGCACTATACCCCTGTGAACAAGAGGGAAGTTTCAAAGGAGGTGGACAAGCTTGGTCATGTAGTTGTTTCTAATGCCACAAGAAGGCACAATGATCGAATCAATGCACGATTACATTTGGAATTGGTGACATAAACCGTAGGGAGCTTGTTGTTCCGAAATTATCCATTGTGGAAGATCATTAATATTTCATTGGGTAGCATGGTGTTAAATGAACAATTTTTACTTCAATGCCTACAGATCCATTTTTCCAGTCCAATTAAGAGGTCTGGTTCTTGCATCATATTTTCTTTGTGGCTATCATGCAGTTTTAGCTACACACTGTTATACAATGACTTCAAGTAGTTGAAAGTTATCAGGACCATGCACATTTGATTTCTAGTTTGCTAGTGAAAAAGTCTAATAAAATTTCTAGCTTTATGAAGAGTAAATCAGTCATTGAGGCTCATCTATGTAAGAAAGAGCCAATAATATACTTGTATACATATGTATACAATTAGCTACCCCTGGCCTGTGATAATTTTGTTTCCCTTCAGTTTTTTTCACCCTCCTGTATATGGTTTTCTCTGTGCGGTGCTTTTTGTATGGTATCCAACTCTAATAAAACTAAAATTGGCCTATTCTATCTCTTAATACAAACTTTTGGTCATGAGACTTCAACTATTGACAAATGATCTTGTGTGTGGAACTAACCAATTCTTATCCAGAATGGCATGTTTGTGATTATATCCTTTAAAAGATAAGTTTTTAGGATATATGTCATGCGTCTGAATATTTGATAGTCACATCCTACAGACATTCTGTCTTGATGATATGGCTCACAGTGTGCCTGTAATATCCTTGGCATACCCTGTCTAAGTTTCGGATGGAGCAGGTCTCAAATCCTTGGATGCAAGGTTTCCCTTGTTGGGATCTTGCTTCCTGCTAATGAAGCATGACTAAGTATTATGCAGGTGAGATTAGGACAGTAGCTTTGTTTCTTTGTGGAAAATACATCAGCAGAAGAAGCTAATGTCTTATCAAATAGATGGCACATGCATGGTTTGAAAAGTGTTCTTGCTTGTTTTTAGGCATCCATTGCATCTATTTTTATATGACTAAATGGGAATGACTTTAAAGGCTCTATATTGAGACTCGTGAACCAATCTGTAAGGATATCCACAAATGTGTAAATTCATATGACCTGGGATTTACAAAATAGATATTTTTGACAAAAATATTTTGCCTCCATATGTTTTCTTGCAACCACATACAGAAAAGACATATCAGATAATCACTAAAACCACAAATTTTGTCAGCGAACATAGAGGGAATTCTAAAATTGTTGTGCAGGCTGATGGAGAACAAGGGACTGTAGGTTGGAGTACTGTCAGGGTTTCGTACCTAGGCCCTAACAATTTTTGGTACTGATTAGGTAACCATAGCTAGCTTTGGTTAAGCCTTTGTCCTTGTGAAGTCATAGACCCAGCTCAGGGGTGACCCACTACTGACAGAGCTCAAGCAGTGAAGTCTACTGTTGGGTACATTACAAATATTCATTTTGTTCACAAAATTTTGATCATTTTCATTCAAGAGACCGTGATTCATAAAATGGACTGGAAATTTGATTATTCCAATGCACGAGGCCTTTCTAGCAGACTGGTGGTAGGATGAAAACTAGAGTTTGACCTAGTTAGTAATCTAAAATTAGACAACACAATGTTGATAACCACTTTCTCCGGGGAACTGAACCGACCCTTGAACCTATTAAATGCTTATGGGCCTCAAGTGTACCTACAACATCTTTTTGAGGGGCTTAAGCTAAGAGGATTACTAGACTCTCCCTCTCTTGTAATTAGGGGAGATCTGAATTTGATACTCCATAAATGGGACTTAAGGAAAGGAATGATCCAATTTCAAAGTTTTCTTATCATTTTTCAAAGACTTTGCCTTAGTGGATGTGGAACCCAACATGCCTAATACTACCTACACAAACAATAGGATAAAGCAAGAATGAATGGGAAAATTCCCAGATGGATTCTTAGTGAAGGATAACTTACCCTCCTTAGTGGGCAAGTGAAAATCAATAACATAATCATATGGAGGATCAGATCACTTAGTCATCCAACTAGAATTTAAGTATGATAACATAAAGCTCCCAACCCAATTAAATTCAATCCATTTTGTCTTTATATCCCACAATACATGCACCTCATTCAACACCTATTCCCTGAATGCAATTTCACAATGTTTGTATGGGACCTCATCTTGCAACCCTTGGTAGAGAGAGTGGTATGGTCGAATTCTATTTATAATTTTTTATTCTTGGGATAAACATTATGCTAGAAACTTTAAAGCAAGACTTATCGCAAACAATTATGGCTGACTCTGCCAAAATCTATTTTTTAGAAAGTATGGTTAGCAAAAAATCGAGAAATTTTCATGAAGGCTGATCCCAACCCCACTCCATTGCTACAATTATTCTCTCTATTCTTTTAGAATATCAACTTGAAAAATCCATTGTTAACATTCCATCTCAAATAATGGATCCTAGGGAAGATACTTTGCTATCATAATTCTGCCTTCAAGCTTCAATCCCATCCTCTTCTTCTTTCAAGACTTTGGATTGCAAAGAACATTAGTAGCTACCCCTCCCCTAGAAGGAGTTTTATCAATGGCTATATGTTTAGTCCCATCTTATTCTTTGTTTTGATGGTGCCTCAAATAATAATCCAGGGTTGGCAGGTGCGAAGAGGTGGAGGGTGTGGGTATTTTTCACCCCAAGGGACCTATAGAAACATCTTATGCTTGGACCGAGCAACTTGGGATCAGATGCTTCTCATGGCCTTATATTTTACTTGCCATAGGATCAATATTCTTGGTAATGAACTTCCTCATAAATCACAAGGAGCCAAGACTTTCCCGTAAGAGAAAAAAAATGGTCAAATATCTCTTGCCACAAAAACTTTGAAATTTTGATGCATTAACAACTAGTTTATGCAAGAAACCTTGCTTACTACAAGAGATGAAAATGCACTATGGGATAACAACAAAGACCTTAAAAATGTATAACGTCGAGCTTACAGCCATACAAAATATTTCCTAGGCTACTTCAATCCAAAACTTAAAAGCATATACACAATCTATGATTCAAAGTGACAGGCTTCCTTTATATTTGTAACATAACTAAGTGACCATACCTCACTGCAGCTCAAATGATGAAACTAGTCCACAAAACACTTTAATTTTGACCCCCATAAGTTTGGATTCCCAAAGTTGACTTTCTATCAGTGCTTAACTTTATATATATAAGCCACATTGACTCTACCGTTCATAGAAATAACATGGATGTTTTCAAATATGCAGAGATATACATAGGAAAGATGAGGCTCGAAAAAAGGTGTCATATTCAAATATTTGTATATTGATCATCGTATTGAATGTCACACAAAAAGGAGAACTTCAAAAAGGTTTTGACAAGATCTCCTTACCTCAAATATTGTGATGACATTTCATACCTCGGATGAGGATCCTTTCGGACTAAGGCTCATTTACCCTTGAACTTTAAACTTCATCTTAGACCAGAAAATTGTATATTGACAATAGCACAAGATGATAACAAGCCTGAGATAATTCTTAGACTTTCATAGTTGGTCGATTAACTTGCTTTCGCATTGTCTTATAGTCTGGTGAAACAAAGTTCTTTGAAATTGGTTTTAGAACTTAGGTAACTTGAAATTAACCAAGATAATCCCATCACATTTTTCCTCATGACCTAATAACCATGATAGCAGAAAATTCCAAAGTATTAAGGTTTTCCAAATTTCCAACCCAACAACAAAGGTATATCTATTTCCCTGTTGAAAATGACAGTACTGAGATTAAGATTACAATTATGTGTTATCAATCTCCAAATTCACCTAGTTTGGATGCAACAATCGACAAGCATGCCAATGCAAAGCAATCCAATATGCCTAGCCCTTTAAATTATTTGAGATCATGTAAGCCATCCATGGCTTCTCTAGTTTATCAAATTGATTTGCATTATTTTACAAGTATAGTTATGTAACCTGTGTGGCTATGATACTATTATAAGCTATAACCAACAAAGTGATTTCTTTAATATGGATGCAACATAAGAAACGACAAACAAAATAAGTGAATGGACAGTCCAACACCAACCTCACTCATTACTTTCAGCAAGGATCTAGATAGGTCAACATTGAGCATCATGTCAATAATTTATAATGGCAAAGGACATCGAAGCTAGAGGATCAAGACAATGAAGGAAAAACACCGGTCAAGCCCTCCACAACAAGCACTTAAATAATCACCCATTAATGTACGTTTTGGAGTCATGCCATGTCAAATGTTCTAGCCTGCTATTCTATTTCATGTGCACAAAGTTTGCTATCAATTAAGGCCTGTACACTTGAACGAAAACTATTATTTATTGCTATCAAAGTTTGTTTGTGTAGGGAGGTTTCGACGAGTTGATTGGGGATTGTCTTCGTCCATATTTGGTTTCATCCTACGTAGAAAATTTGGTTTCATCCTTCATTTTCAATGCCTTTCACAATTCAATGCAAATTGAATAACCAAATTCAAGGCAATGTTCAAAGTATTTAACATTTAAGGACGACTTTTCCTTTTCAGTTTGATTAAAAGGTTTTGGAAAATTTATCCCATTGTGCATTCTGAAGAGACAATGATGGCATGGTGGTCTAGCTTCCTGAGAAATTTGTGTGGTCTAGCTTCTTGGCTAATCGCCACTACTGCTAAAGAATGAAAATTCTGAAGGTGATATTATTCAGAAAAACCAATTTTTTATGACAAAGTCGACTAGCAGCGGTTATTGGCTAAGCTGGAGAAAAATCTCCCAGTTGGTGCTTTAGGTGGTTATCACATGCGGGCATCCCTTTTTGTATGTTTCATTAACAGACTTTGTATAAACCCACATGATTCAGATACTATACAAACATGAACTTGTATTAATGTATGCTTTTTGATATGTTAGCACTGATTTTACGTTTCAGGTATACAGATAACTGTTAAAGTTTTTGATATTTTTTGCCACACAAAGGTCGGGGCTCATCCTTGAAGAATAGACATGAAAAATGTGTATATACAAATGTATTTTCTTTTTTTATGAATGAAAATATGGGTTTCTTTTCGCACGAAAAAATATACAATTGAAACAGTACATAATGGGAGTGGGAGTGCAGGTCTTAGAAAAGCATTTCTATTGTTTTATGTCAAAGAACTAAAATCTAAATAAAGCATCAATAAAATCCAACTACTCTCACCACTTCAAAAGTGATATGAGCTCTTTGGAAACTTCCAATGCTTTTTGACTATATGAGCTCCTGTAATATTCACGTTTCATAGTCATAACTTATTATTTTAGCTTGATGGATGTTCTAAATATGTTGCGACATTCTATTCTCCGCATTATTCTTATATGAGAAACTAATGCACTTGATTTGGGCATTAGGAGCTATCTAGACCCAAAATAAAAATTGTGTAGGGATAAATAGAAGATACCTGAAGCTCGTTTTATTACTGCCTTCTACTAAGGAGCAAAAGCAAAAAATGGGGATACTTGTCTATGAGACATTTCCCTTTCATGAAAGCTATAAAAAAAAATATCATTAAGATAGTCCCTAGGCAATCCTTCTAGTCCATCAGGATACTCCTGAATCTGTGAGCCACTGCTCTTTCGGAATACCCTTCAAACAATACACCAAGCACAAGAGAGGCCCAAGGAAAATTGTCATGATAAATACTAGAGTTTCTACTTCATGGTACTCAAAGGTCTATGAAATATTGTACCAACCAAGAGGCTGACCACAAGACAACCTGGGTAAGCTTTCAAGGAGGATAAAATTTGATGACATTGAAAAGATACATCTTTATTCATTAGAAGTTACATGGCTGCCACTCAAGATTGCACAGGAATCACAATACCAATAGCTACAACTTTCGTAAAACTCTCGGCTGATGTTCTTTTGATAGATGAAGGGCACATGTTTGTTCACAGACAACTCTCTATTTAATCATATTAATCAAGCATTAATGATATGTTTGTTCAAGATTCACTTGTGTAAACCAATACAAACACCCCCTCCCTCTGACATACGAATGCACATACACAGACATATATTTTAAATTGAGACCAAAATGAGAGTAAAAGACTGAGAAAAAATGAGTATTTTCCTTTGCTTTAGTAGGTTTCAATGAGTTCAACATCTTTCACAAAATACTATTGAACCAAAATCTTTACAATTGGGAGATTCAGCTGTGAGACCAATGCCTTAGATAATTAATGATCTCAAAAAAAAACTCCCACATATAAAACTAAATAACCTATGTAAAACTGAAGAAGGTATCTCGATATGACTCTACAAAAGAACATACTAACATGGCTATTGTTCAAGGCAGAGTAGCTTCATCGCCTTTGCTTAGCTTTCATAATAAAAAACTTAATCAATTCTAGCAATTTTGGACCTTAACTTCATATTGTGCTTCTCCTGTTGCCACGTGCATAAACAACCATCAATTCCTGTCCCTTGTATAATTACATTGTATAAACAAAGGAAAATAAAATAAGCATTGAACTATTAAAACTGCATGCTAAGAGACGAATTTCAAGAACTAAAATGAAAACAAAGCAATTATCATCATCTAAGAGAATAATTTACAAGAATTCAGATGAAGGTAATGAAAAATCTCTCAACAATAAGATGATTCTTCTCACTTGTTTGAATATTTGCAAATTTAAACTAAAGAGGACCACTGAGGCAAAATACTGAAAACAAGAAGACAAATCTACCTAGAACCACAAAAATATTGCATGTAACCTCTAATATCAGTTTTTTTTTTAACAATAACAAGGCAGATTATATTAGCAAAAAAATGTGTCAAAGTGCAGATAAGATACATCCATAATTTCCATGGAGAATATTGCAAATGGTTTTAAGAGTACACTAGTATGGCTAGACAAGTTGTGCATCAACCCTAATACTAAGTTCCAAAAAAGCCATATGGATACAATCCATAAAAAATGCCATTAGCACTGTAACATTTAGATGGCATCAAAATATAACAAGAATTGACTTCCAGTCATCTATAATGATCAAATTTTCATCAACAGCTACCTGACTAAGATCAGGAAGTTCAGCTAGGGTAGATTGGGCCGAGAATACAAAAGAGATTTTGTGCTTACTACCTTGAGTGCCTCCCTGTCGCACTGCCTGTAGCTACTGCACTTGCGACTAAAGATGTTGCATGTTAATAATTGTATTTTAAATTTGCAATCGCTGTGTAGAGAGAATGTTTATTATAACGGCATCCACATGCATCCTTTATGCCTTTGTAATGAAATTTTCATGGCATGCAAATAGTCTTATAATAAAAAAATTTGAATTGAAATTCATTGTCATGTTTTTAAGGTAGCATTGCTTCCTGTAGGGTTTTGTTTACCCTCAGTTCCAGAAGGGAGTGATAAGGATAGATTTGCCAACTTGTATGTTGCCCTGTTCAGGTCTCTTAAGACATGTTTGACTTGAGTGTGAGGAATCCAAGCAAGTGAACTCAAAACTATTTTGTAAAGATGGCAAAGCATGAGTCCAAAGAAAAAGTTTCCATAGCAAGATAACGGAAGGAGTTATTAAAGTCACCTATTAAAATCAAGCGAGGACGATTCTTGGAAAAGATAATACATTTTAGCATGGTTGTTAAAAGTTATGCCTAGGTTCCACGACTATTCAAATTTGATTTGTCCTTATGAGGCCAAAGAGATCCCCCCAAGGGTAATGTTCCTCTTGGCTAACCGCCACACATGCTGAAGAATGAAAATGGGAGAGGAAAAACACCCACAAGCAGATGATTCGTATGCATCTGCTGCTTCCCACTATCTTCACTTTTGTGTCCTGCTCCTGCTTATGATATATAAACAGAGCCACCCAAAAAACCAAAGATATTGAGATCAATGGGAATATGTGTTTATGATCAAAACATACATTGGATTACAGATTTTTCTGTGCAGCTGTGGGGCTACCATCAGAATTGGGGGATAGAGATAACAAATGGCAGAAGTTATTGAAAATCGTATACAAGGAAGGAAGGTATTGTAGTGGTTGTTACAGGCATGCAGCAGGGGCGACACTCAATTAGGGAATTTTCAGGTTGGTCAAAGGAATTAATGCCCCAAACAAAACCCTCAACTACTGGTTTGGGAAAACTTTGGATGTTGCTGAATCTAGATTGCTATATGTTGATGAATATGGAAATCTGGATGTTGGTGAATCTTGAAAACTGGATTCTTTGTCCAGCTAACATTTATATTTGAAATGATGTTGCATAATGCACAAACTTTGGACACTGAATGGATGATGAGTTCCAGATGCCCACTAGCTAGTAATGTAGTGACTTTAACATGATTGAGACCCATGACAACAAGGAGCTACTAGTCATTCAAATCCCCTAGTGGGAATGCGTTGTCTGAAAAGCCCTCAACGTTAGACTGGGCCTCCGCAAACCCAATAAATTTCGAATCCCTGTCTCCTCTGAGTTATTGTTCACATGTCAACTTGCAAAAAAATCAACTAGAGTGTTGTACAAACTTGACAGGACCCTACTATTCGAGAAAAATATTTTTTCTTAGATCATGCAGGTAGCCATATTGTTAAAGTACTAATGGGAAAAATCTCCAATCCAACCATCAACCTCTTGTTTTTTCCATCTCATGGGGTACTGAAAAAATGTGCATTCAGAATTGTGGTTACTACTTACGTCTCACACTCACATCCCTATTGTGTTGAGTTTATCAAAATAATCTGGAATTTATTGCCAAGAGAAAGGGGAGGTTAAAGGATGTATTACCTGATAGGGAAATTTTATCAACCTTCCTGCATGACTATGTGAGATAGATCGCCACCATCAGTGAAAGCATCACAAAGTTGTTAAAGATGAGCTATAACTACTTCCTCAGAGGCTTCAGCTCACACCCTATGACAAAAAAATTCAGTGTCAGGACCCAATCTCAAACATGATTGACAAGTGGATAAAATGTAGAAGGTTCAAAAAGCCCAATTGCAAACTAAAATAGATGGATTAATGTCAGGGGATAGGCACACCAAATCCTTTTTAAAATCCCTAATACCTAAATATGCAAAGAATAAGATAGTTTCCTTGACAGCAGCTGAGGATCGTACCACCAAGAAAAAATATTTTGAAGAAAGAATCCCCAAAGCACTTAAGCTTCTTTTCCAATCCTAGAGAATTATTGAGGAAAGCAAGGTGGTCATGCATAGATACCTTCATATCGATCCACCTTGAATTTCCCCAAATCCTAAAATATAATGTGATCAAGAATCAACCATAGATGTCCTGACAATAACCTTAATGGAATTGGTTGTGAATACTATAAAGAAATGTGGGATCTTGCATAGCCTGAATTACAAGTTACTACCAAGATATATATAAAATATTCGAAAGCAATCATTGGGAGAAAATATCAGAAAAGAAATCATAGAGGGAAAAGGGGTATTGTTCCAAATTGATTTTTCACAAGATTCCATTTCACTCCCCGAATTGCAACATATCATCAATTGAAGCTCTAAAGGTATATAACACAACAAGCTTGCACATACCTTGAGTTCCAGTGGACATTTCCCCATTCCACGAGCTATGAAAGAACAATTTAGATATACCAATAGAAATATCTCTTTGCTACCTCAATGGGTCTTCGACAAAATTTGATTTCATTGCTTATAGAAGTTATGAATGCCTTGGAAACAACATGTCCAATAACCCGTACCACCCTCCCCACACCCCCTCACCACCACCACCACCGTATATTGAAAAACACAATAGAAGTTCCATACGAATTTTTATTTTTTGGATTTATTAAATCATACTATAATTCTTAACTTTACCTATGTAATTCATTAATAATGTAAAAAGTACTAGGTGGATCTTCTAGAGTTAGAAGTGGGAAACCTTAGTCATTACCCATATGCTGAGTGAAAAGGCACTAATATCCTATCTTTCTTTCAATATTATTTTCTTAAACAAACTGCAAACCATTTTGTTGGATTTTTTGTGCATATTAACTTGTCTTTCTCATAGAAAGAAGGTAATTTTGGTATCTTGGAGGCATTATGCTACAGAGATGGGAAAAGACTTTGCCGACCCTTCTCAAGCCACTTCCGCTAGGGGATAGGGCACAATTTCCTTCCCTATTGATTCCCTAGCTAAATGCAAAGGCCAAGGAACTGCTTAAAGTCCAATTGGACAACCTTCAGCTTGATTTGCTAAAATTGGAAAATAAAGTTAGATTCATCCTGGGAGTGGTAAATGGAGAAATCATAGTGAACAACAAGAAACATGCAGAGTTGCTTACAATCAAATAGATGAAAAAGCACATACAAAAAACCTAGATAATAATCATGAACAAGATTAATATTGAATTATGAACTGTAAAGGAACTTACAAAATGTGACATTATGAACCTGGACATGACCCTGGTTGACAAGTTGTATTGCTCATGATGCAAGAGGATTTGTACCTGCGCTGCCAAGTCAATCAAAATCCATAATTATCTATACAATAAATACAATTAATCAATGTAGTATGTTTTACTCTAAGATGCATTCTTATGATAATGTTAGAACATATGTTGAAAATGTCAAACATACCTGAATAAGCTCCTCTTCGTTTCAAGAAGAATTTATTGGAGTCGCATGAACTTGGAACAAGCCTCCCACAATATGAAAGAGTAGCAACTAAGTCAACAGTGACTTTTTTGTTGCTACGTTGGATCGAGGGAGGTTTTCTCCAAGGTTAAATCGCTCCAATAAATTATTCTCTACTAAACAGGGTCAACCACATGAAGGTGGAAGCTCTTATGGCCCCTCCCCATCCCCTCACATCACTCTGAATTCCCCAATACCCAATCTATATTTCATTTTTTACTTTCACGAGCATAAAAAAAATATTCAATAACTAATAAAAAACAATGCAACAAAAATTATGCAAGAAAACATTGAAAGTGTTTGACATAAAAATAGTATGATAAGTGAGTTTTAATATAATGCAAAAAACGTTCCAAGTATGGTAACATTTGTCTTATAATAATACAATATTTTACATCATCAAATTTTCTTTTTCTTCTTCCTATTTCTAAAGCTCATAACTACATCATCAACATCATCGTGCTCTACTCTTGTTTCGTGCCTTTCCCGCATAGCTGACCTAGTTGCATAGTCACGACATCTGGTCTCATGCAGTGATGGGGCATCACCTACAAAAACAGATAATATTAAATTTTAATTGTCAGATTTTAAATATCATTGAACTAGTTCGGTAATATTAATAAAAAAAAATTGCAATGAGATTATTTACCTAGTGCACAAGTTGTCGCCGTTGGGACCGTTGCCCTGTCTTCCTCTCTGGTGGTAAGATCATCAAGTACAAAATTCTCTGTCATTTAAACAAAAAACATTATAAGGACAACCATCAAGGTATAATTAGAAAAAATTCTAAGTGTAAATTAATTACCGTCACGACCCTCACTGATAGTAGCATTGTCAGCCTGGTCCCCACTACAATGATCAGGTTTCACACGAGGAACATGTACATCTGGAAATATTTCATTCTCAACGCACTGCTCTACAACTGGGTTATTTGGCTCGTCGGAAGTGATGCTCCCCTGATTTAAACAAAGTTGTTATACATTAAATTTATGGACGAAAACAAACATATTGAAATGTTGATAAGGATCTTGGGACCTGTCCCAAGCTTCTACGATGTTCAACTACAACTTGATAGCCAGAATGGAAAGCAATCTTTTTATCTTCCTATGTAGTTTTCGCTCCAAACTAATCACCCTACATTACATATGATTGTGTATTTCTAATGTTATTTGATCGGATTACAAAAAATTTGGAAGGTGATACAATTAATTATAAGATGTTTAACTACTTACAATTCTTGCGACTAATTTCAAGTAGCCGCCCTGGCCTAGCTTGTAATGGTCCTTTTTTTCAATCCTAGCTTTGGTTTCCTTCGAGGTGTTAGGAAACCTATCATCAAAAGATTGAAGTCAGATATGACATAACACACTTTTATTTTAGACATAAGAAAATTAAAGCTATTGAATTAAATTTTTAATTTACCTTGCGGGTCCAGTTAGCATTTTTCCTTCTTTCTTTGCCCTTGTCTCTTTTTCGCCATGGATGAGTGCTCTCCAATCACTCTCTGGAACTATGAGAGGATGCTCGTATCTATGGTTAAATTTCAATTGTGTCCTATAGGTGTCCCTGGTATATTTCAAATATTTGCCAAGTACCCGAGCCACCGTTGTTCTGTCAAATGTGCCCACCCCAAAAAGGGCTTCTAGATAATCTAGAAGTTCATTTTTCAGGTTGGAATTCTGGGAATTCCACCTCGTGTGTATAGTTGGGCCAAAAATTATCAACGCCTTTCTCTCAAAAAACTTTTAGAACTTATTGTTTCCTACACAGAAAAAAGATATTGTCATTAATTTAAAAATAAAAATCATGATAAAATATAGTTTAGATAGAGTACATGAAATAGTTAAAATATTAAAACTTACCTGGGAGTTGTACATGATTTATAGGGACACCTTCATCGTTCACCAACAACGTGTCATCAATGGTCCCCATGGAGCTGACACGTGTAGCTCCAAGAAACACAATAATATAGTTGGCCATTTCAGCCTCATCACTGCCAACACGTTCAGCAGTTGACTGGGTGTCTTCTTGGGCAAGGTGTGTTTCTTGGCTGCCACCTAAAGACGTAGAAGGTGTATGAGAGGTTCGCTCAACAATATCTTGCCCTTGTGTCCCACTACCACCAACACCGGGTGCAGCAGGTGTCAAATAACGCTACATACAAAAGAATTTTTTTGTTAGTTTAGTTAATGTAAAAAATAAAAATCAAACTATCACAATTCATCTCATGCAGAACAAAAAAAATATTCTTTTGATTTTTTATTATTATCTTATACGTTTCTAGCTGGGTCATAAGTTATGTTATCCTCGCTTCTATTTCAGGTGTTTGAGGCATGTCTAGCAAACACTCAAATTCCAACTTTTTTTTTCGTGCCTTTTTTCGCAGCAACAGCAATGGACATGGGGATGAAGAAAGATATTCCTCATACAAAGAATCATCAGGCGTACCATGGCCAGGTGTCTGCATATTTGAACAAAATTAATATTATTTCAATTATGTAAATAACTAAAATACCTGAAGATAGAGCAATGTTGGCACTTTACATGCTCTTCTGCTGGCCCCTTTCCGCGATCATCCTGTCTTGGGGTTGTTCCTGTACTGCCCTGATTATTCTGCCACATTGCAATAAAATTAGAAATGTGAAAACTTGAAAACAATATCTAACTTGAATCCACAAAATGAAAATTGAAATAATTTCTAAATCTACCTTTCTAATACATAAACTTTGTGCATTAAAGAGGCCCTGGAGTGGTTGAGTATAAGTAAAAGTAAGACTGAACACATAACCTGTTGTAGACTTCCTTTCATCCATGGATCCTGTCCAATCTAACTTTGAACAAACCACAACTGAGACTTGTTGCTTTCCCCATATAAAATCCAAAGTCCAATGTCCCATTTATATATGGTAGTACCATATTTGTTGTTGTCTAGTGTTATGTTTTTGAAGGCCATATTAATTAGAGATATCATACGTATATCTGAAGTCCTTGTTGTTCTACATATAATGGCCAAAGTCCAATGTTCCATTTTCAAATTGGCAAGATCTTCTTTCATATTTAACTTATGTTTTGTTTTATAAATAAGGAGACATTTACATTATGGAACGTTGTCGAATGAAAGTTTACAAATATTTTAAAAAAAATGAAACGTCGCATTATAGTGACAAGTTCATGAAAGGATTATACTAGAACTATGACAAGATTACTCAAGCTTAAAATCAAGTAATGTTAAAACTGTGATAGTTATACCTTTGAGCTTGTTTCACCTTTGGGTAGGTTGTAGCGAGTAAAAAAAAATGGTGTTCTTATGTTAAGTTTATCAAAAACACATATCTGACATTTTTATGTATCAATGAAGGATTGACATATCAAATGTAGGAAAAAGGGTAACAATATAAAACATAAAAAGAGAGTAAACATAAAATAAAGCAAAACAAAAAAAGAAGAAAAATGACCAGAACAGTTTCATATATGAACAGATCCCTCAACAATATCTAAGTAGTTCTTGATATAAGAACCATTGATCGGGTAAGATAACAGTTTTCCTTCGTAGGCCATATTAAGTGTTATGGTAAGCTTGTGATAGGTTTTAGGCATTTTGTAAAATGTATATCTTGATGATCAGCCTCACTGCATATTGATTAGGCTTCACAAATTTGAAAAACCCAACAGCACAAATCGGATCAACTTTCATTGAATTAAGTACCTATAACTTCAAAAACTAGATCCAGATTGTAAGAAAGCTCTTTTATTTGATTCGAAGGATGAATGATAGAGATAAAACATTGAAACAAAGGATTGGAAATAGAAAAAGAGCTGAAAACATAATTTCGTTCAAGATGCTCAGAATCAGAAACAGAAAAGTCTTGGATTGAATTTAACTTGACCAAGAAACAGAAAAAGAGCTCGAAATGCTGAAAGGATCTAGTAGAAAACCTCAAATCTTGCTTGGCTTTCATCGAAAGAGCGACGTTATAGTATGCCTCCGAGAAGCCTTGATCTTGATCTAGGTACACACTGTTGGACTTGATCTTATGCTGTGGAAAGCCCCAACAACAATTCACTGATCATCTCATTGGTTCCCTCTCTGTTACATTCATGGATGTAGATCTGCAATTTTATTGGTGGGGAAACATATTTTTTCTCATAATTAGCTAGCCATGGCTCTGGTACCGTGCTAATAATTAAGCACAAGCAAGACACAACAAGAAAATGGTGGAGAAGACTTTATGCCATATTCTTACTCTTGTATTGATCTCATGATATGAATTTATAGTACATCAATTGAAACATTCTAGATCTGGATCTCACTAACAATTCATCAGTGGATCATGACAACACCTCGTCAAAGATAAGGTTTAAAACTCATATCTATTTGGTGTTGGACTTTGTGATTGTTAGGGACTCAAAATCTAATATTCTCTCCCACTAGTGGATCACCTTTTAGTGAATACTAACTGCAACAGAATACTATGGCTTTCTCTTGGAGTGTACCTCTTACCTCTAATGATAATATTAAAATCTTCTAGTATTGTGGTTGCCTCCTAGATTTTATTTCATCTCCAACAATGACTTTTGTCACTTGGCAATGTCTCCCCACTAGAAAAATTTTCCAGTATTATGGATGATTTGGTAATGCCTCCCTGCCAACAAAATTCCAAAAAAATTGACTTATTTTCTCTCCTTAAATCACTTCTTTATCCTTGCAGCTTTTCTCCTAGTTCAATAGCTGACCCCAAGCCAGGGTCTAAAGATTTGATTTTTTTCATTACAAATTGCCACCTATCTGCTCACATTTCCTATTAACACCTAGCAACTCTAAGGGTGTCTCCTTGCCAACTACTGTCCATTAATTTACGCTACCTAATTGAAATGAGAAAATGCCTATGCTACTCACTGATGCTTCTCTTGCTTTGCTTCTCTTGCTCTTGCCTATTTTTTTGTGCAATTATAATAACAGTCAATTGGATTACTGTTGCTTTCGACCAGATCATGGGATTGATATTAGAGGGAGGCTCCAATTGAAGTAGAAGGATGAGGAGGCGTTGGAGAAGGCATGAAGGATGAACAAGAGTCTATTTCCTTTTAACAAGCAAGAAGCTTAATTTCTTTTCTTTTTGAAAACAATGGTAATCCATTTGCTCCCAGATGATCATGATGATGAGAAAGATAAAAGTTGATCTTGTTGATCTTTGGGACATCAACGTTATTGAAAATTTTGTTCATGGGTAGCAACATGGAGGGTGAGGAGGCCTCGTGATAGTGGACGATGTGTGTGAACATCAGGCGGAGAAACCCCCCTCCCATAGAAGGAATGTGGTTTTGAGGAGAGAGAAACTTCCGGGTTATTTAAAAAAATTATTTAGAATTTGTGATGAAAATCCTTTCCATTAGATTCTCCTTGTCGATATGTTTCTAGTTCCATGTGGCATGCCGAGTGGTTCTTCATGGATTGTGAGATATCCTCATTTGAAGTTGAAAACCCAAGATCATGGGCTAAAACCCAATGCATGGTGATGTGGCACCCTGCCATAGCCCAACACTTATTTAACTCAAGGAAGAAGTGTTATTCCATCTTAGGTGTGGTAAAGATATTTTATAAAAGATCTGAACTATTACAAGGGGCTTTGATCTTTGTCAAATGTCAATATTCTCTAAAAGGGATAATGCTTAGGTCTTAAGGAATTAAAATTTAAAAATTTAATTAGTAAGAAATCCTCTAATGAATAACCTTGTGAATCCCTCTCTCAAGCCTGGAAGAACTATATAAATACTATTAATCAATTCTCCTAAAAGCACTTCAATGAAAAATCTATTGTGGCCATTACTCTAAACTTTGACCCTTGTAAGGTTTAGTGTTGGATTAGGTATGTTGTGCATTGTATAAGCAGGGACTTGGCCCTTCTTAGGGAAATTATTCAAGCATATATGAAGCTCTCTAAAACAACAAATAGAATTTCTCTCTTGACTAGCGAAAGAGCTAAATGATTCTTGTTTTTGGCATATGTTTTTGGGAAAAAATTGGGATTCTTTTAGGGTTTCATTTCAGGAATTCATTTGGATCATTTATTACAGGGTTTGGCCTTTTGTTTTATTCTTTACGATTTGGGATTTGTTCAGATAAATCTCCTCTTGAAGCTATACCGATCCCTTTGTTTTTAATTGTACTATTATTTCGTCCTCATCAAATAATCCACTACAAAAAATCAATAAATTCATGATGATCCCTTTCTCAGATCAACGAAGAAATTGAGGACTTAGTTATACTCCTTTTGAAAATTCCTAGACTGTGTTTGGAGACTTGTTAGGGCATCGAACCTAAAGTTTGTTCATACGACCTAATCTGAAATAGCAACTATTATCTTTGTGACATCAGTAACATATCAAAATGAGTCTTGTGACTTGCGAAGGCCATGAGCCCTCCTTTAATACTGACAGTTATGAACATCACTCAGCCCTCTAGGATAGTGAACCTTGGGCAGAAACTTTCTTTGATTTGTGGCTTAGTAAACAAGGATTTGTTTGGAGTGTTTGTAAGATTTTTAAATAAATTTTAATGCAGTCACCTTCGGCCATCCTTAGGGTATCCTTATGATCATAATTCAAGCACAAAACACCTTAATCTCATTAACAGATGTGTAGTCCCTTAAAGCTCCATGATACAATTATGGTGTAAACATTGACAACAGTTTAACAGTGACACTTTCAGGTGTGACCTCACTTAACAAAATTAAATTTGACAACACTTAACAACATTATTCTACTTGTAACAATATGTCCTCTTATTAAAATTGATATGGAAACAACATTGATGTTTGATAGTAACTGAGCCTCAGAGATATATTAATGATCATTTTACAGTACATTGGATTTGATCTATGAGACAATAAATTTTAGATGAACAATAGTCATTACAGGGACCTATGTTTATAACATGACAATGATGACAATATGGTTGAAATTGTTTCTTTACTATCAAGGTATACTATAATTATGTAGATGAGAATTCAATCATTAGGTTAGTGCATTTGATCCTTGAAGTTCACTGATACATAATGAGATTGCAGTGAGAATTATTGTTATATATTGACAATTGTAGGTAAACAAACATCTTATACACTTCTTCTTACTTTTTTAGTACCTTTAGTTCTCATGAGGAGACTGCAAACTTTACTGAGAGAAGGATTAAACAACCTTTCTACTTCAGATCCAGAGTCTTCCAAATAAAATGCTCCATAGTGTCATAATAGGACAAAATCAGATTTTTTGGAACATTTTTCCAATCCATACAAATCGTTTCCCACATGAACTAGTCTCCTTATCAAATATAGCCAAATTTCTTCTATACGAGGTCTAGTAAATTCCTAGAAAATATAGGTTGACTCCAAATTTATTTAAAAGGATGTACCACACAGATGTTGATCATTGCCTAAGAGGAGCATAGATATATACTATTGGTTTGTTGGTGAATGATATTAGTACTAAATTAAGTACATAATATAGTATTGAACAACTACTTAGTACTGAATAGTTCATGCAAGGTACTGAGTTATGAAACAGACCTATCACAAGTTATAGCTGATATATGCTAGTTGTAACTGTTTGTTGTAGCCCAAGACTCGCCCCTTGATTTTGGGCTACTCTACCACCTAGCCACATGCACTTCCAATGAAGGGAAATAACATGTTCATGGGTGGGTTGATACTGCAACATGATTCTCAAGCCAAATCGATCATTTAGACCCAAGGATATGAAATTTATAGCCATAAATGCAGTACTAATACCATGTAAAGCCATTGGACATGATGGGGATTGAACCTAGCACCAGTCTCCAGCTAGTGGGCTACTTTATAACTGAGCTACATGCCTTTTTGATGATTGGATACATTATGTGCAGTTTTTGATTGACACTCCCCACATAGAACATATTTTCCTTTCCATCATCCTATTAATTCAAATAGTAAGGGTTCAATACCCTTTTTTCTAACAGGTAAACTAAGTTGATTCTACATTGATCTAAACAAATTTTTGCATGTTTTACTATCCCATAGCTTGAAACTTTTTTTCAAGCACAAAATGAAAAAACACTATCATTGGAATTGATTGTGTTAGGGCTATCAAGACCTAGGCCATATTCTGGTCATTTTTATAAGATCAATATTCATAGCAGTTGGCCTTCCCCCCCTTGCTTTATTCCCAAAATGCTTCAAATATTTTCATCAAATTGAGACTTAGGGACTTGTTGGTTTTACATATTTTTTTCGTTTAGTTCAGTTAGATGGATTTCTATCCTATCAACCTCGAAAAAATCCTCTAGCATACTTGACCTTCAGGACATGTAGTTATTAGATAATGTTTGGGGCATGTCACACCCACAACCTTGGGCGAGGTTTGGAGAATTGATAGAATTGGCTATTACAAAATATATTTTCTCATTGGAACATCAAACTCTATTTTTTCATTTGGACATGATGGGGATTGAACCTAGCACCAGTCCTCAGCTAGTGGGCTTCTTTATAACTGAGCTACATGCCTTTTTGATGATTGGCTACATTATGTGTAGTTTTTGATTGACACTCCCCACATATAACATATTTTCCTTTCCATCATCCTATTAATTGAAATAGTAAGGGTTCAGTACCCTTTTTTCTAACAAGTAAAATAAGTTGATTCTACGTTGATATAAACAAATTTTTGCATGTTTTACTATCCCATAGCTTGAAACTTTTTTTCAAGCACAAAATGAAAAAAACACTATCATTGGAAAATAATTGATTGTGTTAGGGCTATCAGGACCTAGGCCATATTCTGGTCATTTTTATAAGATCAATATTCACAGCAGTTCGCCTTCCCCCCCTTGCTTTATTCCCAAAATGCTTCAAAAATTTTCATGAAATTGAGACTTAGGGACTTGTTGGTTTTACATATTTTTTTCCTTTAGTTTAGTTGGATGGCTTTCTATCCTATAAACCTCGAAAAATTCCTATAACATACTTCACCTTCAGGACATGTAGTTATTCGATAATGTTTGGAGGATGTCACACCCACAAATTTAGGCGAGGTTTGGAGAATTGCTAGAATTGGCTATTACAAACTCTATTTTCTCAATGGAACATCAAACTCTATTTTCTCATTTGGACATGATGGGGATTGACCCTAGCACTAGTCCCCAGCCATGGGCTGCTTTATAAATGAGCTACATGCCTTTTTGATGATTGGCTACATTATGTGTAGTTTTTTATTGACACTCACCACATAGAACATATTTTCCTTTCCATCATCCTATTAATTCAAATAGTAAGGGTTCAGTACCTTTTTTTCTAAAAAGTAAACTAAGTTGATTCTATGTTGATCTAAACAAATTTTTGCATGTTTTACTATCCCATAGCTTGAAACTTTTTTTCAAGCACAAAATGAAAAAACACTATCATTGGAAAATAATTGATTGTGTTGGGGCTATCAGGACCTAGGCCATATTCTGGTCATTTTTATAAGATCAATATTCATAGCAGTTGGCCTTCCCCCCTTTGCTTTATTCCCAAAATGCTTCAAAAATGTTCATGAAATTGAGACTTAGGGACTTGTTGGTTTTAGATATTTTTTTCCTTTAGTTCAGTTGGATGGCTTTCTATCCTATCAACCTCAAAAAATTCCTCTAGCATACTTCACCTTCAGGACATGTAGTTATTCGATAATTTTTGGAGGATGTCACACCCACAACTTTAGGCGAGGTTTGGAGAATTGATAGAATTGGCTATTAAAAACTCTATTTCCTCATTGGAACATCAAACTCTATTTTCTCATTTGGACATGATGGGGATTGAACCTAGCACCAGTCCCCAACTAGTGGGCTGCTTTATAACTGAGCTACATGCCTTTTTTATGATTGGCTAATTTTTCATAAAATTGAAAGATGTGGGACTTTCTTGTTGGCTTGCATATTCCCACCCTTCAGTTCATTTGGATGGATTCTTATCCCCCAGTAGTTTCTAATGTTTATTCTTAATGAGATCCTCCAGTTGTTTTGATGATTGTGCCTTTTCTGTTCAATTTTTTTTGTTTCAATCCCTCTTTTATAGGCCTCTTTCTCTTTTCCGATTCCACAGGGTTATGGTTTTCTACCACTTGATTCAATGAATATGATACCAAACCCTGCTTCTTCTATTAACTTCACTGGACTGAAGGAAACTTCACAACAAAATTGAGAGTAGTCTGTCATGTTGGGAAGTAGAGGCTGTGGGGAAACCTAAGAAACGGGTAAAACTGGTTGTGTGGGAAGGCGAGGTGTTATGTTTTTCTGGTGAGAGGCAAGAATGCGAGGTGTTCTGGTTGTCCGACGAGATGCAAGAAGGCGGCAAATGCGTTCCATGAAAGATCAGAAAGCGTTCATAAAAGAAAATTAAGTGAAAGGTTAAGAGTTAATGTATTTTTAAATAAAATTATTTTTTAAATTATTTATATAATAAAATGTATATAATATTTTCTAATAAAAATAATATTTTAAAATAATTAATTAATTAATTAATTTAAAATTTTGAAAGTCTGAAATATTAATAATTAGAATAAAAAATATCTAAAACCTACAACATCATGATGAATAGCAAGGCTTGAGATCATGATGATGATATGCAGGCAAGGCTAATGACGAAAGAGAATGACGAAAGGCAAGGCTTGTTAAAGGTCAATCCCTTCGTATAGGGTATTGTTTCGTCTCTTTTCGGGCTTACTCAGCTGATATTAAAGGCCCTTCTATATGGATAGAGTTGCGAACTTCACCAATTGAGATTAACAAGTTCTTTTTCACACCAAAAAATTACATAGGACACCAAGGGGGTCTCCACAAAGGCCAAAGGCCAAATAAGAAGCATTTAACATAAGGTAAAGCCACCAAAGTTCAAATAAGTCAAAGAAGATATTGAGGTCAATGAAGGCCAATGGCCCAAAGGTCAAACCAATCGGCCCCCAAATAGTCTTTAAAATAATTAAAGGTCCCAAAAGGTGATAATTATCAAACGACAGAAAAACGAGTCAAAACGAGGGAAAACAAGGGTTTTAACGAGGATCGAAGATCAAAGGTAACAATCTATATTGATCGAAGATAACAACCAAAGGTTGTAGATAATTAAGGACCTTAAGAGGACAAAAATTGTGATTTTAAGGATAAATTGAATGATTCCCGTACGAGGATGCTATTTCAGCTTCAGTACCCTATGATTCCCCTATGATTCAACCCCTATGAATTCCCCTATGATTTCCCTATGAGGATGCTATTGGGATCAACGTACCTTAGGGGTTAGGGGATTTAGGCGCATTTAGGGGTTAAGGGAATAGTGAGTTAGTGGTTAAGGGATTAGGGATTCGGGTTGGGGGAATAATGAGTTAGTGGTTAAACGGTTAGGGATTTGGGGGTTAGGGGTTAGGGTATTTAAGTGCATTTAGGGGTTAGGGGAATATTAATGAGTTAGTGGTTAAGGGATTAGGGATTGGGGGGTTAGGGGTTAGGGTATTTATGCGCAGTTAGGGGTTAGGTGAATAATTATTTAGTGGTTAAGGGATTAGGGATTAGGGGTTAGGGATTAGGCAGCTTAAGGATTTGAGGGTGCTTACAAATATTACCAACTTCTTACTACATAGGAGGAAACTGAGCCAAGAAAAGACAAGAGAATTCCCCATGTTTTTTCTTTGAATGAGACAAGCGAGACAACGTTCACAAAACCGAGCAAGAGACACATAAGATTGAAAGAATTCTTAGCATCTATGGAGTTTACAAAGGTGTGGAGAGCCCACCAACTCATAGCAGAAGGGTTGTCTTGACTCTCAAGGGCACATGACCCTTGAACTGATACTTTCTGCCTTATCATATTAACACCAACCATGAATTCCCCCTTTAGACTAGTGAACTCCCATGCCCGAGGGATCGAATCAACCACGAAATTCATTAACTCTCCCCACCCTGTATCCATCGAAAATGAACTTGGTATGAAGGCAAAGGAGGGAATTAAGGGTTGTCCAACTTCATAAGACTCCACATGTCATGAGGGGTAAATGGGTGTGTGGCCAACACCCCCACAAACCACCACCTCAACCTTAATGACGAGATCATAACGCCAAATTTTATGCGTCGTGATGCGAATATGTGCATATATAGGAGGAGACAGGGGGGGCATAGAAAGGAGGGCTTTGGAAATCTTCAAAAAATAATTCTCATGGTGCATATATCCAACTAGGAATACAAGAGAGAGGGAAAATTATATTGAGTGGAATTATTCATGGAATATCTTTCCAACCTGACATGTCATTGATCAACTCACACTAACCCGCTTCCATCAAGAAGGAAGGCTTGATTCGTTTGTGTATCTACCGCTTTGTTTTGGATTCTTAAAATGTGGTAATAAGCCTTTTGAGAGAATTATTTTAGGGTACTTATATTGATTTTTCTAAGGAGGAGGGATAAATCGTTGTTCTTCAGGAGAAAACCTTTTTGAAGGTGTTGAATAGTGATAAGGGAATCCCCCAAGTCACTAACTTAGAGACATCTCGATCATTAGCCAATTGGAGACCTGGAAGAAGCCCATACATTTATGTGAGATTGTTCATTCTTTGGATCAGTAGCCCCCATAAGTACTTTATTTTTCATATTCCATTAGGATTTAGGAGAATCTCAAATTTGCTCCAAACCGTTGCTATATATATATATATATTCGTATTTAATCCAAACCTAATTATTATATAATTCCACGCATTATATTATATATTAACCCAAAATTCCTAGGTTTAAAAAAACAAAATTCCAAAGTTATATTATATATATTAACACATTATATATATTAACCCAAAGTTCCAAGGTTTAAAAAAACAAAGTTCCAAAGTTACATATTATATATATTAACCCAAAGTCCGGGCATATTTAAAAAACAAAGTTCCAAAGTTATATTATATATATTAACACACACACACACACACATATATATATATATATATATATATATATATATATTAACCCAAAGTTCCAAAGTTCCAAGGTTTAAAACACATTATATATATTAACTCAAAGTTCCAAGGTTTAAATTAATGACAAATCATATTCCATGGCATATTTCAAAACATATGGTAAGGTTTGGCTACCGATGCATATTTTAGACACGTCAGAAGTGCGATGCTTCTAAAATATGCGTTAGTATTGCGATGGTTTGGAGCAAAATGTCGATCTTGCGATGTTTTCTCCAAACCATTGCAATACTAACACATATTTTAGAAGCGTCGCATTTCCGACATTATGTCCCACAAACGTCGTTGTTCCGACGAATAGTTTAGAAAGTCACATTTCTAATGACATTCATAAACGTCACAAAAGCGACGATGTCCCTAAACATTGGTATAGCGACGGTTGGCGGTGGGATTTGAAAAATTGATAAAATTTGGGGAAATTTCTGACAATACGACAAAAGTGTCGGAACTAAAGTGTCAGAATTTCCGCCAAATGTACTAGTGGGGACTGACATATGACCAAAATACTTAACCACGAATTACAGGGCTTCTATGTCTTACATAGTTGTAGCAATCAACCGACATCAATGACTCTATGGACCCAAACTTTACATCAGGACACTCTTTATATCAAGCATTGATATGAACATAAAAATTTTGAACATTGATTCCAAAGCCTCACAAATTGTTAACTGACATCATGAACAAAATCAACTATCATCAATGCCAACTAGGAACCAAGAACACTTTTACCAACTGCAAAATCTTCATGACCTCAACGAATAATGACATAATGATACCATCTACAAAAAAAAACAACATAGATAATGTTTTCTCAGCTATGACAAAAATGAGTAGGAATTCATTACATTAGTTGGCAACAACATGTGCATATGGAACAACAACAAGAAAAGACACATTCACCATGGTAGCAGTAACAATGTGTGAGCTCAAAAATGAGTAGTTACACATTTATTTCATAAAAATAACATTATAACTGCAAGCTCAAAAAATTCACAGATTCAAGTCAAGGCACCATTAGCATGTTCATCAAACCATTCTCATCACAACTAAGATCTCATTACTATAAGTAGAAGCATATTATGTTCTTAAAGGTTCACTGCCAACTTTTGTAACTGTAGCATATTTTGTCAACCTCTTGGTTTATAAATTTAGACTCATCAAGAATCCAATCATTAACATAGGGAAAAGAATTCACAAAGAATTATTGTGTGCAGAAATAACTCATCCTATTCCCAACCAAGGTTATGGAGACTGGACATCATCAGTAATAATTCCAAGAAAAAAAAAATGGGAAGTTTAGGTAAAAGCACTTCCATCACACTAATCCCTGCATTAGACAAGTTAGCTAAAAAAAAATGGGAACACGCCCAATCACCATGTAAAAATTTATTAAAATTATATGTGACCAACATATTGATCATACGTACTGTTGAGAAAAAGCATCATGAATAAAAAAAAATCCAATCTATCTCACAAAAGTGCACGGATATTTAACATGTTAATTAATTTGAAACAATAATGATTCCTTTGTCTTCATCATCGCTCGCCCTTGTTTTCATTCTCACTACTGCTATTGTATAATGCTCAGATTTCACAATCCATTGGATGACTAAACACCAACTACATTAATCGACTTAGACTTGGCCTTGTACATCACGGGGTAAATTTCCATATGTAGCAAAATTCTTCCTAGAGGGACTACATCATCACGCATTCAACTGAGAAATCAAGATTCTCGAGCCTCCTTACATACCCACAGTTTGCAGCCATTTTTTTTGAACACTCACTCATCTCTTCCACTCCTGAAATGCACATTCACCTTTGTAATTTCAGACTTTCTCTACAAATATCCTGGACTTCCACCGCTTCCATGGCCACCACCTCATTCTACAAAAAGTTCATAGGTGAAACTACAATAGGTTTGGGTGTTGCACCAAAAGAAGACACAATATAAATCTATTCATTCGAATAGAATGAGTGAACGCTCAAGAGGACCTGAAACCATTTAAATTTCACTTTATCACTCTTTTGTTCCACCATTAATTGCCATATTCTAAGGAAATAAAGCATATCATATCAATATTTTATGTATGCCTTGAACGAAATATGTGTGCAATCATGATTGCACCCAGATAACGCTCAAACATTTGCACATACCTTTCCTTTTCAATATGATTCCACGCCAACACAAAAAATGAAAACACCAAATGCATTGATCACCATTCTATTTGTTCTGTCAAAAAAATGGCACTACATCTCTGTTCAGTTGATTGGAATAATTGTTGCACCAAAAAACTTTCTGTAGATATGACAGCAAGTTCATTCTTCCAATTATTATGATATCAACTCAGACGGACATGTTGAATGTGAATGAGATAAGCGTTGATCCTTAGCGTTATTTTTCGATGAATCTCTTCTATGTAGTTTGTATGGTGACAAATCATTTGGAGCATGAAGAAGATAATGTGGATAGTTGTTCTAATCCATTGGGTCGGGAAACAAAATTGTAGTCCTTCAATACATAGCTTTTAGGTTGTGTGTACCCTTCTCAAATAAAGTACTCGACGCATGAAATGAAGTCATCAAATGAATTATGCTAATTGGAAAGAGAACCTTCCTTGTGCCACTACTCTCCATACACTCCATCCACACGAGTTTTTCAATGACAATGCATGCAACATTCAAGGATAAAGGTGATGTTAACATTGAAATTTCCATAACTATATTATGTTAAAGAATGTAATCCCAACCACCTGCTAGGTATCGAAACCGTCAGTGCAAGTGTCATAGGTCAGTTTGAGTGAATCCAGTTTAGTTGAGTTTAACTCCAGTTATTTATTGCTGATGTTTCCAATGTAATCCTATTTAACTAATTCGTAATATTGAGATGAGCAATCCTCTGCTCCACTTCTTTTCATTTTTTCAATTCTTGTCATATTAATGATTAAATCCTTCACCAAACCCACACTACAAACATCATCCTTAGAATTTTTGATGGAACCATATGCGCACTACCTCTTTTCTTTAGCTCGACCAAAATAATTCAAGCTACCATTTACGTTGTCTCGAAACATTGCAAATTCAAGCTACCATTTACGTTGTCTCGAAACATTGCAATTTCCACTACTTTTAGTGACAACTCAACAATAATGCCAAGATAAAAAAAAATTACTTATTGTTAAAGGTTATTTCGATACCAAACGTTAAAGGTGTTCTAGTAAACATTATTACAATGGATAAAGTAGTTGTCGTTCCTTTTGACCAAATTACACCATTATTTTAATGATCAATATGCTCACCAAGAGCGTCAAAACCAATAAATAATTAAATTGGTGACTTTATCAAGTCACTATATCCATAAATAGATTAAAAAGCAGTTCATACTACTGCCTCTTCCATAAAATGCTCATAGAATTTTTTCTCTCTCATCGAGCTGCCCATATCAACTCATTTAATTTTACAAAGTCCAATGACCAAAACTAGACCACTATGAAGACATCCAAATGATTAATTTCATTCATACCAAAATATTTTTCATTTCATGTGCATATCAGATTGATGGAGGCTTTATGCATATGTGTCTTTTCAAAAAGAAACCTGAAAGTGCCATACACACCTTCATATTCAAGGCATTTGCCATTTGAATCATAGCCCTTACCCCTTTTTCCTCTTATTCATTTATTTATTTTCCACATTGCAGTAGCGTAAAAAATTTCTTTTATGCTACTAACTATAAATATATTGTAATCATAAGTATAGCTAAAAATATCTATTCTTTTGGAGGTGAGATGGATATATTTCATCCAAAAGGTCTTGACACAAATATATATTTTTAATTATTAAAACGAATCACATTGAAGTAGAAACAATTGTTAAGCACATGATCATAAAATTATTTACGCCGAAGTTGAAAATAAAATCTTTCCCATTTTTGCTCTTAGAGGCACTCTCCCTGAAGATATGCACATCAATAACATGCTCCCCCTGAGGCCATGCAGGACTCAATTTATTTTTGCAACTTATTCCCGCTCTTTCCAAAATCCAGTGATATTAGCCCTTTGTATTTCATCTTTTCTCCTCCATACTTTCTTCATGTTCAATGGTTGAGTTGGTCCTTTTCTAGGGTTGATCCTATCATATTTGCAAGCTAGATCCTTGTGGCCTTGTTTTCCACACTTGAAACAATGATTATCCACCAATCTTGTTTTCTTGAAAAATAATTACATTCTACAACATGATGTCGATAATGATTGCAAGAAAAACAATACCCATAAAATAAACTTTTATACCTTGGCTTTAGATTTATCAGACCATAAATATTTGGTTGCTTCCTTTCTTTTCTCAAGTGTTGCATGTTGTGATTGTGATCTTCTTTCCTTTGCTTCTACTGATAATTTCATTTAATTTTTGGCTTCCTTTGATGATTATGCTTCCTAGGTATTTGTTTGTCTTCAATGGCGATGAAATTATGATTTTCTACAATATCCATGTCCTCTAATTTCTCCTTTTCCTTCGCATCTCCTTCAAAAACCAATCCAGTTTTGATAAGAGGATATATTTGACTCATAAGGATCTCATCCAAAATTCTGGTGCTTTTCTCCAACTTTCAATACTGAGATAGTTGATTGTTGGCTTTTTCTAATTCACATCTCAAGGAGGTTATTTCATCTTCTAATCTTGCACAATGTTGGCATTATTGCTAATGTGTTGTCCTTTATGGAAACCTACTTGATAAATGTGTCAACATGATGGCTATGCAGATGATACAAGTGGTATGAATAGAGGAATGGCATACCAGAGACATATGAATGCTAAAGGTAAATTTTGAGAAATTATACATGGGTCCTATGATAAAATGTCATGTACATATGCAGGTATCGTGAAGAAAATTCGTGTATAGAATCTGGACCATGGTAACTTGAATAACATGGGTCTTTACCATGGTATTATCCCATAGTAATGAGTGCAAAAACAATTATTTGATCATGTCCTGTCAAATAATACCAATGAAATTACTAAGGGATTGGACTAAGGTATTGACTAAGGATAAAGCTATATAAGGAGATGGAGATCAAAGTGTTAAGTGTGCAAGTAATGAGTTTTTTATAAATGATATGATATGAAGCATGTGTGCACTAGGGAACATGGAGATGGATCAGATCTGGTAGATATGATATGAATACATATTTCTTAATATGTTTATGGTTTGAAAGATATATGATGATGGTATAATGATATGTGATTGTAATAGTGTGTATGCCAAGATTTGGGTTTGAAATATGTTGTGTTGTGCAACGAAAGTATAATTTAGCGACTTTATATATGTACACTGTTTTACTCAGGTTAGTTGCATACATAGGTGGATCTACTTCTGGGTAGTTGCACATATATTCTGCAAAGTATTTTCAGTATGTTTAGAATCTATACACAAGTGTTGTGTATGGTAAGTGCGTACATATCTTTGTGAAAGTCATTTATACATAGTAGGGTTTTGAAGGATGGCTTCTTGATGACATTTGATCAGTTTTGTTCTATTTACTACTGTCTGTCGATGATGTCTCTATCATAATAATTTGTGTTTGATAGTACAGGTTGAGTTGCATTGGTTATGGAATAGAATATTTATTAGTGATGATGTTATTGTGTGGTGATCTGAAATAGGTTATAAAATGGAATTTTGATATGTGATTGATTAAGTAAATGCTTCAATGACTGATTCAATGTTACAATGATTCATATTCAGTTGTCAATGATTTTAGATTTTTATGCATGTATGATATAGAAGAAGTGCGTTCATAAATTTGTGCGCTTCATAGAAGTAGCACATACATTCTGACATATTTTTAATCATGGTTTACAGAGACAACATTTGGTTTTTGTGATGAACAATATATATACTTATGAGTGGTAGTGCATTGATATGATCTGATATGGATTGGTTAGATCTAGTTGCATTGGTTGATTAAGATTCAGTGATTTATTTTATGATTTCATTGGTTCGGTAATTGGATGATTTGATTCAGTGTTTCATTTCATAATTGTTACTTGGTTTGGGCTTAATGATGGAAGTGGGTCCAGTCTAAAAATAAGATGAAAAGTGGCCTAAAGGTTTGAATATTTCATTCAAGTGGACCCCATATGAAATATTATGAAGCATGGTCCACAAGGTGTTGAATGTTGGAGCCTTCAGTGACAGAGTCGAAGCATCCTTCCAGTGGTAGTTGGTGAATCCGTTCATGGGATAGGAGCTCTCTTTCAGTAGGATCCAAACCCCAGTAAACAAGAGCAGGGGGTTGGATCTCTCTTCCAGTCAATGTTGTAGAATGAGAGAAGGTTGTAACCTTCTGCATGTGGGTGCCTACATACTGGTATGAGTTTGCGCCAGTACAATATTGTAAGATGTTTTCCTTTATAATAAAAGAAGAAGATAAAGACAACGACAAAAGTGTTTTTCTCCCACATGGGGTTTCCACCTAAAAATCCTCGTGTCCTCATGTCTTAATATGTTTCTTATGTTTTATTATGGTCTTACTGCTCATGGATATTGTTTAATTAAATTCTAATGAAGTAATGATGCACTGGTTAAAATTGAATATATGATGAAATATATGAAAAGATAGTTAAATATATATATGTTTTTTTCCTTTACTAAAATCATATACATACACAGGTTGCACGAATAACAATAAAATATGGAAATCAAAATAAGAAATGAAAATTTGAAGTGAGTTTAAAATACTGATTCACCCCCCACTCAATATTTTTCCCAATAATTGAAATTAGAGAACGTTGCTCCATTTGAAGCTTGATCGCTTGAAGTGGATCAGGGATGATGGGAAAGAAGCAAAAGAAGAAAGAAACTCAAATAAAGAAATCAATTCAGGAGAGCACTAACAATGATGCATCTAACGTTGTGGCAATATTTTCATTTATAGGTCAGGAACAATATGTAGTATAAGAACAAGGAAAGTCAGAAATAATGCAAAATAACAGTATGCCTATGCTATGTAATGATAATTATCAAGAATGGAAAGAAAATATGAAGTCTAATCCAATGAAACTTGGATATGATGTTTGGTATTTAGTATGCAATGGTTTCACTAAAACTCCCCCATCATGCAAAGAAGTCCAAAAGAACAATAAGGAATTAGTTGACATCATTAATAACATGCATGATTCAACATTAAAAAGGGTTATGCATTATGCAACTGCATAGGTAATATGGGATATGATACATAAAATACATGAAGGAAAAACAATGGAATATTGTTCATCAGAAGAACCAACAAGTAATATTTTTTCTAAATAAAATAATGATGTATCAAAAGATGAGTATGTTATGTCAGATGGAGCCATTGATTTAGAAAATGACATGCTAGAGGAAGTTCTTAATCTTATAAGAAAACTTGATTTTTCCTTGAAAAGGATTAACAATCTTAACGATAAGTTGCAGGAATATGATAACAAGGATCATATTAAATCAGTAAATGTTGCAATCATATCTAATCAATATTGTGAAGGACTTGAAGATGAGATCATCTCTCTAAAATTTTATCTTGAAAAGTCAAACGAGCAAAATGAAGAGATAATTCAAGAATTTGAAGAACAAGAGAATGGGTTGAAGGAAGAGTTTATTGAATTAAAGGATCAATTGGAAGAAGGAAGAAAGGTTGAATAAGGAATGAGGAAGAAATATTTGGAAAAGGAAAAATAGTGTCAAAAAATGGAAGTTGAGATAAATAATCTAAAAGGTAAAATAAAAGAAAAGGATAAACATTTGAGATTCCAAGATAGTACTAATATTTTGGATAAAAATCTCAGTAGTCAAAGTTATCCTTCCATTAAATATGGTCTTGGTTTTCATGAAATGTTAAAAGGAGAATCTTGTTCACAACCTTGTGCAAGAATCTTGAAGGATAACAATATGAAATATGAAATTCTTGTTAAAGAGATAAGAATTCAACTATATCAACATACAAGGAAGATGAATTTTCAGAAGAAACCATTTTCTCACAATAATAGAAACATTAATTGATTCTCTCCTCTGATCAATAATGTTGAATGCTTTATATGTCATAATAACGGACGTTGCAGCCAATTGCAGAAGCAGAATGTTTCGATCTCAAGTAATTAGTAACTTCATAATAAGATCATCAACTCCCAGGTAATCAGGTTTATTTAAGGGATTTTTTTTTCTTGCAACATATTTGGTCACAAGGCTATTGATTTTAATAGAAGGAATATGAAAAAAAAAATTCATGATTCCTTTGCACCATTTTCTGGTCATATAATATGTTATTCTTGTAACAAGTTTGGGCATGTAGAAAAAGAATGCAAGAATAAATCAATGGATCTCCATAGACAACATGGCAAGCCACTAGATAAGAATACTGATACCAAAAGACCCAAGAAACATGGATCCACCAACGCTTCTCATATTAAGAAAAAGGAAGAAGAACAAATAAGGTGTGACCTTTCTCTTTTCTCATTTGAATATGAAGATGAATGATACATAGACGGAGGATGCTCTATATGTGATAGTAAATAATAATTCATGCATAAATGAGGGTGATAGTTCCTCTTCTTTATATTAAGAATAAAAGAATATGGTTCCTACTGCAGTTTATCTTACTTAATTCATTCTTCTAACTATGACTGCAAAAAGTGATGTGAGGCACATAACCTCATGAAGACTATATATGTTGCTAAAGTTTTGGATGATGACTATATATTAAGTTGCACTTAGTGAATTATATCATACTTGATACACTTGATGAAGAAGATTTGCATGTTATGGTTGATGATCAAATCACTAGTTGTTGGTATTTATATGTTGATGTCATTATGTCTTCCATGATGCATAAGTTGCATATGGCGAAGTTATGGATGATGCCTATATTTTGCTTGAGCTATATGGGAAAATTTTCTATGATTTTGTTACTTAGTTCTACGTGATATTCTTGGTTCTCACATATGTTGTTGATACATGGAAAGAAATTTTTCTTATGGTATTATTATACAATTGATCAATATGTCTTTGATGTTCATGGATTGTGGCTCTTCCTAAAAATAGAAATATCATGTTGACCTTGATGATATGAGGTCAAGGTGATTATTTTATGATAGGGATACAATGCACTACCTTATGATTCCATTACAGTTTCTTGGTGATGCTTGAAAAGCATTGCATATTTGGTCATGTATTGATGTTGTCGAAGATTGATGCTATATTTCCCTATCTTGCTTCATGATGATGATGAAGATGTTCATATTATAGGTTCCTATATGGTGTTTAATGGTTGTTGATTAATGTCATGGTCTTGTTACCTCAATTTTGAGGTCTTTGGTTTTGCTCATAAATGTCATATTTGTCTCTTGATTTAAAGTTCATGTAAAGGCACATGTTAAAAATTGTTGTAAAATTCAGTCATGTATGTACTATTAGGGTCAAGTCATTTGTGTCTGTAATCCCATTATTTTGGGAAATTGATGTAACATTGAGTAAAAAATGTAACCCCCTTATGTTGGGTGACTAATGTAATGATTCATAAGTCCTTGGTGAGAGTAAAGGTTATAGTTGGTTGAATCATAGAGTATTTTACTTCAACATATGCTCAGGGAGAGCATGGTCAATATGTAGTTTTCATCTTTAGCAGATAATACCTATAATGATCCTCTCTACAAAAGGGGAGAGAGAAATATTCATTCAACATTCGTCAACCCTTTCCCATTGATGAAAATGGGGAGAGAAGTTTGGTGTTTGGAGTAGAATTCTTGGTGAGAAGTCTTGGGAGAGAAGCCTGGATTTAACTTGGTGTGTTTATAGATGCATTTGCAGGTATTTACAGGTGGTTCTCAAACAAAAAAGTGGTTTCCATCAAGTCCAAGGGGAGATTGTTGGCATTATGGATAATGTCTTTTCCTTGATGGAAACATACTTGATAAGTATGTCAACATGATTTTTATGCAGTGATACAAATGGTATGAACAAAGGAATGATATATTAGAGATGGATGAATGTTAAAGATAAAGTATGAGAAAGTATATACGAGTCCTGTGAAGAAAGGTTGCTTACATATGTGGGTATCATGAAGAAAATTCGCATACATAATCCACACCATGGTAACTTGAATACCAGGGATATTTACCATGGTATTTTCCCATAGTAACAAGTGTTTCAAAAATTATTTTATCCCATAAAATATTACCAATGGAATTACTAATGGATTGGCCTAAGGTATTGGTTAAGGCTAACATTATATAACGAGAAGGAGATCAAAGTGTTAAGTATGAAAGTAATGAGTTTTTTATGAATGATTTGATTTGAAACAAGTGTACACCAGGGAAAATGGAGATGGATCAGATCTGATATATCTTAAATGAATAGATATTTCTTAATATGTTTATGTTTTAATAGATATATGATGACGGTATAATGATATGTGACTTTAATAGTGTGTATGTTGAGATTTTGGTTTGAGAGATGTTGTGTTGTGCAGTGAAAGTATAATTCAGTGATTTCAGATATGTATCCTAGTTTTACTTATGTTAGTTGTGTACATACACATATCTACTTCTCGGTAGTCGCATATATATTCTACGAAGTATTTTTAGTATGTTCAGATTCTATATGCAAACATTGTGTATGGGAATCATTTACATACACTAATACTCTTTATGAAAGTCGCGTATACATACTAGGGTTTTGTAGTATGGATTGTTGATGACATTTGATCAGTTTTTTTTTGTTTACTGATGTTTATCTATGATGTCTCTATCATAATCATCTATGTTTGATAGCACAGGTTGGGTTTAACTGGTTATGGAATGGAATGCTTTTTAGTGATGATGCTACTCTGTGGTGATATGAAATTGATTTAGTAATCAATGATTGATTCAATATATGATTCAATGATTGATTCATTATTACAATGTTTCATATCTAGTTGTTAGTGATTTGAGATATGTATGCATGTATGATATAGAAGAAGTGTGTACATATGCCGGTGTGATTCATAGAAGTAACATATACATTCTGACATGTGTTTGATCAGGGTTTGTAGTGAAAACATTTGGTTTCTATGATGAACAATATGTAAAAAACTGGTTTAAAATCATGTAAAAAATATAATACCAAGGCCATGGGACATGTATTCCAAGTTGAATGGTAGGAAAAACATCCTAGTGGGTGTTCATTTTGGTTATTATGGCTAAAGGAAATTGGAAAAGGCAATGGAAAAGGATTTCGAAAGGCATGATGCATTAATTGGCATTTTATTTATAAAAATAAAGGAAAGTATGAGAAAAGGGAGGTGAAAGGTCACAAGTTGCATGTGAGGAGGAAAATTAAGGAAAATAATGGAAAATGAAGAAAATAGAGGCCTCATTAATAAAAATATTTCTGTGGATCAATTCATGGATTTTGTTCAGTACAATTTTGGAGCTCTCATTATTCTCGCTCTCTCTCTCTCTCATACTCTTGGGTACTTATAATTTTCATGGAGCACTCTTGGAGGGTGTGGAATACTTGGAGATTTGGAGCAATAAGGAAGGGGAAGAGCAGGAAAGTGCAAGAGGACATCAGGATCAACAACTACAGCATTTTTTTATTGCAGGTATTGAGTTGCATGTATGTTAATTTCCTCACTAGTTTTTTCCTGCATGGTGTATGCATGTGGTTTCCTGGTCATGATCTATCATTGACATGGAGGATTTCCTGGATTGACAATGGATTTTCCTAGCCCTGCCATTTCCTGGATAACCATGGTGCTGTGGGTTCATTTTCATTATTTGTTTTCTGGTTGGTTATCGTGATTCCTTTAGCCGTGGGTTGAGTTATTATTTCCTAGAGCCTTGATTGCACAAACACTCTGGAGCCCAATGGACAGTTGTTGGGTTGAGTTACTAGTCCTGGAGCTTTATTTCGAAAAATGATCTAGAGCCCTAGGTGGGTTGAGTTACTAATCTTGGATCCTTGGTTGGACAAACGCTATGGAGCCCAAAAAAAACTCAGGTTGAGTTAATAATCCTGGAGCCTTGGTTGGAAAAAATGCTTTGGAGCCCTGGAAAGCTTGGCTAGAGACCAATCTGGTGATGGTTGTGATGTCCGACTGTGAGGTGGAATCAATGGTTGAGGGTTGAGGTGGTTTGGCCTCTGGAATACCTGGTTTGTTTTTGATGGATTTGGTTTATGAGATCCCACATTCATGCTTGGAAAATCACACAGGGGTGATTGGTAGAAGAGATATTTGGATTAGCCATGTATATAGTCGAGTGGAATGTGGAATTCCCATACTTGGTTTCATTTTTCTCCTGGAAGTAAGATCTATTTTTCCCTTGTATTGATGGGTAAATATGCTTGTTATTCTATGTATTATATGGTTGTTATGTGCCTGTCATTTATGTTGCTTATATGCTGGTTATGACTGAGTTTTATGATGGTGATGAAGTATGTCTCTCATCATGTTTTGATTTGTAATTGAATGAACAATGTATCTATGCCTAAATAGACTATAATGTAGTTAATGTGATGTATCAACAATGGTTAATGATTCTCAGATAAGTGTGAGACCACTATGCTTAGATTTTTTTTTTTAAACCTATAGGTTATATCCATGTGAGAAGTTTGACGAAATGCATGTCATGGCTAGTAGGGGTCCACTCAAGTTCTTGTTTGATTTTTTTCTGTTAACCATTGTTTTGATTTTCATTTCATTCTTGAAATTTTCATGGCGTTTTGGGAAGTGACTTGGGATCTCGGCGTGAAAAATTTCCTTAAATCCCATGGATGTAGGCACAAATATGGGAAATTTAGTCCTTGAATGGAGGAATGGAGACTTGTGCGTGCGTCCAAAGCCTCCCAGACGTAGGCATGTAGGCTTTTTGGAGCGTCCGGGTGTTAAGTGGGTTAAAACCTCAGTGAGACCTAGGGGCTAGATACTTGAGTGGTCGGGATGGTTCTTGGGAGTCTTGTTACTAATGTGGAAGGTATGTATGATATGTTTCCCTCAGTTATACTTCCTTAAGGCCACCTAGGAGGTTGAATCCGATCATGATAGCCTCTCATCACATATTTACCCCAATTGGTCAGTTACTTGGGTATATGTGGGATGGGGGTGTTATAGAGTGGTATCAGAGAATGGTTCATGCCTTTGACTGGATGGGTGGTGTGTGTTGGTCATGCATTCATGTCGGTTGTACATGTGTAATATTCCTTGTGGTATATATTCTTGTTGCATATGCATGGTTTTGGTCATGGTTGTAGTGATGTCACCATGTGAAATATGATGCTGTTGTTGTGAAGTGTGTTGTCATGAGTATATGATTGATTATGAATTTCTAGGTATTTTTCATGCATACATTTCAATTTCATATGTGTTACTTATGTAGGTGGACTATGGCATGTTATTATATGCACGGTGTTGGTCATAGTTACAGTGGTGTCTCAATGTGAAATTTAATGGTGTTGTTGATTGGATGTGGTCATCATGAGTGCATGTCGGTTATGAATTTTTTATGCATGTTATTTTCTATATGTTGTTATGCATGCATTTTCATGGTTAAGGTTTTTTTCCTTCTGGTCATTGTATGCATTTTAGGTCATTATGATGCTATTTTCCCTGCCATTATGATAATGTGTTGATTGAGATAGAGTAGGAGATGCATATAATCAAAGTGAAGTTATGGCACTAGATTTCGGGGTAAGGGCTGATCATCATATATGTGTTGTATGTTTGGCATGTATGTATGTTGGTTAATGGTTGTTATAAGCATTAGGGTTATATACATGTTTGTCATATTATTGTTGTTTTGGTTACATGTATGACAAATGCTAGTTGATAAATATAGTTATATGAATTATGGTTATGTGTATGCCTTTCATTCTATTAATGTTATGGTCAAATACATGATAGATTTTAGTCAAATATCATGAACATATGTACATGGGTTGGTTAGTCATGCATGGTATTAACTTGGTGACTATCTTATATGTTGATTGATGATGATGTCATATGATTAACTTGTTGTTGTTATAGGTTAGTTAACTTGATGATTATTGTTATTTCCTTTAAGATCTTGATGTTATATGTACCATGCTAGTTTGATTGGACTATGCAGATGGTTATGGTTATGAAATTCATGTATGAGATGATATAGTTGTGATATTGGTTTGTACTAATCTAGACTGACCGTGCAAATGTGATTGTTATGCATGAATGGAAATTTTTTATGAGTTTATGATGTGAACATGTTACATAGTTACAATTATGAATATCATAACCTTATATATGTTTAAGTTGAGGCATTGTGAAGTTATATCGTGCCAATATAGAGTGATTGTGTAGAAAATATAACCTCCACTCAGACACATTAAGGTATGAGTTTGCGTATGCCATGTATTGTTGCTTAGTTGTTTGATTATGTCATATATGGTGTTGAGTGTTTGGTTATCTATTATGTTGTCAAATTGATTTATATAACATCGTATGTTTATAGCTTGTTTGAATGTTTGATTAATCACATGATTTGAGTATGTGTTTTTAAGGTTGCATGAAGAAATGATATTGTTCTAAGATTATTGTACTAATACATATGTGTTGAGATAGTTGATATGTACTTGAGTACACATAGGTGATAGCTGTAGAATTATACAATATTATGGATGACGAATGTGATTTGATTGTTGATAATGACATGGATTCTAGATTGGTAAAGTTTGGTTTCAAATTGATAGATATGTTGTCTTTATCTTTGGAACATGTGGTTGACATGTGTGTTCAGTTACAAGGCAGTGTGATTGGCACAACAAGTTAAGGTAACTAGCATGATTTTATGTTTATTTATGCACTAAAATTTATGTGTTTATGGAAGTATGATGCAAGGGATTGCATGGAAAAATATATTGACATGAAATATTTGAAAAGGCTCAGGTTGAGATTTCCCTGGGAAGCACTAGGAGCCATGGGGATTGAGTTATGGTGTTTCTTGCTAGTATGGTGATTTTGGTCTCTTGTGATTTGTTGTGCTTGGTTTGTGGTCTTGATTGCATCTAGTGCATGGCCATGCCACTTTTTTTTCAATTTCATATTGGTATTGGTTTTCATGGTTTTCTTCTTGTTGTTTCTTGTTTTTTCCTTTTGTTTGAAAGTCTTGGGAATTGGGGAAAGAGGAAAGTAATAAAATTTAGGAAGAGATGAATGGAACCTGACAGGTAATGTAAGACACACATAAATATTGATGCATTATTAAGCATAGTGGAAGGTAAGAATATTAAAGTCGTTTGGACTCATTGGGTCCATTCTGGTAAATGGACAGTGGCACTACAGTGGCAAGAAAGGTAACATGAAAGGTAAAGTGAATGGATCTGAGGTGTTAGATGCCTTGGATATGTTGGGAATTTTTGTTCTCAACATTTTTTATGTTGTGCATAAATACAAGAAGTTCTCTTAACCTAGACCTTATGATATCTAGAAATTGTGTTGTGATCATGATTATGTTGATGTTTATATATGTATACATGTATCTATGTATCTATGTCACTATATGAAAGGGTTTTCAAGGATCATTATTGTGGGGGAATGATTGATTATGCAGGTGAATAACATGAAGAGGTTGTTGGTCTTATGAGGAATCAAGTGGGAAGAGTAACCCTGACTGCATCATTGAATGTTGAGAGGTACATCAACGAAGTGAAAGTAGTGTGATCTGAGGCATGATAGGATTAAGCATGGATATTGGAAAGACACTAGAAGCAAGGTTGCTTGTGGGTTCAGTTTCTAGTCTATGGATGGGTATTACTACTATTGTGCATATGTTGCACATGTTGTATATTCGGTGATTGTACCTATGGTGATGTGTACATGTAACATATGTAGTATTGTGTACATTTGATGTTGTATCTCTATTGTATATATGGTGTAGGATTGTAGCATTGGACATTGGATGTAGCTTTAACTTTAGTAGTGGATTCTGGACTTCCTAGGAAGGAGGTGAATCCTGGTATTACTTCGAGGGTGGAGGTGTGAGCCTTTAGATTCCCTTGCGGATGCAAGCATCATATCCTTTTATTTTCTTGTTGATAAAATGTGCATATGTGTATATGTAAAAATTATTGTAAATACTGTGTTGAGCTATATTTATAAAGCTCCATAAACAATATGGTAATTTGTTGGTTAAAGAAAATGTGTATGATTATATATGTGTTTGTTATTGTAATAATGTAATGAGTTCTGTTATAAATATCTAATAAATAGTATGCTTCTCATGTTTTCAATAGTGCTCATTGTAAATACTACAACGAGCTATGTCATAAAGCTCCATGGCCAATATGTTTTGTTTTAAGTGGTTTTCTGGTTTTAGGTGTCATTGAATATCGAGGTTGATGTCCCCTCAAGCGAGAGGGTTCTGTAATAACCCTGGTTAAAAATCATGTAAAAAATATAAGACTAAGGTCATGGGACACGTATTCCAAGCTCAATGGTGGGAAAAATATACTAGTGGGTGTTCATTTAGGTTATTATGGATAAAGGAAATTGGAAAAGGAAGTGGAAAAGGCTTTGGAAAGCATGACGCATTAATTGTAATTTTATTTATAAAAGTAAAGGAAAATAGGAGAAGAGGGAGGTGAAAGGTTATAGGTTGCATGTGATGAGGAAAATGAAGGAAAATAATGGAAAATGAAGAAAATAAAGGCCTCATTAATAAAAACGCTTCTGAGGATCAGATCATGGTTTTTCTTCAATACAATTTTGGAGCTCTTGTTATTCTCTCTCTCTCTCTCTCTCATACTCTTGGATACTTAGATTTTTCTTGGAGCACTCTTGGAAGGGGTGGCATGCTTGGAGATTTGGAGCAAGAAGGAAAATGAAGAGCAGGAAATCACAAGAGGAAATTAGGATCAGTAGCTACAACGATTTTTTATTGCAAGTACAAAGTTGCATGTATGTTTTCCTCACTATTTTTGGCATGCATGGTGTATGCATGTGGTTTCTTGGTCATGATCTATCATTGACATGGAGGATTTCCTTGATTGACAGTGGATTTGCCTATCCTTTCCATTTCCTAGATATACATGGTGTTGTGGGTTCATTTTCATTGTTTGTTTTCTGGTTGGTTCTCATAATTCCTTTATCTATGGGTTGAGTTATTAGTTTCTGGAGCCTTGGTTGGAAAATGCCGGATGGAAAACTGTTGGGTTGAGTTAATAGTTGTGGAGCCTTCATTAGACAAACACTCTGGAGCCCTAGGTGGGTTGATTTATTATTCGTGGAGCCTTGGTTAGAAAAATTCTCTAGAGCCTAGAAATAACTGGTGTTGAGTTACTAGTCCTTAAGCCTTGGTTGGAAAAAACACTCTGGAGACTTGGAAAACTTGGGTAGAGACCAATCTAGTGATGGTTGTGATGTCCTGCCGTGAGGTCGAATTAGTGGCTAAGGGTTGAGGTGGTTTCGCCTTTGGAAGCCCTAGTTTAATTTCACATGGGATTTGGTTTATGAGATCCTACATTCATGCTTGGCATATGGCACGACGGTGACTAGCTGAAGAGATTTTTGGCTCAACCATGTCTATGGTCGGGTGGAACATGGAAGTCCTAGACTTAGTTTCATTTTGGTTATGACAATAAGAGCTAGTTTTACCTTCTATTAATGAGTAAGTATGTTTGTTATTATATGGATTATATGGTTGTTATGTGCTTGTCATTTCTGTTGCTTCATTAGAGAACTTTTGAGGTCTAAAATGGGCCTCCTAAGAAAAATGTACAACCAGAATAAAATTTATAAGAACCAATATGATTCAAGATGATGATGTCAACTATGGGTGATGATTCACCATTTTTGGGCTAAAAAAGTAAAAAGATTAAAAAATAATAAAATAATAAAACTAATTTTTCAACTTGTATTTTCAACTTATCTCCCTAAGGTTTCACTCAAATTTTGAGAGGGAGTACTCATTGGATGAAAAATTTAATTCCTCATCCAAGGAGTACTCATGTTGCATACTTTCTATGGACCCTACTACATGAAAAATGATGAATACATGAAAAAACTTGATTGCAATCACATTTTATTATGTATTTCTCATTTTTGTGTAGCAAGGTCCATCGAAAGTATGCAACATGTGTACTCCTTGAATGATGAATCAAATTATGCAGCCAATGAGTGTTCTCACTCGAAATTTGAGTAAACCCATAAGGAGATAAGTTGAAAATACGAGTTGAAAATACGAGTTGAAAAAGTAGTTTTTTTATTTTTCTCTCTAAAATTTGATGATGTAATCTAATCTTATTTTATTATTTCCACTATTATTTTATAATTTCCTTAGGAGGCCCATTTTAGACCTCAAAATTCCCCTAATGATTGTTACTTGGTTTGGGCTTAATGATGGAAGTGGGTCTAGTCTAAAAATATGATGAAAGGTGGCCTATAGGTTTGAAGATTTGCATTAAGTCGATATAGTATGAAATATTTTGAAAAATGGTCCACAAGTTGCTAAGGGTCGGAGCCTTTAGTGAGGGAGTCGAAGCTTCCTTCCAGTGGTAGCTTGTAAAACTGTTCAGGGGGTAGGAGATCCCTTTCTGTAGGAGATAGTAAACAAGATCAAGGGATAGGAGCTCCCTTCCGGTAGGATCCGATAAATGAGATCAAGGGTTTGGAGCTCCCTTTCAGTGGGTGTTGGAGAACAAGAGAAGGTTGTATCCTTCTATAGGTGGGTGCTTGCATACTGATTTTAATCTGCTCTAGTACAAGATTGTAAGATTTTTTCCTTTATAATAAAATAAGAAGATAGAGACAACAACAGTAGTGGTTTTCTCCCACATTGGGTTTCCACCTAAAAATCTTGGTGTCCTCATGTGTTTTTTTGTTTATTATGTTTTATGCTTCTCTTACTGCCCATGGTTACTATTTAATTATAGTCTAATGAAGTAATCATGCACTGATTAAAGTTGAAAAGATGATGAAATATATGAAAATTTAGTTAACTATATATATGTTGTTTGCCTTTACTAAAGTCACGTACATGCATGGGTTGCATGAATAACAGAAGAATATGGAAATCATAATAAGAAATGAATAGTTCAAGTGAGTTTTAAATACATATTCACCCACCCCGCTCAGTATTTTTCCCAACACACAATAGGCCTCATGATCTTGCAACTGATTTGATAATCTCTCATTTTCTTCGATGACTTCATCATGTTTTCCTTTTAGATAAAATATGGGCATGTCATTACTATCATGGCTACACTCACTATTTCCTATAGAGGAATTCAAATCTTATACTGTTAGGACTATATAGCTTTATGAAACATTCTTCTTCTCTTTAATATTGCAATTCTGTTCTTCAACAAATTCTAAAACTTAAAATCCTTCTCTTCCATACATAATATGTAGCTTGTATATAATCTCTTTTGCAGTCTTGTAGTGTCCCACTTTAGCATCATCATGATCTATTAGGGTCTTCAAAATTACATTCTTGGCTCCCTCATTGGATTCATCATAAGTAATATATTCTAATGAGAGAAAAACATTCTCATAAAGATCAATGAATTATGCTTCCAATCTCACATTCCATAGTGTATAATTTGATCCATGAAGAACATGAACTCTATCTGCAACAAAATATCATTAATTTTCCATTATATACCTTACAGCGATGAAGTTGCAACAAATTCAGTTGCTTTGATATCAATAGTTGGAAATGAGCTTAATACTGAGAGGGGGAGTGAAACTGTAGTAATTGTGATTATGCAACTTTTAATTATTTCTACCAAAAAAATGAATTTTTAGTGAACCAAAATAAAATAAATTTAATATCACGTAGAAAAATTACAGCAAAAAAGTAAAAAAACCATGAATAATAAAAAATAAACCATGCACATAAGAGGACACAATGTTTATGGTGGAAAACCCTCTCAAGGGAAAAAAACACCAGCTATTGCTACTACTCAAATATTCTATTAAGTGCTCATTTTTATTTTACATGTAGTAGCTAACACCCATTAGTTGTAAGACTCTACTATTATGACATACTGTTAGCAAAATCAGACAAAAAGACTCTTCTCTCATGACTCTATGAACATCCATTCACTGGATGCCACCACAACTAACAAGCCTTGCCAAACATTACTAGACTCTAGATAATTTTTTTTCCCATTCTAATATGTATGCTAGAAGGAACCCACTTTATCTACACATTATATGTTATGAAGCCTAAAAGCATTCAACACCTCCATGTGAATCACCTTTCATGCATTTTCAAACCGGGCTCTCAAACCTTCTCAACATGAGCAACCCAAAACCCTGTCTTTAATCTGATTTAAAAAGTAATCCAATAAAACACTCCGCACCAACTTGCTACAAATATATAATATGATATACCCAACACTATAGAAAACTTTCACACTCACACCCCATCAATCCTCTCACACCAAAAAAATCATAACTCAATACCCTCACAAAAGTATACATCAAATTATCCTCAACAATCTCCAAAACAACACCTTGGTCAAATACCATGGTTATGCCAATATAGACCTAAGACACTTATACCATGGTAATATCCAAACCAATACTATGGGAAAATACCATGGTTTTTCAATACCTAGAACACATGTACCATGGTAATCTACAGACCAATACCACGGGAAAATACCAAAGTATTGTTGTACTCATTCTCTGTATGAGGGGAAAATCCAAATATTAATTACTACTAGAACTGCACGCACAAAACTTCAAAAAATTGGCTGCAACTACAGCCATAATACTGCATCTGTGTAGTTAAAGGCCTACAACCGCAGACATAAAACAGACTTCATGCATTTTTGGCATAACAAAGAGAAAACCAAAAAAACCTTGACATAAGACCTTTTCCAACATTCTTCCATGACTTTTCCATCACCTACACATTTTTCAAAACACCAATGTCACAATCATAAAATCTGCACATAAGAAAATTTGTTACAAGGAAAACTGCTAGAAAATATTTCACACTCGTACACACTCAAGCCACTTGCAACACAATCATCTGCACTACATGCCCAATTTGAAATTAATGCCAACTATCAACACTGCAACACAACAACTGCATCATCAATGTCAACATAAGTTACCTAGATGAGGGTTTCAAATCAAAAGCATTAAATATTGGAGGCGGGGAGATACGCTCTCCAAGGGTAGTCCTGTCAGGAAATAATGAGCCCTAGTGCGAACTTGGATCCAGGTTGAAATGCGACTAGACCTTTATTGATAATGGCGATATTTAAATTTTTAAAAAGGAATTTCATGCGACAAATGTTTTGGTTGGTTTTGGGAGCAATATATGTTGGTGAAATGCTCTACAACTATGCGTAGGTGGTTTCATAGTGGATGCTCGCTCTCTAATACATTGCAAAAGAAAAATTGTATGTTCTGAGGTGGGAAGGAGGCCTAGTTGTGGCTAGGGAGAAGAGTTGTTGGATATGAGACCCCAGAGCGGAAGAATGGTCTGGTGTGGTGTGGAGTAGGAGGGCATGGCTTGGCCTTATGATGAAAGAATCTCGACCTGGTTCTTGAATTACTATCTGTTGGGTAATTGGTTGAACTCTTATCTCTCTCCTTTGGTGTTTTACATCTAGTAGAGGTCCTAGTGGGGAAAATCTCTTTTCCAAGTGTGCTTTGAATACATGTGGTAGCCTTAGGAATTTCATGGGAGGAATCATATTCTATATTTTTTTCTTCACTTTAGCGGAACCTATTTGTATCAATTCAGAATTTGATAGCAAGAACCTCCTGTTTTTTTTCACATTTCATTGAGGGCCTCACTCTTTGGTGGTGTGGGAGGTAGTACATTAGCAATGGTCTCAGGTGTTGGTAAGGCCTCCTATATAGAGTATTTGATTTCATTCATCTAGGCAAGGTGTAGATTCCCTACTTCACTTTTGTGTGGATCTTGTTGTAATTTTCTGGGGCTCCCAAGGGAGTTTTCAGTTTGAATTATGGTGGAGGGTATTAATGGGAGCTATGCAAAAGTAGCAGAGTCATGCACGATGTGGTGGGGCTTGTGAGGAGAAGGTTCAAGACATTAAGGAAGGATGGGAAAACGAGAAGGTGAAGGGGGTATAGGGGTGGTATTAGATGGTGAGTCGGCCCAGGAAAATTTTCCAGCTCCTGACCCTACAACTATTCCACCCTCCCTGTATATTATAGCTAGATAAACTCATGGTATCACACCGATTCTAGTTGATTTGCAGCAAAAATGACATGATGAAGAAAACAAAGTGTTTGCCTTCATGAACGAATTATAGTGCAACTAGTGGGTGATGCTAGATAGATTTGATTCGGTCCATAGAAGCCAACATCACATCACAGAGAGGATGGATCAGAATGAAGGCATAATTGAACATTTGGAGTTCCATTGTCATGATAGACTTGGTCCTCATGATATTTTTCAAGCTCGGCAGGCCCTGGATCTCCCTCATAATCCCTGATGATGATTGGTTATATATTTATTCTCTATGTATTTTGACGCTTAAGTGCATCGAAGTCATGTCAACATTATAGTTGTTGGCATTTTGTTTCTATTTTTTGTTTATCCCTCATGACCAACTAATCTAGTTGAAGTGAGGCCATAAGAGAAGGGAGTCCTTTTCAAATCACATGTAACATTTTGGGGAATTAATGAAAACAAATTGATTGACAAATATATGTAAGTTATATCTGAAAAATATTTGTATAATTTTAACGGCCATAAAAATATAAAGGAGGGTGTTGGTGTTCAGATATGAATTATATAATTCACCCTTTTCCCATATTAAATGTCAATTTGGGACTCGTCTGGTTATTGCAAGGCTAACATGCAATATATATGCAAACAAAGATTACACAATTCTGTATCATTCATTAATCAGACAAACCATGTGTAACAACAATCAATTGTAACGACAATACGAGTAACAAAAAATTAGGATTCACAACAACCAAACTTAATGAACCATTATAACGATAAAGAAATATTCACAACTAAAATAAATCTACACACATCACTAATCCAACAACACCTGATCAGGAGAGTGGGCCCAACTCTCCAATTAGGGTTGTGGCAAATAGATCAAAGGCTAGATAATACTAAGAAGATCAAAATTGCATTAATCAAAAGGAAAATATAGAAGTCTTTTGTTACATTCTCCTAAGAAACCTTCAATGTCTGATATGCTCCCTATATGTGTTATATCCACTTTCTCTTTGATTTGTGTTTTTTAAATATACAAACAACAAAGATAAATTTACAACAAACTGATTAAAAACTAATTTCCCATACAATATGAGATCTGAAAGATATTTCCATCATAATTTAGTTGACACAAGTCAAATCTGATAATCACAATAGGGGAAATTTGGAAAATGACCACAACAGAAAATATGTGAATATGTCCTTTGAATAACCTTGGGTTTCTCTCAATCAAGACCGAATTGTGGAAAAATGCTCAAAAGAAAACTAATTGGGTCTGTTATGCACAAAACTCATGTCTGAGATCTTCATGATTCTTCTTTGTTTGCTCGAAACGTCCAACGCAAAACTGTCACTTCTTATCCCAACGAATTTGTGAGTTGGAATATTTAATGATCATTTAAAGATCAAATCTGAAATCTGGAACAGATCTTGGAGGCTAAAATCATGAGTGATGTTATAAAAACTCATTAATAAACTATCATTGGAAAAATCATGCATAATAATAATCAATTTATTAAAATAAAGGAGAATAAGTATTACTTATCCAAAAGTTCATAAATAATTATGAAAAGGAATTATATAATAAACTATGATAAATAATGTGATAAAAGAACATTAGAAATGGATGAAATAGATGTTACGTAGTGATAATATTAATGACAATTTAGTAGCCCAATATCTCCACCAAGCTGAACATGTTTGATGTCCTCATGCAACCCAATGTCTCTGTATTAACCAAGTTGTAATACAATAATCAAAATGCTCACCCCAATGCATGATATTGATGGAACAAAATGCTTCTTCCCCAAATGCTTCCTTAAAACAATAGTTTTTTAATTCTAGAAATATTGGTGAAGATGTAACAATTTTCATATTTACTTCTGACCATATGTATATGAAGTTGCAGCAAAGTATGATACAAGTAAAAAAAAAAATCGTTAACCAAAAAATAATTACAAACCAGATTTTGCTGAAATTTTGCAAGAAAACCAATGCTTCTCCAATCCGAAAATCAAATCTATTTGATGCACAGATCTCAAGATATAAAAAAAATGGTTGTAGGTAATGATTTTTAATTTCTTGAAAATTGTAAATCATGTTTTCTTGAAATTTGATAGGTTTGTTCCTATTAACTTAATACTTCTCCACAACAAAAATCAAAGCAATCAAATTAACGGATTTCAATATATCAACAAAATGGTTCTAGGTAACAATGCATGTTTTTTTTTTTTTTGGAATTTACAAATTGGTTTAGCTTGAAAATTTCTAGGTTTAATGACGCCTCTTTGTTTTTCAAAACTCACAAGAATCCAGTTGATAGTTTTAAGGATATACACATCAATTTATGCATTGTAAAAAAAAACTGTATACCTTAAAGGAGGAAGAAATGAGTAATCATTCATCATGCATAGCAACTCTTCCCCCAAAATTGTTGAATTCGCATGCCTTCATGCTACACTAGAAAAAAAATTGAGGTGGTTGCTATAATCATGGATGAAATCTTTGCTTAGTGTATAACAACATGAAATAAATAAGGGTTTGAGAATGAATAATGAGATCAATGGATGATAAATAATATTAATGGCATGGTCATGATAATGAAATTAACACTCCCCCAAACTGAAAGCTTTTGTGTCTATGAGAAATGGGAAGTGGTAAAGAAGGGGAAATAATGGTTGAAAAATACGAGTGAATAATTCTCAGTCATTTTTCATGACATTCTCCTAAACTTTTAATAAATAAAAAAATTATGCTATTTTACCTCAAGTTTTACCTCTATAAAAAAATGGAATGACATGTATGGATTGACATTTGTTGAAGTTGATGTAGACATTTGTTGAAGTTGATGTAGGCTAAACTGATGCTAAAATTGATGTGGAAAGTGTAGCAGGGTTTCCTTATACCAAATTGATTAGTTTCCCTATCATCGATATTTATATAACACATCTCATGAGTATCGTTAATCAGTAATTCATTACCTCAATTACCTCATTATACATAAAAGTGACATAATCATGTTGTGAATGGCATGGGATAATAATGGATAAGAAGGGAAAATATGCATTCCCTATACCCATAATATTTTGTTGTTGTGAGCACAAAAATTATGATAATTAATTATCTTAGTATTTACTTCTCAAGGTTTTTCCAATTACCTGGGATTCAAAATCAGAATTAGGCCTCTTTATTCTACCTCAAAATAGTAGTGGTGTTGTTAAGCTATGAATAAATGGTGACGAATTGGGAAAAACAACTATGTTTGGTTAAAGATACAATACTTGTAGAGTAAAGGAATGATAGATGAGATGATACAAAATGTCAAATATCAAATATCCTAAAAGTTTCATCCCTCTCATGTAAAGTAATATTTATAACTCAATAATAGATATAAACCATAACCACCATCATCTAAGAACTGATTAAATATTACCCCATGGACCATGAGTTTTGGAAAATCTTGTATATGCAACAATGGGCTTTATCGGCAATTAGTTTTGAGAAAACAAGGTAACAAAGTGGATTATAGTATCAAATTAACTTCTATACCATAGGCATAGCCACTGCTGCCAACAAGTGTCCACTGAGCCTCGAAAGGGATGCCTTTTTAACCCATTGAGATAACAATGTCCCATCTATTAGAAATAAGTACATAGTTACAAAATCATTTCAATTTACTTAGGTATCTATTTAAGATCATTGTTCTGGCTTGGTAACCAGTTAATAACAATGCCATTCATGAGAGCTAACAAAAGTGAACAAGTCGGCTCATGATGAGACCTATTTTCCTTCAGTTTTATAACCGAATGCCATTACCCTGAGTTGGTGACCAGTAGTGGTAATTTCACTTTATTAGGACCTATCATCATGGTAAGTTAGCTCATGATGAGACCTCCTATCCTCTAGTTGACTATTTATGTTTTAAATTCAAAAATGGTTATTGTTAATCAATACATATTATTTAATAAATGGGGTGGCAATTCATCTCCTTAAGAGCTAGGGATGGTGTAATTTTTTTTGTAGTAACTATTTTCAACTTGGATATTTTTTCTTCTTGAAAAATAATACTGCTGATAAATATATTTTTCATTTCTAAGATTGGGGTTGAGGAACAATTCATTAGATAGTGGAGGAAATATTTAAATACAATTCCGTGGTCATCATCATTAATTTTATTAGATCAAGAAATTGAAAAATTAGGAAGGTTTAAAGTTGGCATGATGAAATCATCTTTGCATAATTATTCCTTAAAATGAAGATTATGTTTATAGATAAACAAACATAAATTCACTACCCAATCATTATGTCAAAGAGGGCCTTGAACATTAAAAGTATTTCCCATTCACCAAGGAGAAAAAAAAAATTAGAAAAACCTACATATGTTGAATCCAATGTGAAAATTGACCAACAAAAATATTTGTGATTCAGGACAACAACCATGAATTAGGTAATAATAGGGAAAGGGAAAAAGGACGTGACTGGAGTAACAACAGGGAAAGGGAAAAAGGATGATGTTATGAATGTGACATGAAGGAGGATTAGTCACTTTACAAAATAATGATGAATTAAGAGTGAATCATTCCTCACAAGACTTACCATAATAATCATCCTTATTATTAAATACGAGATCTCCCTCCAACTAAGATATGACTCTCATCAGTCATGGCTGGTCATGTCATAAGTAAAATATCAATAAATCCATGGAGTCGGTCAAAGACATACCTGACACCTTACCTTGGTGCAGTAAGAATCTCAGAGGAGTAACAACACCGGGTACTTTGAAAAATTTCACCATGAAGAAACAACACTGGAGGAGTAACAACATCAGAATAGTAACAACACAGAAGGAGTAACAACACTGGGTACTTAGAAAAAATTCACCATGGAGTAACAACACTTGAGGAGTAACAACATCTGAAGAGTGACAACACCAAAGGAGTAACAACACTCGGTACTTAGAAAAAATTCATCACAGAGTAACAACACTGGAGGAGTAACAACATCAGAAGAGTAACAACACCGAAGGATTAACAACACTGGGCACTTAGAAAAGAACTTCACCATGGAGTAACATCACCAAAGGAGTAACAACATTGGAGAAGTAACAACACCGAAGGAGTAACAACACTGGGTACTTAGAAAAAAAAATCACCATGGAGTAACAACACTGGAGGAGTAACAACATCAGAAAATTAAAAACACCAAAGGAGTAACAACGCCGAGTATTTAGAAAAAATTCATCACGAAGTAACAACACCAGAGGATTAACAACATCAGAAGAGTAACAAAACCAAAGGAGTAACACCTAGTACTTAGAAAAATTTCACCATGGAGTAACAACATCAGAAGAGTAAAAACACTGAAGGAGTAACAACACCAGGTATTTATAAAAATTTCATCACGGAGTAACAAGACTGGAGGAGTAACAACATCGGAAGAGTAATAACACTGAAGGAGTAACAACACCAGGTACTTATAAAAATTTAACCATGGAGTAACAACATTGGAGGAGTAAAAACACTGAAGGAGTAACAACACTAGGTACTTAGAACAAATTCACCATGGAGTAACAACACCGGAGGGAAGAGTAATAACGCCAAGGGAGTAACAACACCAGACACTTAGAAAAAATCAACACACGCAGAGTAATAACATCGTGAAACTTAAGAACTTTCTTCTTTTATTTTGAGAAAAAAACAAAAAAAATGTGATTTTGAAGTAAACAATACCCGAATCATAAAAACATAAGAGAAATTAGAAAAGAAGCAACACTTTATTGAAAACCAATAAATAAATAAACAACTTAAGTTACAATGGTTTTGATTTTGGTTGCAAGAATTTTGTTTCCTAAGGGAATCATCAGGGAAAATTTTAAGGATGGAAATTTATCTTAGAGTTAGAAACATTGCCGAATATTACTAGTCCTTAACATGCAAACTATAAAATAACTATAAAATGTTTAGCGATATGTTTTTAAAAATATTCAAATTTATAATGATTTTATATATTCTCTATAAAAATTTGGCGATTTTTAAGGTAAAATAATTTTATGATATAAAATTTGGGTGAATCATTTTTAGGAAAAATGTAAATTAGCGAATATTTTTTTTGGAAAAAACATAGAAAATTAGCCCACCTGCGAATATTAGCCCCTAACATTTTCCCTAATCATCAGTTTGTCAATGGTGAATGAATGGAAATTTTTTTTTTCGAAAATGACTTGATCTTAAAATGGAAATAAATTCCCCATTTCTCATGTTATAAATCTGTTAAACAATGAAAAGTCTTCATGTTTTTTTTTCCATTTTGGTGAGCGCGGGAAATTTTTTGTAACAAGCTCTTATGATAAATTTTTTTTTTAGACCATGGCACCTAGAAAGACTCAAAATCATATGACATTAAATTTCTTAATAGATGCTTGGATGAGCTGTTCCTATTCCATTATCATTGTCCTCAAGAATCACTTGTTCATAAATTGACCTCATTTATTCTCCTCGGACCTGCAAAAAACAAGCGTCTACTTGCAATAAAACATGAAATCATGGAAGAAGAGAGGTGATCGGACTCGCCTAATCCAAGAAATATGTAAAAAAAAAAAGTAGATACTCTATAAAACAAATCTATGAAAAAAATAACAAAATAAAATTACTTTATTACCTGAGGGAGAGTGGTGGCCAACCATATTAATGAGGAGTGTTTCAATAATAAATTATTTGGTTTTCATCTGATTTGAGTGATTCCAAATCCAAATGAAAGTGAATTCAGATAGATATATCCAATAGAAACATGTTTTAAAAATTCCATGTGATGATATGTTAAATTTTCTTAGAACAACCTACATAACAAATTCATTTTTTATTCTCTAGCTTAAACTAACAATTGATATTTTAAGCACAAATTTTTCATTTGATGATGGGTTGAAATTATTCAAATTGTATATTCAATTATATTCATGTATCTATTCCCAATAGTAATAGATTTTGAAGGAAATAAGAATTGATGGGTCAAATACGCTAGTGAACAACCAGAAAAACAGAGTTTTAAGAGTGCTTATTTATGATATATAGTCAGCATTTTGGTCATAAATTTCTCATAAAATAGAAATAAAGTTATTCAAAATGTGTTGTAAACTAGATTAATAGAGGAATATATGATAGAAACGGGTTTCCAAAATCTAGTCATTTAGGCCTCAAAAAACTAATTGTCCCAGCTTTGTTCCTGAGCAGCCTACTAGACATCTTGTCAATGTTTTGGTAATAATTTTTTCGTTTCAAACCCAAATTGAGTGATTCAAATTTGGTTATAAAATAGACATAAATGGATACATAGGATAGAAACAGGTTTTGAAAATATTTCCATTTGGTCCCTCAAAACATGACTATCCCAACTGTTTTAACAAAATTTTCATCAAGCCCTCAAGCCATAAGATATGATAATCAAGGATTTTTTCCAAGAAAGTGATAAAAATGAATATGAGTGTTTGTTGAAATTTTATCTTCAATATAATACATCTACATACATATATAAATTCGAATATTGATCACCGATGTTAATTTTCATAGCGTGTTGCAACAAAAACCACTATTTTTACATATAAATAAATTTGTTTATTTATCTCTTTGTTTATTCTATTTTCTACACTACACTACTCTAATTTGAAAAATAAAATATACTTACGTATAACAATACTTCCAATGAATCCATTTTTGAAATAAGGCCTCAAGTATGCACATACCCATATTTGAAAAATGAATGTTAGTAAATACACAAGTATGAGAGACCAACTTCCCTATTAAGGATGGTGCCAAGAGTTGTTGAAGTATGGAGTGTTGTTGCAAGCAAACAATAGAGTGAAAAAAATCTTCAATATAGTCTTGATTTCCAGATTTTGTTGATTTTTTCTCTCTTGACCTCATCCCATGAGTTTTGGGGGTCTTCCTCTTCCTTTTTTTTTTAGATCTATGTTCATATAACTAGAGGAAGGAAAAAATTTAAACAATTATTAAAGCTCAGGACCTGAATCAAGGTAAGAAAACTTCCCTCCCCAGGATGAGACAATTTCCCCTAAAAAAGAAAAAGGAAGAAAAAGAAAAAAATCAGAAAATATTAATCTCAAGACCTGGAGAAGTGTAAGAAAACTTCCCTCCCCGGGATGAGAGAGTGGTCCCTAAAAACAAAAAGAAAACAAAAAATAAATAAAAATAAAGAAATCAAAAAATCTAAGCTCAAGACCTAGAGCAGGGTAAGAAAAATTCCCTCCCCGAGATGAGAGAGTCGTTCCTATGAAAGAAAGAAGTAGCTAATGTTCGAGACCTAGATCAGGGTATGAAAAATTCCCTCCCTAGGACGAGAGATTGTTCCTAAGATCAATATTGGCTGTGCTTTCATGCCTTTGATAGCATCCTCGACAATGGCTCCAAAATTTTGGTGTTCAGATATTAATTATAGAATTCACCCTTTTCCCACATTAAATGTCAATCCAGGACTCGTTTAGTTATTACACGACTAACATGAAAAATATATGCACACAATGATTACACAATTCCTGTATTGATCATTAATCAAGCAAACCATGTGTAACAACAATCAGCTATAGTGACAATAAGAGTAACAACAAATTAGGATTCACAGCAACCAAACTTAATGAACCATTACAACGATAAATATATAATCACAAATGAAATAAATCTACACACACCACTAATCCAACACTGGGTTCATGGTAAAAAGACTAGTAAGTTGAACAAAGAACATATTCCGTATAGTTTAAGCATGAAGTAATGCAGACAGAGCCATAGCGGATCCGGTAAGGGTAGGATATTGATTTTAGTATTCAGAATAATAGGAGGAAAAGAATAGGGGATCCCCTTGCAAAGTCTGTTGACAAGGTAAACCTGCTTGAGCATTGATCAAAGCCATGAATCTCCCTCCATAAATAAGGGCCTCTTTGTTAACCATATTACACCTTCACTATGATTGGCCCATGACCCGCAGAAGGTTTGTTCCTTTTCTCTAAATAATTTGACCTCTCTCTCATCTGCAAACCCATTTTTTCCCATCCCGTGGAAGCTGCAGCTCACCTGGCCTATATTTCTGATCCACCCCACCGCTCTAAAATATGGCGAGAAGTGCATAGAGGCCTAATACCAAAAGGGAGAGGAAGAAGGCCACTAAACCAGTAATAGCAGTTATAGACTCACATAGTCTGTTATATAGCAGTGATTTTGTATTCAGTGTTACTATCTTAGAGTATGATAAGGATCCATATTAGTATAGTTTGTTATTCTTTACTCTGTATTGGTAAGGTAGAGAACAAGTTCAAGTAGGTGTGGACATAGCTCGCAGAGATGAGGATAAAGTGAAAGAGTAGGTGCAAAAGATATTGGAGAGTGGGCCTAACTCTCCGATCAGGGTTGTGTCAAAAAGATCGAAGGGTAGATAATACTAAGAAGATCAAGATTGCATTAATAAAAAGTAAAATATATAAGTTTGTTGCTACATTCTCCTAGGAAACCTTCAATGTCTGATATGCTCCCTATATGTGTTATATCCCCTTTTCTCTCTGATTTGTGTCTTTTAAATATACAAATAACAAAGGGAAATTTACAAAAAATTGATGAAAAAATTATTTCCCATACAATATGAGATCTGTAAGATCTTTCCATCATGATTCAGCTGACACAAGTCAAATCTGGTAATTACGAATTGGGAAATTTGGAAAACGTTCACAACATAAAATCTATGAATATGTCCTCCGAAGAAACTTCTATTTCTCTCAATCAAGACGAAATTTTGGAAAACAGCTCATTTGAAAACTAAGTGGGTCTCTTCTGCACAAAAATCGTGTCTCGTATTTTCAAGATTCTTCTTATTTTTCCCAAAACTTTCAATGCAAAACTATTACTTGTTATCCCAAAAAATTTCTGAGTTGGAATATTTAATGATCAACAGAAGATCAAATCTGCAATATGGAAGAGATATTGGAGGCTAAAATCATGAGTGATGTTATAAAAAATTCATTAATAAACTATCATAAAATCATGCATACTAATCATCAATTTATTAAAATAAAGGAGAACAATAATATTTGGTAATTTATGGGACAAATGGGACAACTAAATTGACAGTATTGACAATTGTCATGTTAGGAAGTATTGTATAAATTATATGGTTCAAATTTTAAATTCTTCTCGCATGCATATATATATATATATATATATATATATATATATATATATATATATATATATATATATATATATATATATATATATATATATATATATATAATTTAATTATATTTAAGTAGGTAGTATATATTTTTAAATGTGATTTAATATATAATATAATATAATATAATAGTATTATATTATATTATAAATCATATTATATAAACGAGAGTTATATATATATGAGATTTATATTTGAAAAAAAATAATATTAAAATAAAACTAGCAATTGCACTACATGTTGCAAAGGAAACACAAGGCAATAGCATAGAAAAGAGTAGCATTAAATTGTTATTTTTCCATGATGGCAGTGAAAATTTCATGATGAAATTCATGTCATGATCACAGTGTGAAAATGTCACGTGTAACATCTGTTAGAAAAACCATCGATATGGTTGATACTGAAAGCTAATTCAACACTTTCAAATATTGTGAAAGCAAGAAAAATATTAATAACTTTGTCGGAAAAATCATGGACATGGTTGATAATAAAAACTAGTTCAACAATTTCAAATATTGTGAAAGCATGCAAAAGATTAAGAACTTTGTTTCCCTGTTGTATAAATCAAATACAACTACAATCTGAGTGGCATTGAAAATGATAGTGAAAATGTCACCTGCAACATTTATTGGAGAAATAGTGGATGTGGTTGTTACTGAAAACCAGTTAAACAATTTCAAATATTGTGAAAGCATGAAAAAGATTAAGAAATTTGTCAAATATTGTGAAAGCATGCAAAATAGTAAGAAATTTTTTTCTCTGTTGTATAAGAAAATACAACTACTATCTGAGTGTTTTGCATAATTTCTAAATATGTTTCTCTACATTTATAAATGAAATTTATATTAAATTTATTATCGTAAATTAATGTGTTTAACTCAAAAGAATATAAAATAAATGAAATTTCTATTAAATTTATTATCATAAATTAATGTGTTTAACTCAAAATAATATAAAATAATTAAAGTTAATTTTTATTCAAACATGTTAATTTCTATTAAGCTTATCAGCCTGCATTAAGGTGTTTAACTCAAAAGAATTTAAATTAAATAAATCTATAGGTATTTAAATAGAAAAATGCTAAACAAAATTAAAGATAATTAATTAAGCTAAAAAAATATGTTGTAATCAATACAAGATTTATTTACCAAAACTTGCTTAAAATCCTTAAAAATCTAATTAACGATAGTGTAAAAAAAATAATCTAGAGTTTTCCAAATGAAATAAGAATACCAACTCTTTTTTCCAATAAGATCATCACATTAATTTCACAAATCATCTAACTTCAAATTCAAAATACAATTAGTTGAAATAGTAGCAGAGGAATATAAAATAAAGAAAGGGATTCTTGGTGGAATACATATTATAAAGAAAAAAAATATCAGTATATTGGGAACATCTCTGCAATGTAATCATTTTTTGTAGGAAATGGGCATTTGGCAACATTGGGAACATACTCTAATTAATATAACATACCAAAATATATTGCAATCAGTACAACGTTTGCTTATTGAAAACTTAATTAAAAACCTTAGAAATCTTATTAATCACAATCTAATCAATATAACATACCAAAATATACTGCAATCAATTCAACATTGCAATCACTACAACATTTTTTTAAGAAAAAATTACTTAAAAACCTTAGAAATATAATTAACCATAATCTAATCAATATAACATACCAAAATATACTAACTTACTTAAAAACCTTAGAAATCTTATTAACCACAATCTAATCAATATAACATACCAAAATATACTGCAATCAATTCAACATTGCAATCACTACAACATTTGTTTAAGAAAAAATTACTTAAAAACCTTAGAAATATAATTAATCATAATCTAATCAAAATAACATACCAAAATATACTACAATCAATATAACATTTGTTTATCAAAACTATAATTAACCATAAAGTGTAAAAATATAGTGTAGAGTTTTCAAAATGAAATAAAATCACCAACTCTTCTTTCCCATAAAATCATCACATTAATTTCAGAAATCATCTAACTTCAAAGTCAAAATGCGATCAGTTGAAATAATAACAAAGGAATATAAAATGAAGCAAGAGATGCTCAGTTAAAAACACATTACAAAAATAATATAAAAACTTCACTTTCATACAAATGAATACGATTAGTATATAGTTGGAAATATTCACTGCACATGGCACACAATTTTACACTATGAAGAAACATTAGCATTACTATTTTTCACCTGGTGGACCTACAATAACTACCTGTTTTCACCAACCTTGACTACAACGCAAGCGTGACTCGGGAACAGTGTAGAAATAAGTTAAGGAAATAGATCTTTACAGTTTTTACTTAGACACGAAGGTGAATGAATTCCATAACATCCTACACGGGTCAAAGATTGGTGGCATAAACCAGAGCAAATGCACGGGTCAAATATTGGTGGCATAAACCAGAGCAAATGCACGGACTGTAGAGAAAATACAATGTCTATGGACTATAATATTGCCATATGGAATTTCACTGAGTAGATTTTTAAGGTTAACGATGGTGAATTAGAATTAAATGGATTGGTAATTTAGTAGAATTTGTGTGAATTTTGGAATTTTCAGGAGAATTTTGGGATTTTAATATGTTGGGTTGGGTTAGTTTAACTTACCAAAAGCATTTTTTACGTGAATATAATTATGATTGGTTACTAGAAATCTCAACTACTTTTACTTAAACAGAATACCAACAATATCACTTAGTGTCACTTGGGCAGAGGGACACAAAGGAAGGCACATTTCATTCTTTGAAAAAAATAATTATTTTAGGTCCCTCAAACTTTAAACTTTAGAATATCTTATGATGTTTGAATTATTCGTAAGTACGAGAGGTTTATGTGCATTTAGAATGATCGAAAAAATAACAAAGATAAAATATCAGTCTCGGGGTTAGTTTTTAAGATTTCACTATAATTATTTGTTTCTTGGATCACTGAAAGCAATGTCAAATCAGATTTCCAGTATTTGAAATTCAAATGAGTATTTATTCAATAAAATTCTATAACATAATTCATAAATGATGGAGGATGATAAAAAATAAAATAAATTTGAATTAGTATTTACTTATCAAAATTATATAATGATAAAAACTAAAATAGATAATGCTTCTGGAACAAACACTTTGCAATGATGAAATCTTGTATTATTTTCCAAATGTGTCACAAGCCTTCTCAAGATGGCAAAAAAACTAACATATATTTTTCATATTTAAACGATTATTATTTTAATTCACTATCAAATTTTTTTTTTTAAATTATAAAATTTCCGGGAAATCACATAAGGAATTTTTGGAACCCACGCGTTTCGAACTACCAACTGTAGTTCATCATCAGAATAATGAGGATTAGTTGATCTAACAAACACAGTTATACCAAGAGGAGAGAAGCAACGGTCACACCCCAAAGAGTTAAATAACCGTCAAAAATAAGAAAAAATATAAAATAATAAAATATAACCAACCATCCTAAAAAAATATTTTAATAACCGTCAAAAATAAAATTAAAAATAAAAATTATAAAATCAACCCTAAAACTAAATTACCTCCCCCAACAGAAACAAAATAAATAGGTTAAAAAAAAAAAAAAAATTAAAAATTCAAGTCAAAGTCATACTTTATAAATAAGACTAATAAAATAAAATAAAATACAATAAAATCAATTAATAAATAAATGAATAAATTAAAATATAACAAAAAGTAAAAATAAATTATTTGTATTTTTTTTCTAATAAATAAATAAATTAACATAAATACACCAATAAATAAAATAATAAAATAAATAAAATAACAATAAAAAGACCAAATCATAAAAATAAAAATAAAACCAAAGAATAAAATGACCCATTAAAAAATAAAATAAAAGAATTCAAGTCAAATTCATAAACTAAAAATAAATCATTTATAACTAAATAAAAATCAAAAAATAAAATAAATTAATACATGGAAAAAAAAATAAAAATAAAAAATTGTAATTTATTTTAATAAATAAATAATTAAATACTAAAATAAAATAAAATAATAGAATAACAACCAAAGAATAAAATGACCCAATAAAAAGTTAAAATAAAACCAAAAAAGTCAAGTCAAAGTCATAAACTAAAAATAAGTAATTTATAAATAAATAAAAATAATAAAATAAAATCGAAAAATAAAATAAAATAATACATGAATGAATTAAAATAAAAATAAAAATAATAAAAATAAAAATAAATAATTTGTATTTTATTTTAATAAATAATTAAATACTAGAATAAAATAAGATAATAGAATAACAACCAAAGAATAAAAGGAACCTTACAGGGAGTGAAGAGATGGAGTCCAACAACTACTAACTTTCCATCCATCATCTCTGTTCAACGTGCGGGACCTCTTCTCAATCTCAATCACCTCCCTAAATTTCCGGTGATGGAAATGGTCAACCCTGGCAAGGATTCTAGCGTCCTCCATACAAATGTGATGCTTCGTCTTTTTTGCATGCTCAGCTAACGTAGAGGACTTTTTTCTACCATGCCTAATATCCGCAGCATATTACTGAAACCTTTTATTAATTGATCGACCAGTTTCACCAATGTAGGGAGTCCCGCGAGAGCACGGAATCAAATAAACACCTTTCACGCTTTTAGGGTCCAACTGGTCCTTAACCGATTTAAGGGAGCCCCGAATGGTGTTTAAAGGTTTAAAAGAAGAAGAGAGCTTATGCTTCCTTAAAATTCGAGCGATCTTTTCAGTAGTACCTTGAATAAAATGTAAATGAACTTTGCCAACAACATCCCCACTATTCTTATTCAGTCTAGGACCTTTGCTCGCATTCATGAAAGCCTTCAAACCCTGACTTCTACTATAACCGTTTTCTCCGAAGACTTTAAGGAGATGGGCTTTCTCTTCATCTAAATGATCATTATCAGAAATTCTAAGAGCTCTTGTAGCTAAAGTATTCAAAACTCCAAGTTTCTGAGAAGGAAAATGATTTTCAACAACATATTACTTGTCTATCAAAATCAGCCACACAACCCAATCAACTATATCATCAAAATCATCCATGCCCTACACAATTTCATGCTCAATCCATTCCACACCCTCACAATAATAAACCAATACAACATGGTTACAGTGCTGAACTACAAAATTTACCCACTCTTCCCACCCATTCTATCTCACATGCACCATTGCAGAAAACTTATATTGAGATTGTGAAGGTTTCAAATCAAAAAAATTTAGAATTCATGGAAGAAATTCATAATATGAAAACCATGGGAAATCAAGAGATTCAAGGCTATATTGAAGATTGGTTTCACTTCATCATTTGTTTGCAGCATCACTCCATACTTCAGCAATTTTTGGCGCCATCTTTTCAAGGGAACTTGGTCTCTCCTACCCTGGCATTTATTAATGTATATTTTTATAATTTGGGTATGTATATACTTGAGGCCTTGTTTCAAAAATGGTTCCATTGGAAGTACTCTTATACGTAGATATATTTCATCTTTTTCAAACTAAGTAGGTTAGTGTAGAAAATAAAATAAATAAATTTCTTTATATGTAAAAAGCGTTATATTTGATGCAACACGCTGTGTAAATCGGTATTGGTGATATATATTTAAATTTATGTGTAAGTAGACATATTATATTGAAAACCACATTTATACAAACACCCATCACCTTTTTGAAAAAAATGTTTGTTTATCATATTTTATGGCTTGCAGGCTTCATGAAATTTTTGGAAAAATAGTTGGAACAATCATGTTTTGAGGGGCCAAATGGGAATATTTTTAAATATTGTTTCTATATTAAGTATCTATTGATGTATACTTCACAACCCAATTTGAATCATTCCATTTGGATTTGAAACAAAAATGTTATAACCAAAACATTGACAAAGTGTCTAGTAGGCAGCTCAGGAACAGAATTGGGACATTCAGTTTTTGGAGGCCCAAATGACTAGATATTGAAAAAATATTTCTATGGTATATTATTCTATTAATCTAGTTTACAAGTAAATTTTAATCACTCTATTTTGATATCGTATGAGAAATTTATGACAAAAATATTGACTGCCTATCGTAAATCAACATTCTCAAAACTTTGTTTTTTCGGCTGTTCATTAGCATATTTTACCTATCAATTCTTCTTTCCTCCAAAAACCTATTTATATTGGAGATATATATATGAAAATGATTTAATATCCAATTTTAATCAATTCAATCCGTCATCAAACGAAAAATTTATGCTTAAAATATCAACTATTGGTCTAAGTTGGGAAATTGAAAATGACTTTGTTATGCAGGTTGTTCTAAGTAAATTTGACATATCATATCATTGAATTTTTATAACCTGTTTCTATTGGTGATATATCTTTAAAAAAAAATTCATTTGGATTTGGAATCACTGAAATTGGATGAAAAACTAATATTTTATGATTAAAACACTGCTGGTTAGTATGGTCGACCAATGCTCTCCCATAGGTGACATATAAATTCTTCTTTGTTTATCTTTCTGTGGATTTTTTTTACAGATTAACTACTTATTATTTTTTTTCGTATTTTTTGGATTAAGAGAACCCATACACCTCTCTTATTCCATTATTTCTATGTTTTATTGCAGGTAGATGCTCATTTTTTGCAGGTCCGAGGAGAATAAAGGAAGTGACTTATGAAAAATCGATTCTTGAAGACAATGTTAATGAAATAAGGGAATTCTATCCAAACATCTATTAAGAAGTTTAATATCATATGATGTTAAGTTTTTTTAGGTGTCATGGTATAAAATTTCTTATAAGATCTTGCCACAAATGTCCCGCTAATACTTGCCAACAAGAAAAAGATGTGAAGATATTTTCATTACTTGACGGATTCATAATAGGAGAAATGAAGAATTGAAAATTCAAGTAATTTCCACCAAAGCATTTTTTTTTCAAAATATCTTTTTTTCCATTCATTCACCATTGACAAATTGTTGTTCCTGGAAACAGATTGATGTTCCCTTAGGAAATAACATTATTGCAACTGAAATCACAGCTCTTGTAACTTAATTTATTTATTTATCTACTCTTTTTAATAAAGCATTGTTTCTTTTTTTATTTCTCTCATGTTTTTGTGTTTTAGGTGTTGTTTCCTTCAAAGTTGTGGTTGTCATTCTGTTGGCAAATGCACAGTTTCTATAAATAAACAATTGTTGTTCCGTCCAACGAACAATTGTTGTTCTATCAAATGAAAAACTATTGCTTCATTCCCGGCTACACATTTGATGTCCTGTCTTCGACTATGTAGCTACTTTTCAGTAGAACGAGCAGCTCTGATTTCTTTTATGTGTGTTTTAATTGATGTTCATTCAATTGAACAACTGTTGTTCGAGAAAATGGACAACTGTGTTTCTTTTGTGTGTGTTTTAACTGATTTTCAATTAATTGAATAACTGTTGTTCGTCAATTGAACACTTTTTGTTCGATCAAATGGAAAGTTGTGTTTATTTTGCGTGTGTTTAATAACTACTATTCAATCAATTGAACAACTATTGTTCAGTCAATTGAACAACTGTTGTTCGATCAAATGAAAAACTGTGTTTCTTTTGGGTGTATTTAAAAACTTTTGTTCATTCAATTGGATAGCTATTGTTCGATCAAATGAACAATTGTGTTTTATTTTCCTTTGATGTGTATAATAAATTATTGTTCAATAAATTGAACAACTGTTGTTCATAAAAATGAACAACTGCATTTTTTTTGGTGTGTTTTTGTTGTTCAATAAATTGAAGAGCTGATGTTCAATCAATTGAAAAACCGCAATTTTTTTGGTGTGTTTTTGTTGTTCAATCGTTTGAACAACTATTGCTCAGAAAAGTGAACAACCACAATTTTTTTGGTGTGTTTTTGTTGTTCAATTAATTGAGCAATTGTTGTTCAATCAATTGAACAACCACAATTTTGTGTGTGTGTGTTTTTTTGGTGTTCAATCAATTGAACAACTATTATTCAATCAATTGAACAACTGCTATTCATAAAAATGAACAACCGTGATTTATTTTTGTGTGTTTAATATTTTTTGTTCAATCGATTGAACAACTGATGTTCAATTGAACAATTATTGTTCTTAAATTTAGTGAATGATTGCATTTTCTTTTCTTTTGTGTGTTTAATAAATGTTGTTTAATCAATTGAACAACTATTGTCCAACAGATTGAAAAATTGTTGTTCAATAAAATGAACTTCTGCGATTTTTGTTTTCATTTGATCTCAATCAAATAACCATTTTTCCTTCATACATTTTTCCATGAAAGTCATATTTTTTATTGGAAATTTTTACCCAATATAAAGGAAAAGCAATGATATTAACAGCATTATGAATTTTAAAAACTTTGATGGTTATCTTTATTTTGAAACCGACATGGTTCATCTATATAATAACTTGCTGAATATATCCTCTTTCGAAATATCATAACATGATTCACTATATCCATACCATGATGGTTTATCTTTCACACTTTCAATTGATAATTCCCTTTGGTATGATGATATGGGGATAAAAGCATAACTTTCATTGGCATTATTTTACTTCTCACACCATCCCTAGCTCTTAAGGAGTTAATGAGCCTCCCTCCATTTATAATAAAAATATGAAAACCTAATATAAATCTTCTTAGAAAGGATAGGGGATCTCAGCATGAGCCAACCTACCATGATCATAAGGATGTAACAAGTGACATTCCCATTATGGCCACCACACCAAGGTAATGGCCTTCTAGATAGTCAAAACTGTTAGAAGGACAGGAGGTCTCATCACGAGATGACCTGATCACTTTGTTATATCCTAGTGAATGAGACTATGATAATCTGGTTACCATGCTAGCACAATGATCTCTTTATAAAAATAGACAATTATCTAAATACTAAATAGAGGATCCTGGCTCATTTTTGGGTTAAAAAAGAACCCTATTGAGGCTATGGATGCCTGCTGGCAGTAGTTGCTCTGCTTATGGTATTTAAGTTCTATGTTACATTGCCAATTATTCTATATCCCAATATTTCTCATTGATTCATTTCCAAAGATGAATTTACCATTTGAACAACGTTTATATCTATATTAACCAATGTGCATGAAAAACTATGATTTTATATGAATTATATTAAAAATTGTCTGATTAAGTTATATCAGTAGTCGTCATCATACATTGCGTGTCATGATTTCATCATATCTTGCCACAAAAAGAAAAATATTTTCTCATAATGATTAAATCTTTGTTTCACTCTTTTTGGTCAATTCCTAATCATCTTTACGATTTGTACTACTCTGACCATTTCTACCATATATACGCTACTCTCATTATTTTTTTGCCACATTTATGAATCCACAACATCCTTTCCTCTTTTCCCTTGCTTTATGGTCATGGACGCTTGGGGGAAGAAAACCCTGCCACATTTTGTACTTACTTTCAGCATACATGGATTCCACCTTTTGCATCACTTTCAGCATCAACTCAGCCTACATCAACTTCAAAAAATGCTAGTCCATACATGCCATTCCACATTTCTACGGAGGTAAAACTTGAGGTAACATAACATAAGTTTCGGATTTATTAAAAATTTAAGAGAATTTCATGAAAATACATTGAGCATTATTTATCTTCATTTGTTCCACTTCTTTACCACTTCCCATTTTTCAGAGACACAAAATATTTCAGTTTAGGAGAGTGTTATTGTCATTCATTTCTTTATTATGACCATGTTTTCATCCAACGATCTCCTTATTCATTCTCAGCACCTCCCTTATTCCATGTTGTTGTACACCAGGCATAATGATTGTAGCAACTACATCAATTTGTTTTCTAGTATAACATTAGGGCATGCTAATTCTCCATTTTAGGGGAGGAATTTCTATACATGATGGATATTTTCTACTTTCTTTCTCATTTACGGCATACAATTTCATTTTTATACAATGTAGAAATTGATTTGTGCATATCTTTAAAACTATGAACTGAATTCTTGTGATTTTTGGACAGCAAAGAGGTATCTTTAAAATACACAAACCCATAAAATTTCATAAATCATGCACTATCACCTATATCCATTTTTCTTATATCTCATGATCCATGCACCAAAACAATATAATTTTTGGATTAGAGAAGCATTAATATAGTTGAAATTTTTTAGCAAACTATGGTTTGTAGTTTTTGAGAAAATGGTTAATGAAGTTTATAGTTCCTTGTATCATATTTTGCTATCACTTGATCTACATATGGTTGAAATTCACTGTGAGAATTGTTATGCCTTCACCAACATCGCTAAAATTGAATATTTATTATTTGAGGAAAAATTCATATGTTCCATCAATATAATGACTTGGGGTGAACATTTTGATTATTGTATTACAACTTGGTTAATATAGAGGCTTTGGGTTACATGAGGACATGCAACATATTCAATTTGGGGGTATGTTAGGCCACTAAATTGTCATTATTATTACCACTTTCTAATGTCTATTTCATCTATTTCTACTATTCCTTATCACATTCTTTATCATAATTTATCATTGATTTCATTTTATAATAACTTATGCTCTTATGGATAAGTAATACATATTCTCCTTTATTTCTAATAAATTGATAATTATTATACATGATTTTGTCAAATATGGTTTATTAATCTGTTATAACATCACCCATGCTTTTAGCCTCCAAGATTTCTTCTAGATTGGAAATTCGATCTCCAACTATTCCAACTTAGAAATTTGTTGGGATAAAAAGTGATGGTTTTGTGTTGGCGACTTCGGACAAGTGAAGATGAATCCTGAAAATCCGAGACATGGGTTTTGTGCAGAACGAACCAATTCCACTTTCAATTGAGAATTTTTCCAAAATTCGGTTTGGATTGAGAGAAACAGAAGGTTCTCTGAAGGATATTTTCTCAGATTTGTTGTTCTAGCTGTTTTCCAAATTCTTCCAATTGCAATACCAGATTCGACTTGTTCCAGTTGAGTCATGATATTTCAGATCTGACCTTGCCGATCAATTTGTTTTAGACAATCTCCAATTGTAATGGTAAATCATTTTGTAATCACGTTAGTTGTAATTTCCCTTTGGTCTCTGTGTATTTAAATGAAAACAAAGATCAAGGGGAGGAATGAAAAGATGAAAAATTGTTGGATGAACGAATTAAAAATTGTTGAATACGAGATGAATAATTGTTGAAATTGAGACAAAAGCAAGAGCTTCATTCTGATGTAATTATTCCTCTCATATATTTTAATGAAGGAAGTTATCCATTGAGTTCTACATATGTCACTTGTAATTTGATTTGGATTATTTCTCAGGGCAGAACTGAGTCTTGGGTAGTTGGGCCCACTTCCTTGGATGAGGTGCTACCTTGAACATCTAAAATAGTTTAGTTGCGTGATTTTTTATTTGAATTTCAGTTATCATTCCTTAAATTATATTTCCTTTCTTTTAAGTAATTTTTTGTTTGCTGCATTTTCCATATTATTATTTCTTGCAATTTCTAGATTTCATTTAATTCACTACTCTAGATTAGCATTTGAATTATGTTGGGTGAAATAGGTTAAATTTATAATTCATCAATGTGTGGTTTAATATAGTAATGATTCAATTCGTGTGATTAGCATAATTATTTTCCTGTCATTTACTTTCTGTTTTTAAGATTTAGTATTTTTTTTCAAGTCTTGCGTTTTATTTCTTTTTGAATGAGCTTGATAGTGTAGAACATAATCATGTAGAACTAGTGTTAGCTATTGATAATTTCTATGCATATATTTTTCCGATTGACTTGAAATAAAAATATGTTCCTTGGTTGATAATTAATGATTAGGTGATTAGTTGTTTTTATTAAGAAATTAATTTTACCCAACACCATCTACATAAAATAACAATATAATATAACTGCCCTCATTTTTCTTTTTCAAATAAATACAATGATCACAATGACATCTAGTATATAATCTTTTTCATACATAAACTGGTCAAATTTTAGATACCACTTCCTTGAAGCCTGTTTTAAACCATACAATCTCTTCTTCAACTTGCACACTAGTTTTTATTTCCCTTTGACCTCATATCCTTGTGGTTGCTTCATATAGATCTCTTCCTCCAAATATCCATGCAGAAAATCTATCTTTACATCTATCTATTCAAGATGAAAATATTTCGCTGCTAGAAGACTTAAAATAGTTTTGATTGAAGTAATTTTAACAATAGGAGAAAATACTTCATCAAAGTCAATACCTTTCTTCTGTACAAACCCCTTCACAATAAGTCTAGATTTGTACCTTTGTTTTCCTCCATATTCTTCCTTCAACCTGTAAACCCATTTATTCTGCAATTTTGTTTTACCTACAAGAAACCTGACTAAGTCCCAAGTCTAGTTATGTACCAAGGAGTCCATCTCTTATTTCATGGCTAGCTCCCACTTCTTCCTAGTTTCTACCTGCATTGCTTCTTCATAACATTCTGGTTCACTAGAATTAGTCAACAATACATAATATAATGACGAAGAGTATCATTCATGGAGTCTACTTATCTTGGTAGATTTTATGACACCACTTTCAGGTGTTTGAGGTGCATGTTTCTATTGTGGTGTTTTTTTTTGTTGTGGCTGTGATTATTATTATTTTCAGGAACCTTTACTTTTTCTATGATCTCTTCAAGAACTGTGTATTCTTTTTCCTGTTTCTTTTCCTGCAACTGAGCCTTATACAAGACTTTTTCATTGAATATTACATCTCTGCTCCTAATGATTTTGTGATTTTCATAATCATATAAGAGATAACCAAAATAATTAACACCATATCCAATAAAGGTACATTTATTTGATTTTTCCTCAAGATTTTTTCTATTTTCATTATTAATATTGACAAAGGCCTCACAACCAAAAGGATTTAAAAAAGAGTAGTTTACCTTTTTACCCGTCCATGCCTCCTTTGGAATACCACCATCCAAGGGAATTGAAGGCCTTCTGCTTATTAGATAAACAATAGTATCTACATTATCTGCCCAAAATTGTAAAGACAATCCGACATGTCATCTCATGCACCTTGCATGCTCCATGATTGTCCTATTCATCCTTTTTGACACACCATTTTCCCATGGTGTTCTTGGAACTATCTTCTCTCTACGAATTCCATGCTCTGAACAGTACATATGAAAATATTTCCTGCAATATTCACCTCTATTGTCCGATCTGAGACACTTCAACTTATTTCTTATCTCAATCTCAACCAAAGCTTTCCATTTCTTAAAAGTATCAAAAACATCAGATTTATTCTAAATACAATAAATCCAAGATTTTCTAGTTACATCATCAATGAAAGTAACATAATAACGAGAGCCACCAAAATATGATACCTGAGAAGGTCCCCATACATTTGTATGCACAAGATCTAAGTTTTCACTCTTCTTATCTTTCCCATCTCTAAGAAATATCTCTCTCTTATGTGTTCCATAAACAAAATTATCAATGAAATCCAAATCAATATTCTTCAAACCTGGAAACAAATTTCTTCAGTGAATAATCTTCATCCCCTTCTCACTCATGTGTCTGAGCCTATGATGCCATAATGCTGCATCTACTCCTATGGAGTTTAAATTATTAACACAACTAGAAATACCATTGCATAAATACGATTTACCAATCTTTTCTCCTTTTTCTATTACCAAGGCTCCTTTAGTGACCTTCCAGGTTTTATATATATAATTTTTCACGCAACCTTCACCGCTTAACTTCCCTGTTGAAATAAGGTTTTTCTTCAGATCTAGAACATGCCTTACCTCCTTTATTAACCATTGGTTTCCATTTTTTGGTTTTACAAGAACTTTACCCATTCCAATGATTTTACGGGGTTTATATTCACCTAGACGAACCTATCCAAAATCTCTTTGAACATAGTCATGAAAATGTTTCTTATTAGGTGTGGCATGGAAAGAGGCCCCTGAATCTACCATCCAGACATCAATAAATTCTTCTAAATAGATAATCAAAGCATATTGCAACATATCACTTGTCACATTCACTTCATGATTGTTTCCATGTTGTGTGTCTCCTTATTTTCCCTTCCGAGACTTACAATATTTCTTCAGGTGTCCTTTATTCCCTCATTTCCAGCACACTATGACCGATATGAACTTGTATCTTCCTTTCCTTGATTTACTATCATATCCTGTGCTCTTTCCTCTTTCCATTTTTCTTCCCCTAGCCTCTGTACTCAAATAATTACCTAATGTCTCCCCGGAGATTTTCCGTCACATTTCCTCGCTAAGGATAGCACCGAAAACATCATCAAACTTTAAAATACTAGATCCAGAGATAGAGTTACTAATATCCATAGCTAAACCATTCCAACTTTCTAGCAATGAGCATATAAATAACAAAGCCCTAACTTCATCATCAAATTTCATCCCTACAGAACTTAACTCACTAGTAACCATATTAAATTCATTCAAATGGTCATCAATAGATCCACCTTTCGATATATTCGTATTAAATCAATGTTTCATAAGAAATACCTTATTTGAGGTCGAGGGTTTTTCATTTAGTCTAGCCAATGTCATCATTAAACCCTTTTTTGTTATTTCCTTTGAAATATTGAAGGTTACCGACACCGCGAGGCACAACCGTATTTTTCAAAGTGCCTTTCTGTCGAGAATCTACCATTATCGATCTATCATACTCGACGAATTATTTGTTTTTCTGCTCAATGGTAGGTACATATCATTCTGATACAGATAATCTTCCATCTACATATTCCACAACAAGTAGCTTTGGTAATTAAATTTCTCGACCCTAAACCTACCATCTTCTGTCATTGCTCCCAATCGAACAAGGAAAACTTCTTTCTTGTGAGTTTATAATCCAAATAGACCTTTTGCTCTGATACGAGTTTTTAGAAAATATATATTACAGAGCAATGTAACACATAAAAATATTCAAAAATACAAACATAGAAAACAAGAGAGACATAGATATATGTGGTTCACCCAAATTGGGCTACGTCCACAGAGAAACAACCAGTCCTTCTTTTATATTTTCCAGCAAAATGAAGATACATAACCTACATCAAATCCGTTGTAATATCCTCTACTCCCTCGCACAGTCCCCCTTTCTCTTTCTCCCTCAGAAAACACTCTCAACATACAGTCGCAATACAATTTCCTCATACAACAGAGAGATTTCCTTCTAGGGAAAAAACCCTAAATTAAACATAACTTCTACCATCAAATCATATTCCTAATGAACGACCCATATTTACTATGAAATTACAACATTTTACAAGGAAATTTTACATCTATTTTTTAGCTCTGGGGGTGCTACCCCCGAACTCCCGCTGGGGGACTGCTGGCCCCTGGACCCCCTATTCGAGGGGGACCCCACACCCTCTCGCATGGAGGGGTGTACCGTCTTCCTAGGGTATACATCCGGATGAAACAAATACCTATAAATCAAGATGATAATTGGCCTCCATAGCCAACACAATGCCCCCTTTCCATATGCAAGAGGCTAATTCACATGTACTAAATACTATGACCAAATGATATGAAACAAAGCACATGGCCTCATAATATTATTGCATGGCTACAAAGATGATAATACATGGATATAAAATTACATCAATAAGCCCATACATATTTTAAATAACTCACATGACTCATTATGAAACATATACCAATCATGACTCAAGACTCTATGCATGACATAAATAAGTACATGACATAAATGATCAGTAATATGTGCCTTATATACCAACAAGATAATAACAATATGTATCATATGAATATATGTGAAAATATCTCGAAACAACCAACTATAAATCATGATCTCAATAGTAGTAATCAACAACATATAATAATACGTGGTGTCCCAACAATAGTATGCATTAGTAACATCATGAACCAAAAACATATATCAACATCATGAATCAGAGATATAATAATCGGCTCAATATTTCAACCCTCTACAACTATACATGGAAACACAAATAACCATAATATGGAGTATGAACATCTACAATATAAGCTATAATGACAGAAGCAACAAGATGTAGTGACAACACCAACATCTCATCGACAACCATGCTTAAAAAAATAAAAATCATCTACCATCATGGAAATCATCAACATCACCATATGTAGCAACAACATCAAAATGAAAATAATCCATCACAAATATAATCATCATGCACCATCATCATAAAAATTTCCATGGCACCACCACATGCATAAAATCATCAACCCAAAATGCATGATACAAACCAACTGCATGTCAACTCATATAAGTATCATATATCCCATGCATAATCAAAACAAAAACATCTACAACGGATGAAAACATAGTATGAGATGCATAGAATATTTCTCCAAGGAGTCATAATTCCATTAAAATAATGGAAGCATATAAAGTGCTCCCCCTGAACATGTTCCATCTCTCCTCCTAATCACATATTAGCAAGAAAACATCAATAACAAAAATCCATCATCAAAAAATCATAATCAAAAGGATAAGCATCAAAATCACCAAAAACTAATTGCATGCAAAAGCAATATGTGCCAAATACTGCCCCTAAACCTATGAAGGCTTCACATCCATTTTTTAGTCTAAAGGATATATCATGCAAGAGTGGACTGCAATATGTGTTGATTGTTTCTACTCTGAACCAGATTAGGAAGAGTAATCTCCTAGACTCTTCTTACTTTTTAGTCTTCCCTTTAACACATATACATTATCTGGTGTTTTAAATCCTATATTTATCACCCTCTTTGATCCTTCATTTCGAATGAAACAACCTTTTGAGTTGAATATGACTTCCTTACCTCCATCAACCATTTGGCTCACACATAAAATATTGTGCTTTAAACCCTCTATCAGCCACACATTTTCTACACTGGTCCTCTTCTCTCCAAGGTTTGCTTTACATCTTCCCAACATTCTTGCTGGTTCACTCCCTTCAAAAACAACATGATCACTATTTATTCTCTTAAAGAAGTGAAATTTTCTCCTATCTCCTGACATATGATCAGAACATCCGATATCAATATACCATTTTTCATCCTCATCACGTTTACAAATAGCAATACCACATATTCCTAATTGTCCTCCTTTTTCTTCCACATTGATCATGGTTTGTTCCTTTGTTGTGCATGTTTCTTTGGTTTTTTCTTTTGCACCAAAGGTCTCATGGATCTAGGCATCTGGAAATATTTGGCCATGTGCCCAAAGTTGTGACACATAAAACATTTTAGATGACCAAGATAAGAAGCCAAAGGATCTAATATTTTGTTGCTCATGCTAGATCTCCATCTTCTCGTACTAGATATGCAGTCATTGGCCTTATGGAAAAAAATGTTACAAGCATAACATAAACCATTAAATGAACTTGTATATCTGAAGGAAGATCTCATTCTTTGTTTTCCAAGCTGCTACATGCATGTGTAAAAATGGCTCCTACAAATTCTTGTTATATGTCTAAATTCATGGAAATTAAAACACTCAATTTCATTCAACAAGGGAGAAAATGAATTTTGATTTCTTCTTTGAATTATGCTACTATCAAATCTAGGAGTGAATGAATTTCTTGGCATATAAACTCCTTTATAATCTCTTCTTTGTTGTTGATGAAATTGTTGCCTCTTTTCTTCAACATTGTCAAGGATGCTCACAAATTTCATTGTAGAATTCTTTGAATCTATCTTGTTATTTTCCTACATTTGAACTTTCATTTCCTCTTTGAAGAGTAGAGCTATATTTGTTCTCTGCTATGTTTCTCTTAGCCTTTTCAAGTTGTTGGTCCTTTTCTTCAAGTTGCCTTCTCAAATTTTCTACTACATTTTCAAGTGCATCAACATAGTGTTTATTTTCCTTTTTCTTGTTGCACATTATTTCTTAATTTATTTTTGAATCCACCAACTTGGTTCTCAAGGTAGTAAGCTCCTCCTTGATATTTTTCTCCTTCTCATCACAAACCTGCAACGATTTCTTATGATTTCTACATGAAACTGTTAGCTTATCTACTTGAGCAGATAATTCCTTCATCACAACCGTTGTTGATTCATATTCATATTTAATTACAACAATATCCTTCTAATATTCAACCTCAAAAGAATCATCAGAATTGTAATTAAAAAATTCCTTCAAAATATTACCTCGTGACCCATTTGATTCATAATTTGCACCTTCTTTTTGCAATGAATTGATTTTATTCTTTCTTAAAATTCTTTCACTTTTGATATGTCCTCATTTTTATTTTTCTCCATAATCCACGATCTACTCTCCCAGTGGTCAAGCTTCACTGAAGAGAACTTTCTTTGATACCAATTGTTGGAAATATATTCATAGCTGGGGGGGAAGGGGGGGTGAATTAGTAGTGATAGCATTTGTACCACTTATAAATATTTTTCCCAAACTCAATTATTCATGCACATGAACAACATTAGATCATCAAATCATGTAAGAAACAATAAACTAAAACAAAAATAACCATGAGAAATATCAACATAAGAATGCACACATAAGGACACAAATATTTCTAGTGGAAACCCTTTCGGGAGAAAACTACCGTACTGTTGTTGCACTGATCAATTATTTTATTAATATGTTAAGAAAATTGTACATGGATTAGGTTACACCCATAATCCAGAAGAATTGGCTTCTTCTACAGTATGTTGAAATCTATCAATTCGGAACTCTGTTTCTCTTGTGGATCAACAAACTACCATCCGCTCGAAGCTCCCATGACCAATGATCCATGCCCAACTACCATTGGAATATCCAACTCATATTGTATGGAGGAAACTCTTCCTACTATTGAATTCACAAAATCAGTGTCTATATTGAAGCCTCCATGCCCTCACTTCCTCCATGAAAACCACGTTTCACAATATTTCATATTGGGTTCTCAATTCGCTCAACATGATCAACCCAACAACTCTTGCATTATACACATAAAATATGAAACTAAAATTTTTCTTGGAGAAGGGAATTTATTCACTACTTCAACTCACCAAAACTCTGCTCTCGAACACACCTCAAGCTCCTAAATTTCTGCCACAACCAATAAACAAATTCTCAATCTTCTTCTCAACTCTATCTCTGATTTCTGCTCACAAATATCTAATATATATTTTCACAAACTATGTGAGCATCATACTCTAATCACTCACAATGCTCTTACAATGGAATCCTCACACACTCTCTAAACAACCAACCATCTAGACTCAAAGCTTTCTTCTATTTATCATTTTCTGAGATTATTAACGCAGTAAATGCTAGAGGATGTGGATCACTCAACAACTCTTTTCTCACTCTTAATATTTGGTTGAGATAGGCTTCTTGAATAAATAAACCACTAACTACACTAGCCTTTTGATATCTTTAACCTTGATTAAATTATAGAGGGCCCATGAACTTTTCTGAAAATATGTTGAAAAGTTATGAATAAGAACATCGCCACAACATCAAAATTAGCTAAGAAACGTGACGAATGTAGAGAAAAACTCATGAAAACACCTCAGTCGCTTCCAAAACACATGCTCCATGTGACTTGAAGCTTCAATATCTCCCATAGGCTTGGATCCATCTGAATAGAGCCCTACAGTCGCCCCCACAAGCTTAGCTCCATGCGATTGTGGCTAAGGATTGTCAAAACTCAATCAACTCGGCTCTAAAACTTCTCAAACTTCTTCCAGAGCTTGAAAAGCATCTGTATATCATTTGTAAGTCTCTTACACCTCTGCAACACTTCACCAAGTCACTTTCACATCACTGTCATCATCATCAGTCAAACTAGGTTGACTAGGATGCCACCCAACAACCAAACTAAACATTTGAGCCATCAAAATTCTCTAGCACATATCTACCATCAATATGTAGATCTAGAACCTATCAAACATCCTACAATGCCTATAAAACCATCTCAAGCATCCACTGACACATGTAGATCCTCTCCAATTCCAATGTATAACATCATTAACATGTGGGACCTAATCCGAGACATGGAGACCAATCAATAAGGCTCCTCAACTCTAACACCTATAGCAACCACACATATACACATGCATATCCAACACACCTACAACCGAAGGAACCAGATTTACATCAATTCCAACCAACCAACACATCTACAACACTGAACCACACATCAATGCCAACATTAACTGAAGGCATTTCCATATGAGCTACCTACAGCTATTTTTCCTAAGAAATTAATGAATGCATGCCATCCTATAGCTAATCCTACATTCAATATTGTTTCATCATATATAAGTTCCCTGTTTTCAACTTATAAATATTGAATTATTCTAGTTGTAGGAGGAACAATAAGCTTTTTCACTATATTTAGATCATTGCCCAAATCTTGTACAATTATGTTTAGTTAATATTCAGTTAGCTTTTTGTTTAATAAGATAATTTTGTAGAGAAATATAAAATAATTTGCTTTAAAATAGGTGATTTGAAAATACAAGAGTTCCAATGTGCAAATCAATTTTCCTTTATAATTTAGTACTGATTAGTTTTAATTCTAGACACATTAATTTTTCTAATTTATTGAGAGGAAAAAAGTTCTCCAGTAAAAATATGTAGATTTCTTTTATAAAAGATAATATATTTTTATTATTAGTGTAACTATATAAATGGTTGATAAATACCAATATTCATCAAACCACGAATCTCAAGATACATGTCACATTGCTAAGATTAAAAATATCATAAAAATTAATTAAACTATAATTTTATTTTACATTATTATTATTATTATCAAAATGAATGATACATGGATTAAACAAATAATTTTAATTATAGATGTTTATCTCATTTTATTATGAAAAATCTTAACTTATAAATATGTTTTGTTACAATACCATGTTTTATCAAATACCATATTTCCAAAAAGTTATAAATCATTTTACAGTGTGTGTGTGTGTGTGTGTGTGTGTGTGTGTGTGTGTGTGTGTGTGTGTATTATTTTAATTTAATTTTATAACATTTTTAATTAGTTTAAAAAGAAAAAATAACATAACTACTTTGACATAAATCTCATATATTACTAAATATATTTCACAAAAGTTAAATCCATTCCATCCACATATTAATTTTTAATTATTAAAAGTGTTTTCCAATGAAAACATATTTAGGATATATTAGTAATATCAACCCATTAATATTATAACTTAAAACAAATCTAATGATAAATCATTATAAACAATATTTATTTGTATTCCGAATTTATTTTATCATATATTTTAATTTTTTATGAATTTGTAGCGATAAAATGTTTACTTAAAAAAATAAAAATTTTAAATTCAATACACAATTTATTATCATATAATTAATATATCACTATAAAAAATTTTATTGTATGTGCATAGCTTTTTACATATACAAATCAAATTTATATATTTGTATTTTTCAACTAAACAATAAACTTAGATCAAAACCAACGTCAAATTTTTGTATAATTTATTATGGGTAGTCTGATATCTTTTTCCCCTAGGAAAAATCACAATTTTATTCAAAATGACAAAATTACATTTTTGATATGCTTAAAAAGCATATGTTCAAGCCAACAAAAGGTTGAAATCCAAAAAAAAAATTATATCAGATCTAAGTGTAGAAAAGGCGAGATACCCTACCACATTTTTCTTTTCTTCTTTTTCATCTTTTCCCCAGACTCCTTGGGAGGGAGTGGCATTTATAATTCCTAATTGCCTTACATCTGCCTTTAAAGAGGATTCTTTTTCTAAATCCAAACTCTTTGAGGCATGGGATTATTTCACTCCACCTATCTCTAGTTGAGGGAGTGCCTACATTGACTAATGCACTATGATCTCTACTTTTTCATAAATTCTCTGGCTTTGGGTCATTGATCCAACTTGCTCGTCCCCCTTGTTTAATAGTGTGCCTTGGTGTTCTTGGACCTAGACACTCATTTGATTTTCCATCCTTTTTAATTTTTGGGTTGCTTCTTTTTCCTATTTGGGAAATTCTTTGCCTGCGGACATGTATGTTGTAAATGTATAGTATAAAAATAAATGTGGCATCTTAATGTTGTGTTCTCAAAATCTAGAGGTTGTGTCCAATGAAAAATATTATGTAGCAAGTTGATACGATTAGGTAGTCCTTTACTAAGGTCTACCTCTACACAGATTTTGGAAGTAAAAATTCCTTTTTCAGGTCTTTCTAAATATATTTTTATGTATTTTCCCAAAGTGTTTCTAATTTCTTCTAATACTTGGTGATGCAAAAAAGGAAGAGGAAGATTAAGCAACCTCACCCAAACCGGCATTTTTGAAACCACCAAGGTATTGGCATCAAAACATGGGAACCATGGAGTGATAAAAAGACCCACACTCCCCCAAAATCATGATCCCTCATTTAAAGCATTATTTAAATCCTTCTTTGTGTAAAATTGTACAATAAAAAATCATTTTGAACACAGATGAATGTCATAATTGGGGGTCCAATTTGAGTAAATCCACTAATGCAAATCCTTCGATTTGGGTCAGAAACCATTAAACCTAGATATAGTAGATCGTTATTAGAGAAATTCTAATAGATCCTTTACCTTTGGGATATTCACTGTCACTTCCAGAGAATGTTCCATCTCAACCATGATATAAGGGACCGAGATATTATTGCTTTACCCATTTAAAGTGAGCTTCTTCCCCACTATCTAGAATGAGCCAGAAGAATTCGCTTGATCAAGATGGGCTTGAAAATCTCCGTTTCTTTTCACCGCATCCTGATATGAAACTGAACCTTTGGAATTGTTGGTTCCTGGAGAGCCTCCCCACAACCTAAAATTTATGATAATGGAGAAGGAATGAATAATGCAGTAATATTTCATCCTCATATCATCCTGCAATGATTTTTCCCCAAAAATCAGGTTTTGTAATATCATCGAAATTCTTAGAATGCAATAGATTTTCCATTTGGGGTTTTTAAAAATATTTGGAATGAATTTTGTGAGCCTTAGTCATTTTTTAAATCTAGCTTTTCACACTGATCCACATCCAAATCTACAAAATAATAAGGAGTTGATGGCCTTGGGTTCAGGTAAACTTGCAATAAGATGTGAAACTTCAAAAGCAAGAGCCAAACCACTAACTTTTCTTGATGGAAACACTTAGGCACTACATAATAGATTTGTTGGCGAGGATCTATAAATAAAATTCCATAATTCCGCATAAAGGCTCGCATAGAATTGAGGATATCTAGATCCATCCATTTTAAAGGAGGATCAAAATCTAGAGAGGGAAATATCAAGAAAAATACTATCAATTCCAAACTACCACCTCTTGAATTGGATATATCTCATGCTACAATGCAAAAAAATAGGGGAGCAGAAGCCTTGAGAGAAACCACATGTGAACCAACCAGATCCCAACCCTTCGATTAGTTTAAATTTCATTCATGAACATTACATATGTCATAGAGGTCGAGGGAATTCTGAATCCCTGCGGAGATAGCCTAGAACGAGTAGTGTACAAGGACCCAAACCACCATTCTATGGGTAGTGTGGGATAAAGTTTCATTATTGAAATTTTATCCACAATGAAACTCAGATTAGAACCTTTTATATAATGTATTACGGATAGTGTGGGATAACATTCCATTATTAAAATTTTATCCACAATGAAACTGATATTTGCACCTTTTTTTCACGCTGTAAGTAGCAAATTACTGGCAACAAAACTGAATTTTGCACATGCTTTCATTATAACTAACAAATCATGTTGCTAAATCAATGGTAGACTCAAAATTCATATGCATAGAGTTCAAAGTGATCAAAGCACCCAAATGAAATTTTCCTAAATTTTCTTTTTAATTTATATGTATGCCATCGAATTCATCTTAATCATATAACACTTTAATTGAAACATAACCATGAGTTTTATTGCACTTTAATTTTTAATTTAAATTCTATCTGAAATTAATTTAAGGTTTTTTTTTTTTTTTGGAAAAGATTCACATTATACTAACATGTAAATATACATAGAGTACATGCATAAAATCATGGGGGGTCACCTCCCATCGCCCATTGAGGTTATCCCCACTTGGAGGAGGAAACTAGAGAACCATTCCATTGTTTGCAAATCAAATCTTATGCAATGCATAAACAAAAAAATGTTTAAACTTAACGTTACAAAATTCAAAACCAGGTTTCTCTGATGGAGTCGAGCCACAGATAGATAGATGTTGAAATGGGAAAAAAACACCAAAAAGGTCACTGTTGGAGGAAACCTTGGAGTGATTAGTTAGCTCTGTGATGACCAGAGGAAACATTGATTTGTTGTGGTTGGTTGCATCCATTTCCAATAGGGTCGGTATTGTTCGCTTCAACATGAGTCTCCTCAATGATGTAACACCCATACGAGCTTGGATGAGGAGGAGAAAGGATTAGAGCCCTTGAATAAGTGTTCTCTAGAGGCACTACTACAACCTGTTTCCTTCGAAGTGGGGAGGGGTGATTACTAGTAGCCATACCAGTTAGATGAGATACGAAACCAATGGGAATAGAGATGAAGGTGGAGGTACAAGGGGATGTCGAGAGGGAACTTACTGTCAAGCTCACAGGATAAATGGCATAAGGATGTGATGGAATGGGAATTGGTGGAAGAAAATTTGTCTATATAGCACTTAGCCTGAGATTTATCCCGACTTGGGTAAGGAGGCAGCGAGCAAGAATATTATATAGATACAACAGAGTGTTGCATCCCTAAAAAACTTCTTCACCCTCCAATTTTGAAACTTGATGGTGAATGTGGGATGGAATGAAATTTGGTCATACATGATCCAGTCTTCATATACAATAGGGGAGGTGGGTGAGTGACCTCTTATTCTATCACACCCAACAAGAGGTCCCCTACCTCTTTTGGGACTCATCTTGAAGCAGTTGGATTCAGAGGGATTAGAAAAGGGCATAGAGGTTATAATGGTATCTAGACCAAAGCAGTTGGTCAAAAGAGGCTAGACTGTGAGTGGGGTGTTCATTGGAAAAAACCGAAGTGAGACCATAATTCCATGTGTTAATATGTCCATAGGGTGAGTGAGGTCATCATTGAAGTCATAGGTGTGAGGGATCTGCGGACTGGTGGTGATAAAGACCCAAGCTAGTCTATTAGGACACTACAGAGATGACGGTCTTCAACTGGAGAGCATCGTTATTCTGTCATAAATTAATCCAAGCTACTTTTCATCTACATTTATATTTATATTTCAATTTCATTTCACTTCAAGAATAAGATATTGGTAGTAATAATCAATTCATACATGAAATTAATTCAATCACATCAACATCGCCATAACATTAAACCAAAATTACCAATCAAATTCATTTGATATGGTGTTTAAAAATAAATATAAGTGGCTCATCCATTAAATCTTCAAACATAATTAATTTCAATTTATAACTTAATTAGTTTTATAAACATGTATACATGACCATAATACAAAGAAAAATAACACTATCAAACAAAGTTATTAAATATAATATGTAAGAAACAAATATGATTATACCATCCATCACATTCTTTGATGATCATGATACACTCTTATACTTTCAACTATAAGTTATATTATATTGTAGAACAAATTCATACCAGAGAAATCCCCATACAACAAAGGGAAAAAGGAATGAAAAAACTTCATTGCAACAAGTACACATTAAAGGAATATTTTCTTAATCATATGATAATATCTAATTATGATATTGATCATGAAATACTTATACAAAGTGGTGTTGAAAAAATAATTAATATGCTTAATCCTAGTTTTAAGTATATCAAAATATTTTATTCAATCCATTGAAGGTGGAAATATAAATTATTACTTATTTTTAGGTGATTAACATGAATACATTTATTTCATTTAATTTGCGCATAAATGGCTTAATAACATGAACACCAAGAATGGGCGTGCTTAGATCAAGGGCAAAGAATTGGTTTTGGGCCCCCTTGTACATCCGATATTTATGGCGCAGGGAGTAGATATGAAATAAGGTGTATGGAGAAAACCTCTTTATGACTTGGTGGCTCCATAAAAATTTTAGATCCCCCCACCCCCCCGCCCCCCCACTTAGAAACAACTTAGCGTGCTACGCTCCCCCCAAAATAACGTTGTGGGACAATTGAAAATATTGGAGTGACACAATAATTAAACTTTGAAACAAACTATTTTTGCATGGTGGATGAGATAACATAATATTAAAATTCTTAGAGGTGACGATTTGAAAAACATATATGCAAAAGAAAAGGTAAAAATATTTTTATAGTAATATCACTATCCATAAAAACAAAATTATTTTGATTCATATGTTCAAAGCTATAAAAATAAAAAATATTCTTTTGAAGTATAAATGTCTTCATAGATGAACATAGTAACAGACAAATAATTTGTATTCTTGATCAAGTATGAAGCATAAAATTTGGAATTGTTCATTTTCATATTCAATCTTCGTTCAACGCTAATTCTTAAGCTCTACAATAACCTGATAATACATACATAATAAAATTATTGTTTATGAACTTTGGCCAGTCATGCAAGATGAAAAATAATAAAAAATTATTATCATGGTTGCATAAGTAAAAAGTATAAGAATTTGGTTATATGACTAAAAACCTAAGGTCAAAGAATGAGGATGATACCTAATGAGAGAAGACAAAGTTTCTAGTTGAAGCTTTTGTTGGATTTTTTTTTCTTCTTGTTATTTTCAACATCTAGAATCTCCTTGTTGACATTTAGAGTGAAAAGACCATGAATTTGGAGATTGCATAATAAGTAAATCGTAGCTGAATTTTTTTCATATATTCTTGACAAAACATTTGAGATAATGTAGGTATTATAATTTCTGTCATTCAATTCATTGGTCACCATTATGATGTCAACATACGTAGAAGGCCAACGAACAATGTTGTAAATTCCAAATGTTGGGAAAATGTTTCCCGTACATTAAGAGATTATTAGGAAATCCAGGTTTAACTCTCCTATAAAAAAATCTATGTAATTATAGAACTATAATTTGGCAGAATGTAAAATCTTCAAAATTGCAAAATATGATGGGAACTTTATATGATATCTAGAAAACCTAAATTTCAAGCACAATGCATGTGCCATTTGAACTAGAATTTTGCATTGAATTGCAGATCTTTGTTCTAAAATTTCATTGTCTTCTAACTTTTCAAATTTACAACATAAGAAAACAAATTAAGCGAAAAAACTATACAAGATTTTCAAGAAAAGGAGCGTCTACATCGAGGATGATGGATATTCCAAATAGTGTACATCCTTGATGCAAAGATACTTGAAATTAGGAAGCCAAAAACCTAACTTACGAACAAGAAATGTAAGTCTCGACACAAGGTTTTCAAAGCAGACTAGGAATTAATGTACAACTATTCTCAATATAATCGCCAATGCGCACTCATTTAACCACAATTATTTTTAATGGAAGTGTAACACTTAAAGGAAAACAAATTATATATATATACAAGCTTCAATGGGAAAATCGAACAGGATAAACTCTATAATTCGTCATAGAAAGCTAGAACAATGTTGTCTAACAACAACCATACAATCCACACAAGTAGTCATATACAAAAATGAAAAAAATAATGCCACCTACCTGAGAACTAAATTTTATAATGGAAAATTTTCTATTCAAGAGTTTAAATGCAACACTAGAGAGCCAAATATGAAAAACTATTAAAAAGAATATGACAACCATTAGAACAAAAATGACACAAATTTACATACATGTTCCTATGTATGCTAAAAATGTTAGCGAATCTAGATGAAATTTTTTGACAAACTACCAGTTACAGTCCACAACTTTGAAGCTCCTATTAAGCCAAGTCCCACTCCAAACTGAGCAACTGAAACATAGTTTTATGTCTGCAAGCCAACAAGTAAGTTATTAATTTGATAGGGAACATGTAGGTTCATACGTATGAATTGAAATAATCCTTATTAAAATAATTAAACTTAATGTGCAGACCATAAATATAGTTAACGTTTATGCTACATCAAATTAATAAGTTAATGTTTATAAAAAGTTATACAATTTTTTATTAATTTATCTCCAATGGCATGAGCCAAGAAGAATGTATAATGTGCAAAATTGTATAATACGATGGAAAGTATACACGATACCCAGAAAATCTAAATTTCAAGCACAAATTATCCATATAATCGCCATCCAACACTCATTTAAATGTACAACAAAAAAGAAAAAGAAAAAGAAAAAACTTAAATTTCAAGCACAAATTCTCCATATAATCACCAACCATCACTCATTTAATTGCAAATTCTTCTAATGGAAGCAAAACATTCGAATGAAAATAAATTATATATATTCACAAGCTTTAGTGAAAAAATAAAAATAAAACTTGATAAAACCAATTGAAGAACTACCATCCACTGCAATGACTATAATGTAGGTTTTTATCTGCAAGCTAACAACTAAGCTTACTATTTCTTAAGCTCCAAAACTCAGCAACTACAATGTAGGTTTTTATCTGCAATCTAAAAATTAATCTTACCAATTATGAAGCTCTTGAACTTACTCTTTTCAATTGAAAAAAATGGAAAGAAATCGCTAATATTCCCCTCGCAAGTGGTGGCCAAGAGAGTTGGCTTTGTTTTGAGTGCCTATATTTTCATAAAAGTAATACTTCCTAGTTAATTTTCAATATTCTATCTAAATGGCTACCACCCTTTTATCCATGGTGCCCCATACCTCTAGCAAGGCATTCCATTCCATATATTAATCCATATATTCCCACACCACAACAAGCATAATCCATTAAATTCCACTTAAAACCCAATCTTGTCATATGTACATGCCAGATCCAACGAATTGTAATCTGTATCATACATTAAATGAATATAATAATGCGGCAAGGTTAATAATAAAGGTGTCATCTGTCCAATATACATGATGTCATATGTTGTGAGGTCATATGTCGAATAAAACACAGGGGTTAAATGGTGTCAAACTATTGGTTGTGAGTACTATGATCGACATGTAAGTGAGCTGACAACAACACTTAATGCTGCATTTGAGTGCAATGCATATAATGATCATTATAGGTTAAATTCGGCAGCTAGGTACAAATATGCCCCAAAATTAAAATTTATTGCCATCCTGCTTATTTTTTCAATAATTATATTGTCACGTTGTCACAATGCATACAATCTTAAGTATTGAGGGGTTTTCGCAGTGCATTATATTAGATATCATTTTTTTCCATGTTGCCACAATGTGCATAATCTTATTTATCAACTTACAATCATCCATGCAGGTTATGGAGGCATCTTCATGGATCACAAAGGCAAACCACACCTGTTATTTCTGGGCAACATAGGATGGGACTCGAATAACTCAACTGAGTTAGAAGGCTTGTGGCAGGGTCTTTCATTATCCCATTAATATGGATTTCATCCTTTGGAGATTGAAGGAGATTCACAAATTCTCATAAATATGGCAAATCAAATTCTCCAAGGAGCCCATGCAAACAAAGTAGCCATAAGTTGGAGACTAACAGCCCAATTGGAGCTAATAGAACAATGGCTCAACACCAACAGAGTGCTCATTTTCAAACATGTCAAAAGGGATGGAAACAAGGTAGCCGACCTCTTGGACAATCTGGGAGTAGACAGTGAGCATACTCTTCTCGTCGGATCACTAGACATTTTACATGATAGCACCCAAATACAGGAATGCAACACTTTGGTACAGAATGATGCAAAACTCCTAGATGCAGGTGTCGATCTTGTGGATTAATTTGACGGGACAATGGGTTGGCAAGTGGCTGGGACACTTGGCCACCCATGCCACCGCCATGCGTGAACTCCTTCAAATATTTGTTATCATCAAGGTTCCATTAAAGCCGAACGAAGACTGAGAAACATCCATCATTCTCACCTGCACCTCCGTAAGGATTTCTTAGCTACAGCTCACAGATCACATTTATGGGTTAATTAAGCTGGGTGTTCATCGATGAAAATATGCCTTGGTTATTAAGATGGAAGATGGTAGAGGCAATTCAGTTTCTCCTCCCCCGTTGCAGAGCTTCTACTCCCCTAACGCTGTGAGGCCCTGCTCTCGCACTGCAATGGGAAGACGGTGTCTTATTTCATGGTGCATTGAGCTGGGCAATGGGATTCATTTATCTCGGAATAGCCTCTGCAATCTGAACACTACTACCTTTGACCTCCTCATCAATCTTCTCACCTCTTGCTCTGCTTCCCCACATCCTCGTTTACCCAACTCTGAGCAAGACACCATGCCAAGACTGCGCCACCGCATGCGTTGTAGAAGAGGTAGCACCAGAAGCCGCCCTCAGCGCACCCCCTCCTCATCCAATTCTGAATCCTCCTCTCCCTCCTTTGAAAATTTTGTAGGTAGGTACCCGAACACTAGAAGTGGGAGGGGGATATTCCACTCTGCCAGTTTTAGGATGGCCTCTTCCGCCCCTGTTACTCCAGCTTCCCTTGCTTCCAATCAGCCTCAAACTGCTCAGTTCTACTTCAATTGCACTATGAATCGCCCCCGAATCATAGCAACCGTCTCAGTTTTGTTTAGGAAGGAACCTCAGTTGGCTGAAGCAAGCACACATTCGGGCGGGAAAGCAATTAAGTCGGGTTAGGATGTGGCAACGAAGAAACTACAGGAGGAAATGCACAAAGCGAAAGCTTCAATTGATGAGGAAAAGGATTCCCGCAGGTTTGGGTGCTCCAAGCATAGCGCAGCCTCTCATGAGGACAAGCCAAATGATGAAGATGACATGGAGGCCTATAGGTGCCTCATTACTGAAGAACCTCCTCCTCATCATGCAATTTAGTCATTTTAAATGTTGTTGGCTTTTGCTTTTCGAGACCCAACTCTACAGGATAAAGCTTGAGTTTTTTGCAATATTGGCAAGTATTTTTTGTCTGAAAGGCTACAAAATGTGTAAAGAATCATGGAATACAAGGCTGATACCCCTGCGTGGGCAGCGCATTCGCACAATTTCTGGATTGGTTTCCCCAGTGGGCAGTCAATTATTAGTTTTTTTTGTTCAACATACCACAATTTTTGGGCAAAGATAAGGCTTCGGCCACGATGTATATTACTCTTTCTCTATAATAGAATTAAACTAATTTAGGAAAAAAAAATCTTACAATCGTCCATGGTACATAGCCATCATTACCAAATAAGACCCAAGTCGAATGAACCACTCATAGTCTAAAAAGATAAAATTACAATATTTAAAAATAGATAAATTTTATTTTTTTATAATGTCAACCTTATATATTAGTGTTTAATTTATGGTCAAATAATTGATTAATATATGGTCAACCAATGAATCAAATGGGTATATCACCTTACTATGGCAGGGATAATAATATTTGTTTACATACCATTTGTGAACACCATATTAAGTAAGTTAAAGATTACATATTAATTTTATTTTTATTTTTTGCTTTCAATTACTCTTTAAGTTGATTTTCAATTACTTTATCTCGCTGTATAAATTTGATGTAAAATTAAGGTGGAAAATGAAGTAATTTATTAATGGTCGATTTTTTTAATCCTATTTTTAATATGTTAATGTAAGTATTATTTTATTTCTTTTAAATATAGTATTAGGTGACTACATCTCCCTCTTATTAGAGTGCTCTCGCAGCAATAATTATTATAATTTAGCAATAATATAAATGAGAGTTATATTTTGTTTATAAATATATAAATGAGACATATGTGTGTGTGTGAATTATATTTTAAAAATTTTTATAATATTAAAATAAAAATAATACAATAATACATATACATTTCATAACGGTCACGTTAAAACAAGAATGATTTAAACCATAAATAAAGTAAAATTAAAATATAAATGTGTGTGTGTGAGAGAGAGAGAAAGAGTTATATTTGAAAGAAAATTATAGTATTAAAAAAAATAAAAAAAAATAGATATAGTATTATTTTAATTAGTTATAATTTAGTTATATTTAATTAGGTAGTATTTTTAATTACATAATTAGGTGTATATTTTGGAATGGGATTTAAAACAAATACCATCTTCGATCCATTTTAACTCTTGGTAGAAGGATAAAATCTCTTGAGGTTCAAACCCTTTTTTAAAGTGTGTTAGCACTCCGTGGTTTCTCTAGGATGACGAGATAAATTTAGAGGTAACCTCAGACGAACTTGATGACTGAATTATTTTTTATCTTAGGCTGGTTATGAGAATCCGAAGAACAAATTAGATTTACTATTTTGAAGGCATGTAAGAGAAGAAATACCACTCAAAATAGAACTAGCTTCAACTAATGATTTCAAGTGAATAGGGATAGTGAAGGTGATTTAGGCATGGGCAGGATAGGCAATTTTACTGATAATATAAATTGGTTTCGTTGTAGGGTGGGTGAGTGCAAAATCATGAGGATGAAAATCAGAGCATCAATTCACAGATGAATTCGAATTTCCATTAAGAGGAAAATACACATAAAATCTTTAGCTTATATAAAATAGATCCCAACAGTGATTTTGCAATATTTATTCTTAAGCTAAATCATGAAGACATATGTTTAAACCATGGGAAAATAAGATAAAACTGATAACACATAGGACTACTTACCAACAAAGGTCTCACACAAGAATCCCTCTCAAACTCCTTCTTCCTTCGTCTATTCACTTGAGAAATTGATACAAAATACAAAATAGCGGCCTTGCTTCTTCACACTGACCAACCAACCCACACTCTATTGAATTTACACATTATATACATCAAAATCATCAATAACCACATTATGGAACCAAATCTCCCATAGAGGAATCAATTTTTCACGTATAAGAGGGAATATAGAATTGTCTACATAATTGTAGGAATTTCCTACCTATTAGTATCTCCAACTAAATTCATAGTAAAATTATGAATGACTACGTCAATATAATTTTTTTCAAACCATCAAGAACTAAAATACATATATTACATTCATTAAAAATTTTTCTAGAAGGGTGGAAGTCGAATTTGCTGGAAAGAAATCCACTAAAAATTTCAAAAATAACTATGAAAAGACTTGGTTGCAAAAGGCTTCGAATAGTTAAACTTTTGGAGTCAAATGTTGTAGGATTTAGTAGAATCGAATGGAAGATCCAAATCTCAACTTAGTAAATTTTTTCCTAATGTTTCTCCTTCAAATCTTGACCTAATGAATTTAGAAAATATTTTTTTGAAAGTGATTATTAGAAATCTGGTTGGAAATATACAAGATCATCCATTTTTCAACGATACTCTGCCACTTTCCCTTTAATATAGAGTTTATCTTCTGATATAAATCATTTTTTAAAAGTTTTTTTTATCTTTAGATGGATATGTTGAGCTATAAAATACGTTCAAACCTGGGATCTTGATTACTTTCAACTTCTAGAGTCGATGAGGATGATCTGGCAAGGTTGATGTGTTAGAAAATTATATATTGTAAAGAAATGGAACACATAAAATATGCAAAAACACAAACACATAAATAACATATAAAACAAGAGAGACACATATATATGTGGTTCATCCAATTTGGGATATGTCCACGGAAAAAACTAGTCCTTCCATTATATTATTCGAAAAAATGAAGAGATGCAAACTAGAACAAATCTATTGTAATATCCTCTACTCTCTCACACAGGCACCCTTGCTATTTCTCGCTCAAATTATACAAAAATACACAGTTGCAATACAATACCCTCATACAACGTAGGGGGTTTCCTTCTAGGGAAAAAAACCTTAAATTAAACATAACTTCAACTGTCATATCATCCACCTAATGAACGACCTAGATTGACTATGAAATTACAATATTTTACAAGGAAATTTTATATATATTTTTAGCTTCAAGGGAGATGCCCCCTAAACCCCTCGCCAAGGGGGGCTCACAAAATCATCGTTGCTCCCCTTGGACCCCCCTAATGGCGATTAAACGATGAGCGACGTTGTTGCCCCGTTAAGGACAGGGGTCCAACACGGTGATACGTAAAGAAGATAATAAGGCTCCACACCCAACATGATGGCGAAAATGGGTTGATTTTGTGCTATGTCACATTTTCGCAATGTGTCTGTATGGAAGGGAAACAACGATGCTGCGCAAACTCCTACTTCTTGAGAAATGCTGAAAAGCAGTGCAAAATCTTAGTGCTTGATAGATGAGATGCTTCTGGTCGCTTCCTAATTTAACTAATGCCTCCAACACGTGTAAAAAAGCTTGCATATGGATACTTTACCCTTTTAGAAGATTTCCTTTACCGTACAAAACCTCAAACTTCAACAAACTCTTTTGTAGCAAAAAACGTAGCGCTAAAAGAGCAATGACTGATATTTTTTTAATATCTCCTAAATAGTAAGCCAGATTGAACTGCTTTTTTTACAAGTAAATATCATTATAACCCTTCTCCAAAAAACATTTGAGCCAAATCTGACTCACGTATTTCAAGAAAATATGAAAATGGTTGTAGATGATGGCGGCCCATTTCTCAGAAACCATGAAGCATTTTGACTTGAAATTAAGTGGATTTATCCATCCTACCTCCATAAATTTACTGTAAACTTTCATGGCAAACAAGTATAGGATTTGAGAGATATCATGAAAGTACAGTGATCGTATGAAAGTGCAACACATAAGCACAATGCTCCAAGCTTATACTATTTCCAGCCATCATATGACATGATGAGGGTACTGGGATGGCATGTAATGGTCCATACAGCGTTTTAAACCCATAATAAAACTTCTAGGTCGAACACAAACCTTCAAACCCCAAACCTTCTTTTTGCAGCAAAAACACAACGTAGTTGCGCAATGCACCTCCATCCACATGACATGACCCAAAACTGATCTTATGATTAAGAAAAAATATTTGGAGAGGATAAAATATCCACAAAAACCTCCTACATGTCTTAATTCAAGGAAAAAATGCCAAAAACCATGATTTCTTCATCAAAATGTGTTTCCTTGGTAAAAGCACAACACCCCAAAGTTCTTATGCTTTCAGTCATCCTAGGAACTTTTGAAAGTACTTGAAAGGTAGAAAATTAATCACACAATGTTGTAAACCTATCAGAATAATTATACTCTAGGCAAAGACCTCCATTATTCAAAATTATTTCTCACAGCAAAAGCACAACGCCTCCCCTGCCTCCTTTGTGTACCGAACAAGAATGAAGACACATTGAGCTTATGATGGAAGAAAAGGAGAGATGAGATATTTTTGATGAAGGAAAACATGAAAATAACCTCCCAGGATGGTTGAGAGCAGATTTTGATGGTGATAATCACAATCTAAACCTGAAAAAACAAAGCACATCACTTGTCCTCTTGATCGTTGTCTTGTTGCTAATCTCATGACCAATCCTCAAATGAATAGAAAGACTGAAATGAAAAGTATTCCTATAATAGAGGACCCTAACAAATTTAAAAGAGATTTTATCCCTCATATATCCAGAGTTAGCATGTATCTAAGCTTGTAAAATAATAACATTAAATATTAGAAGAGATTTGATCCCTCTTTAGAGTTGAGATGGATATAGGATGGTTTAATTATTAATTATAATTATATTATTAATTTATGTTTTTTATTTATTTTATTTTTAGTTTTGGTTTTATGTAATTTGAGTGAGTTAAAATGTTATATATATATATATATATATATATATATATAGCACTAAATATTATCAATGTAACTTATAGATACATAGTTCTTACACCCATTCAACTGAATATTTATTTGTTTTCTCCAATGGATACAAGAGTACGCAGAGTCCATTTTTTTAATGTTTATCCCATAGTAAGGAAATAAACCAAACAACTAGCTCCAAATTATGGAAAGGCCCTTAAATCTAGAAGACATCACACAACATGGCAGGACTCTAAATAAACTAAAATGCATAAAAATCATTCAAATCAAAGGAATAGATGAGAGTAGGGTCCCTAGTACCCAATCTAGGAGGCGCAGCGGTGTCTGAATCATAGTAAATGTGTCTTTATACATGGGCTAGTCTTGAGTCCAACCTATCCAAGGTGAACAATTGGTTCCTCAAAATCATCTTGATGTTTTCCAAAGAGACAAACACATTATACCTTTCCACTTGTTTATCCTTTAAGACTAATCCAAGAAGTGTCTTCATCTGCTAATGTAAATTCACTTAGTTAGATAATGCTTTTCCTATCCCCTGGTGTCGCGAGGGTCTAGAATATAGTAAGAAACCTCATCCATAATCTCAAAGCTTGAGTGGGATTGTCTTTATACTCCCACCTAATTTTCCAATTTTCTTATTTCTGTCAGCATCTCTAGCTAGGCTGTGTTGAAATAAGCTATTGCAGAGTCCTGGTCGAAGAGTGTAGCTCTTCGCTATCCTAATGGGCTAATTCCCCAACCTCCCTTCTTACAATGCATATGTTTCCTTGGAGGCATGGAAACCAGAAGGGGGGAACACCTGTAACAATAACTAAATCAATTGTGTCTTGCAAAGTGAAGAAAATAAAACAAATGATACACTACCAAGGCCCATAATACATGACACAGTGGCATCATTATACCACATGGACCAGACCCCACAATTCGATCGATCCTCAAGCTCAGTCTCCACCAAACTAGTTCAACTCGATATGGAGCTCACTAACACCTGAAAATTAAGCCAAATGCACAACCATAAAATGAATAGAGTGACTACTCCTACAATAATTACATAATTTTAAGCCATCCCAAGAGGGCGAGAGAACATATGCCCAACTATCCAGACTTGGCATGAAATAACCCTTACCAAACATGAAACATGGTACATTCATACCCAAATTTCCCACTCTCAGTTCAAAAAACAATAGAATAGATCCAAGATTGGTACTAACGTGAATCTCTCTCCACCTTAACACAACAGTAACCCTTGACTGGTAACTAGAGATAGAATTTGAATGACCAGGAGAAGTAAACAATATATAAAACAAGGAAAAGAAGGGAATAACTCAATCCACCTTGTCATAGATGTAGGTGATCAACATCCACAAACTAGTGCCATAAAACTCTATAAATAGATCCAAGGGTTTCGTGCACCAATGAAAACAATCCTCCCATGACCTCTTTACCAACATCAAGAAATACACACACATACTTTCGACGCTTCTACCACGCACAAATTTCGTGCTTCCTCTAGTAGCAGGGATATCGGTACCTAGACCTTGCCTCTGCTCCATAGCTCCTCAAAAAACACCCAAAACAAGACATATTGCATGGTTAAATATCCATAAATGGCCAACTAGTGATCTGCATGTAGATGCATGCTGGGGGCGAGCTGCATCCCCTGCTGATAAATGCACACCACATTCCAAGGTGGTGGGCTAAACCCCCAAGGCCCCCTCTTGAACATGTGATCACCCCCATTTGCGAGTTTTATTGATAATCATAATTATTAATTATTTTATTTTGACTGAGTGAAAATGATAAACATTACAATATATCTACCATACTGGGATGGAGAGTGCCTCTTGGTGCAATACTATTAGAATGTGATTTAAAATATAATATACGATAATATTATTATATTATATTATAAATCATATTATATAAATAAAATTTATGTTTTTATTTATGAAAATATAAATAATAGTTATATTTGAAATATAAAATTATGCTATTGAAAAAACAGAGGGTTGCATCTCCAGAGATTTGATCCCTCTAGGTAATTGATATATCTGATGTTAATATGGATCTAGGTGGTTTATATACATAAATGTTTATTTTGGAATATGGTTTATATTAATATAATATAATATTATTATATTATAAATCATATTATATAAATTAGAGTTATATTTTAATTTATGAAAAATATGAATGAATTATATTTAAGTAGGTAGTATTTTTAATTACATAGTGAGGTGTTTATTTTGAAATATGGTTTATATAATATAATACTATGATATTATTGAGTGAAACAAAATATCTGAATAATTAATTTGGTTCATGGCTCTGACAGTGCAATGTTGTCTATATTGTATGCAGGTCGAAGAATCCCAAAGCATTCGTGATGACCTCAACCTCCTCCATTCCCATTATCATTGAAGAAGAAAATGAAGCCCCCGATTTTGAAGCAATCATTCAATATTCATGGCGAATAAGGGCTCTGAAAACTAGGATGTAAACCCTAGAAATGATGATGGATCTAGTTCAAAGCGTAGTCAAGAGTGCCTATGATGCTAGCTAAAATGTTTTGGAATATCATCCCATCAAATTTGAGAAAAAAATGGCTACACAAAAGGGTTCCATGAAGGTCATAAGGATACAAAAGTGGCACACAGATATAACGGTTATTGATATCGCAAGGTTAGAGGACCCTGATCCTATGGTTGAAACTTATGACAGTTTGTGGCTCCATCCAAAATAAATTAGAGGCTCCCATTGAGTGAAGGGATAAGGAATGCCTGCATTGCTCCATTATTATATGTTGTCAAGATATTATGTGCCAAATTCACCAACTTGTTATTGTATCTTTTTCAAGCCCCCCTCTAGGTAGTCATGTTCATTATGGTTTTCTCCTCAAATCTTGTTTGGGACCTTAATTTTTATTTACAGCTCTAAGTGATTATTTTCACATGGAATTTCAGAGTTTCCATATTGGGACTTTTCACATTAGAACCACATAAAAACCTATGATACTTCGATTCTCTAATCTATGATATTCCCAATTTCTGATCCTCCAATACTCTGATTATCCTCATATCTTCGATCTTCGATATTTCGAAACCTTGATTCCCTGATAAACCTCTCCTTTCCATATTAGAAATTCCATATTGTAATTCCCATATTGTAACTTCCTATCACATGTCATTCCTTTAAACCACCGATATAAAATCTCTGATACGATACCTTCAATATAAAATCTCTGATATGAGACCTCTGAGAACACTTCTTGCTTATGTTTATAACCGTTACATTTTTATAATAAAGACTATTGAAAGGAAAGGATATCGCATGTTTCAAATATGTAACCATATGAATTATCCGATAAAAAAACCTTCGATATGCTGACATGTACAAAGACCCATGTGAACCCACGTTTCATCATTTAATGGAAAAATGCATCAAAATTATGATTTCAAGGTTCTAAATGATTTGGTTATTGTAGCTTGATGTCACTGGATTTTTCTTATAAAGGCATGAAATGATATGAATTGTGTTATTTTCTCTAAGGAATTATATGGTTAAGAAAATTTCTTCTTATCCTCATGTTTTCTCTTCGCAGGCTAGTCCCTATAGACAAAGCTTAGTAGAAATGTCTAAAGAAGGCAAAGCCAAGAAGAAATCCGTAGGTCAACAACAATTGGTTCCTCCCCCACCTGAGACTACTTAAATGCTTCCCATATTTTTAGATACGACCAATACTCTAGATGTCAGAACCTCCTCAAGAAAATCTATGTATAAGCTCTTTGAGGATGAAAAACCCAGGGTAAGTATAGAGAAGAGCTACAATAATGATTCTACCTCAACCTGTGAGCCTACATGGAATGATGTTGCGAATTATTTCTTACACAAAATTATAGCAGGACCAAAAATATTTCCTTATACGGACATGATTAAATGGGTCATTGATAAGTTTAATATTTCAGAGAGAGTCTTTTTAACTTCAAAACAAACATTTGTTGGGTCATTCACCAAAAAATATTTAAGGAAAATGTATAAGCTTCCTTTGCAACAGAAGAAACACGCCAATCAATTTGTGCAAAAATTCATGAGTGAAAATGAATATCAATAAGAGCCCATCATGCAATGGAGAAGAGATCCCAACAAACAGACGTGTGAGGTAAAGTGTATGTATTCAATTGCTTCTCTTGCTGGACCATATGTTATATAGTTTCCATGATGTGTAGAATATATGGATACCCTAATGCACAAAAAATTTCAGACCAGTGGGTACCATTAAATGATGTTGCCTCAGGTGGATACATTATGGATTGGGGAACTATATTTTTTTATAATATAGGCAACCAAATCCTAAATTATAGGAAAAGCACATTTTTTCTCAGAAAATTGTTCCCCCATTCTACATGAGTTCTTATATAATGTATTTTGTCTATTTTCACCTCTTATTTTACATTTATAGGATGGAAATGGAACATAGAGGACCCTACGCCTATCCATGTATAATATGGCATACTCTAGGAATCTAAACTCCAACCTCATTTCCATAAAGGTTTCCATGTAGTCATGCTACCTATCTACCAAAATGTATTATATGAGAAATCCCCTAGACTTCCCCTTGAAGCCAACGATGATATATTATTAATAGGGAGATGGTTTGGACATGAATCCTTTACTTATATTTGGATCTTTGGCAGTCTTTCCAGACCTCATGTGTTTCCCCTATGGTGTTTATGCTCTTGATAATTTCAAGAATGTTGGTCTTGAAATTGAAGAAATTTAATGTTTAAATTTCCCAACTGTCCCCAATAGAAAATATGATATTAATCATACTTCCAAGAATTTCACAGTATAGGAAAAGGTTATATTGTTTATGCATGAGCCAGACAAGTTTTATGATTGATTTCAATCATCTTCTTCCTATGCAAAGGTTGATACATTAGCATAAACACAATTTATTCCTGAATAATTGACTAAGTTTAATAAATATAGGAATAAAATAATAACTCATTTTCCTTTAGATTTGTTGAAAAATCCTCAACAAAATACAGAACATGATAAATCCATGACCACTTTGGAAAAATATATTGACACATCTCAACCCAAAGATACAACCACTTCATCCACTGCACATACTAAAGAACCTCAACATGCAACAAATTTGATGAGATATGGGAAGAATTCAACCAAGCTATACAAAAAACCAGGGTTCAATATTTGAAGACTCGAGTGAAGGAAAATACTGCACAGACCCTTGAAGCTATAGGGAAGACCTCACTTACCACTAGGTAATTTGATAAAGCTTTAGATATCGATGATTTAAAGTTATCCCAGTATTTTCGACCTTTGAGGTCATTTTGAAAATCAAAGAAATTCCTCCTCTTGATGTTTTTTATAGTGCTAAGCATAGATTTATGGTCAACATATAGAGAAAAAGAAGGAAATTTTAACAGACCCAGGCTTTAGTCCCTGGTAATGCCTATTTTGAAGTAGTTTATAAATATGCTCAAGAAAATCCTACAGAAGATGTCAGCAGGCTCTCACAATTTGCAGGGGCATATGCTACTGCTACTATTAACAAAGCTTCTGAAGTATATCAACTCCTAAGGGATAAATATGAAATAATCATGCAGCTAGAACATGGTCTAGAAAATGAAAAGAAAATTATTGAACAACAGTGGCAAGCACAACTTGCAGAGATTTAGAATAATTTCAATGACTTAAAGCTTCAACATGAAGCTGATATGAAAAGAAGGGACACTCAAATCCAGGAACTTCAATAGAATATTGAATAGCGGAAAGTGAAACTTGAGATAAATGAATTTAAGAAAGAATCAGGAGAACTAAAAGCTCTCCTTTGTCAATAACAAGTCATTTTCTCCCATAAATTTCCCACTATCAATGACTTATGCAAATTAAGTGATTGATTATTCACTACAAGGAAAATACCCTCTAGCGGATGTTTTTGAGGAACCCCTTATAAAAATACCCCATACATCTGTTTCTAGCGGAGGTTACTAGAGGAGGTTGGTGGGCAGAGGGTTTTGTGGACGTTTTCCACTTGGTGCACTTATCATCCAAAACCGCACCAGTGCGCTCGACAATAGAAAGCACCAGTGCGCACAAAACATTAGCACACCGAACACCGTGCGCTCCGTATACACCCGCCCAGTGCATCATATTACTATAGAGCACCAGTGCTTTACAACTATTCTTCAGCAGTGCATTATAAAACACCATGCCAAAGCAGAAATGACCCAGTGCGGTATTAAGAAATTGCACCGGTGCATCATAAAACATCGTGCTAATACAGAAACTGCCTAGTGTGGTCGTAAGACACAGCACGATTGCGCCTATAAAACCCCGCGCACCAGAACAGGGTTAAATAAAAAAAAATGACGGCCAGAAAACCACATTTTTCACTTTCCTCAGTGCTCCAGAGCTCTCAAGCATTGGTGTAATCTATCCTTGTCTGAGCTTCCCTGACATCGGTGCTCCCATTGCACCATTTGCATGCACTGCTGCTATGCATTTCCCACCAATATCTAGCTTGCATTTTGCAAAATGGTGGGAAATTTTTCTTTTGCAAATTCTACAGCCAATATGCCTCCTCAATGGCGAAATGTATAGGTATTTTTTTTTTTCCATATTTAAGATTTTTAGCGGATTAGAATTTAAAATAACCTTAAAATTAACCATTTAAAATAAATTATTTTTTTTGTCACGCGGTGCGCATGAGCTATTCGGCTTGCACCAGTAATCAGTGCTACCTATAAAATTTACAAGCCGCACTTCAATAGGTGCTAATGGTATCCACAACGTTTTTGAGGTGGTACCGAAAGGCGCACCGCCTTATTTTAAAATTAAAAAAAAGAGTGGTGTGGTATTTTAGCCGACTGCACCATTGACCATGTGGAATAGCGGCAACGCGGTGAGTTGACGGAAATATCCACCCCAGTATTTGTTAGCGCACCGCATTCAACATTTCGACAGTGTCAACGGTGCATCCTAGTAAAAGACTACACCGTTGACTATGTAATTATTCAGGAAGTCGTCACGCTGACACAACTATATGTGTCGGGGCATAGATTTTAGTCATTGCACCGCACTCCTAACACCATACATAGTCAACGTTGCTTTGAAAAATTTTGAGTGCATCGCATACAATGCGTTTAATGTCATCTAGGGCATTGTGCCATATGTGTGAAAAACAAATAACGCACCAAAACTAGTGCATGATTTTTTTTTGTGGCACACCGACTGGTTTGTTTTTTTTTTTCCAAATTTTTTTTTATATGTATATTCCTAAATACATGTCTCATTTAATAATTTTTTTCTAATGAATATGTCAATCATTTAAAGAGAAGATGGGGAACAACAACAACAACAGGTGGAGCAGTATGACATGGTTCGCCTGTGGGAGGCATGAGAGAGGGAGAAATATGTGTACACTCACCCTATTACAACAGCTACCTAGGGGCTCCTAAGGTAGGTAGGCCTCCTCAAGTTCTATGAGGACATCTTATCCGCAAGTGGAATTCCCGCCGACAGGCTTTCCAGGTTGTTCCTAACCAGTGGTACACACCCACTGAGAAGGATATATATTTCATTACAGGGCTATCGAGGAGAGGGGTGGATTTTCCCTCGTTCCCAGAGGTTCTAGCTAGTTTTGTAGTAGGGAGTCAATTAGTGTACTCCTAGAGATACATTGGAGCACCAGTACTATCTCCTGCAGATTTTCAGGTCGCTGGAGGTCAGTTACGTATTGGTGAATTTGGTAGTAAGGAGGTGCAGTGCCTCTCACTTCTCATTTCGACCATTTCACACAACACCAATGACAGGAAACACATTAGTTTCTCGCTTCTATATTATGTTGATTCTTTAGTATAAGAGCCACGACTTGTCAGATGGTTTGCCATTTTTTTGTGGAAGTTCTGTACAGCCTTTGATAGATGTCATGCTCATGCACAAGGGAGGGTCAACTTCCCTTTTTCTTCAGAGATTTTTTGTTTATTTTTTGGGAGGTTTAAGAGACAAGGCCTATTTTTGTTCGGAAGCCTTGTAGGCCAATGGTCGAGGCATGGATGCACATGTAGGGGCATATGATGCCCAATAGGGCGAGGCTATGTTTCCAGCGAGGATATTGCATGATGCACTGGAATTGCTAGCCAGTGTTGACGAGATGCATCCCTTCATGATGGTCCCCTATCCTTATGCTAGATTGGATTGGTGAGGGTGTGCCAACATGATCTTCACAGATGATGAGCCGCCATATGATAGAGGTAATATTACTGTTTTATTTAAATTTATTTTGACATGTTCTTTAACTTGTTTTTATTAAATTGTGTAATGAAATTGTCTAATTATCGTTGTGTACTTGTATAGAGGAGAATATTTTTTATTACATATTGTGGCAAGATAGTACATCATGGAGATCAATTGATCTCCCTAAGATCAATTGATCTCCCTAGAACTAAAGAATCACAAAAAGAGGTTGTTTTCAAATAATGGGAAATAAAATTGAAGCATGCCGAAATGAAAATTTGAAGTGCCAGAAACATCTCCAATAATCTCATAGAATATATCAGTGATAGTCTACTAGAGGCTAACCTAATTCAAGAATGCCCTGAAGACACTTTTCTAGATGTTAAATTTTTACCCACATCATGGATGGATTCATCGAAAAAGAAAGCTAAAAGCATCAGGAATCTATCAAAGGCTGACCTAGAATGCCATTGGCATTACTTGGTTAAACCTCAAATTCAATGGCTAATGTTGAGGTGTCTCTCCAACACAACTACTCATCTCCGTCTAGCACTCAACGACTCAATATTCACGGGAAATATGTGCATGTAGCTGTGTCCTCCACCTGAATTAAAACCAATGATAGATATGTGTGAACTATGGCAACAAATGGGAAAACAAACCTCATCTCATCCATATTCATATTGTTACAACTTAAATCTATTATTGTCTTTTACTTTATTTTTAGGATGGTTTTTTGAAACCACTCCATTATTTTATAATACTTTACTCTATTTTTATTTTCACTAGAAACTATAAATCCCATTCATTGATATGAAGAAGGGGTTATGAATTTTAGCAAGAAAGATTTTGTTTTGCACCACTGTAGCTTGAAGTAATATTAATAGAAATTTGAACTACCACAGTTTCTCTTATGAGCAGAGTCAAAATATATCGGGTACTACTATCTATGTATTATTGATGTGTTTATGATTTCAATGGTTATTTTAATTGTGTTTATTCATATATGTGTTTGCAAACAATTAGTCATTTATCATTATTGATGTGTGTGGTTGAAATATTATAAGTATATGCATGAACAATGAAATATTGTATGTGAAATGAACTTCATTAACTCATTTAATTAACTATTTAATTAAATTATTAATCGTTATTTGTTTTAACCTTGTAGATGATTTTATGATCTATATTGTCATGTTATTTATGAGATCTTTCTAAAGTCACATATATAGAAAAAGATTTATCGAGTAAGATATTTTAAGTTTATTTATTCTTTATCTCTTAGTTCTATTTACATCATTAGCCTTACACTTATATATGTCCCATTCATATCTCATTACTTTTATTAATGGAAACTGGTCCCATAATCCCAGTCAGATCCACTATTCCAAATGGAAAAGGAGTTTTTTTAATTTCCCGACCTAGTGGTTTTCCCCGATGTTGAGCTAGAGAATTCCAAGCCTTCAACATTTTTGGCGCTAAAAGGAGGGAATGTAGACTATGAATGGTGACAATATCTAATCCCAAACCAAAAGGCCATCAAAAGAGTCAATCCCCCTCAAAATCCCCTCCAACTTCAAGATCACATTCAAAATATCCTACTCCTAGATCTGAAGTTGTTGAAATAACAACAAAATATCATAGCACACTTCTTAAGTCAGTTGGTCAAAATTCTACAAAATCACCTCAAGAGTCACCTGAAGTTTAGACCTTAATTCAAGCATTGGAAGGAATTTCTATTTCTGAAGAAAGGAATGTTTAGTCCAAAGTAGCTAAAGTAAGTGTATCATCATCCCTAAAATTTTCTCGTGTATTGAACCAATCTCAGAGTGAAAAAATTAGAATAAATCCTTTAGAGTTCCCATTACCCAATCATCGAAGGAAAGTCCTTACCTCAAAAGCTGAATCTTCCACTAGTGAGATTGCATTATATTCCCCACCTCATACTCCTTTATTTGATCCTTAAAATCCTTCTCTACGTTCTTATTACCATCTGATAAATCCTTCCATTCACATTCCTCTGACACAAGCAACTGGTGCTATCATAACCAATATCACTAGAGGGACAACTTCTTCATCCAAACAATCATCTTCAACCTCTAGATCATATGCATCTTCCTCTTTTTCCTATAAAACCTAGAATGGAAAATATACCTTGGACTAACCTAGGCTCAATCCAAATGACGCCGCCACTCCATCATCTACCTAAACATACAGAGAGATGGTTACCAAATTATAATATTGATTATGGACTGACTGCTTAGGAACACCTTCATAATTTCGTGTTGGCCATCAACCTTAATGGGGTTGTAGAAGAGGATTTTGTAGTCGTAATTTTTCCTTATACTTTTGAAGGATCCACAGGGTCATAGTATTTCTCATTAACACCGGGTTCAAATAACGATTGGAATACATTTAAAGAATAAATTTTGACAAAATTTGGAGATGACTACAAAACAACCACTTTAATCAATGATCTATCTAATCTAAAAGCTAATCCAAACGAGAAGATCGAATATTTTAACTCCAGATTCAAAAAAAATTTAAATAAAATTCTTAATACTTCTAGGCCTGGTAATGATGTGAAAATGGAATGATATATCTATGCTCTTCCTTCTAATTTTGAAATTCTCGTAGAGAGAGCTAATAAGACATTTTTGTTAGAAAACATTAAAGAATCTCTATCTGTAGAGAAGAAATTATTGCTTTGGAAAAAAAGAATTCTCTTGAATAAATAAAAACCAAGAAGGTAAATTTCAAAGATGAATTCAAAAAGAAAGCTCCCAAAGATCATTTCTATTTGAAAGGATTAAAAAAAGTCCCCAAAACAATGTCTAATGAAATGGTAGAGATAAAAAAAAAGAAGTCATCAAATCTTTAAAAAGGCCTTTTCGATGTTTTAAAAATACTCAGTCATCACAATATCAACCCCCTGTCATTATAAAAAATCCAAAATCTGATCAAGGTGAAGAAGAATATGAATCAACCTTATTCGTTGAAGAATCACACGAGGAAGAATTAGCTGAAGCACATGGATTATGTAATTTTATTCTAACCACTTTAGAGAATGAAGAGGAATAATAAGCCTTGATATTAGGTAATATAAGTAAGGGTCATGTCTATGCTCCTTCATCAAGTCAAAAACAAAAGTCTCGTACTGCTCCTACTAAAGAAAAACCTATAGTGAAAAGGTCAAATTCTATACCTTCTGACCATGTTCCATCTTCTTCCAAATCCCCCTCTTCATATAAAACTTTGGTAGTCTCTGATACCATAGAATATAACATCGTAGAATACATGAAAAAGGTTAAATATAACATTTACTTGTATGAGGTTATTAATTTAAAGCAACAACATAAATCCTTACTCAAATAATTGAATGCATTTCTTGCATCCCCACTGCCAACTGTTGTTACTGCAAAAGCCTCAAAAGGGAAAGGAAAGCCTCCAAATGATCCTTTATATAAGATCGACTCTTCCGATGGTATTCTGATTGGAGATAGATCAAATTCGTGTACACCTCCTTTTCTTTTGACCTTTGATATTTTCAATAATAATGTTCACAATTGTTTAGTGGATTTTGGTGAATCATCTAATATTATGCCCTATGAATTTTGTCTTAAACTGAATATCTCGCCTCATAAATATGTTGTTCAAATTGTCCAATTAGATCGAACAAAGGTCAAAGTATTAGGAGAAATGAAATCTTTTTTGATAATATTATCTTCTAGCTCAAAGGTTTTCAAATAATATATATATTGGTTGTTGGCATTCCTCAATTTTATGTTATAATTATAAGCATAGATTGGTAAAAAAAACTACATGTTTACTTTGCAACTGATTGGTCCCACATGTGGCTTCCCTACAACGGTGAACCCAATCAAATCCTGGTAGACAAAGAGAAGCATATGAAATATTCAGTGACTGATCTAGATGAGAAAAATGAAAGAATAGATTTTTGCAAATAATATTCTCGGGAATTATTTTTAGGAATCATTCTTTGGAAATTTTACAACACACAACTCTCCCTTTTTAGTTAATTTTGTTTCTTCCCTAATTAAAAAAATTTCTCAAACAGATTCATCTAAATGTATTAATATTGTAGATAAATCTATAATTATGCATGATGATTTGTTTTGGACTCTTTATTTTGATGGGTTGAAATCTAATGATGGTGCGGGAGCTAGTTACATCTCATTTCACTGCATTTAACATAGCTCCCATCCCAAGGTTACAAAATTCTAGTGTCGATCTCTTGGCCCACGTTTCTTCTAAGATTATCCTACTTGAAGATTTCAGCCTTGACATATTTTCGATTGAATTAATATTTTTCCCCTCCATTCCTCAAAACATAACAAATTGGCGTGTGTTCAATGATGATGATGATATTCTAAGATTTCTAACATCCGAAGGATCTTACTCTGACCAAATCATCAATGAGGATGAGCACGATAAGTAGCCAAATAGACCTACTGAGGAAAATTATTTACCCAAGCCTATGATTAAACTGGAATTTTTATGTGATTTGAAAGATAAGTTTAAAATGGTTACTAATTGCAAACTTCAAATTCCAACTTTGATAATTGAATTGGTTAACTTAGGCTCTCATCTTAAACCTCAGAATATTAATTTAGGCCTTGGACTCACATCTGATGAAAGGTCTACCTTCATTCATATTCTAAGAATATATAAGGATGTATTTTCTTGGAATTATGATTATCCCAAAACTTATGACACATCCATCATTCAACATACCATTCCCATGCTACCAGATTTAAAACCCATTCAACAAAATCTTAGGAAAAATCATCCTAACTTAAAAAATTAGATTAATAATGAGTTAAACAAGCTTCTCAAAGCCAGAATCATATTTCAAGTTAGACATTCCAAGTGGGTTTACAAATCTTGTAGAGGTTAGGAAGAAGAATGGAGATATCCACATTTGTATAAATTTTAGGAATTTAAATAATGCATGCGATAAGGATAACTTTCCTCTACCTCCAATGTAACAAATTCTATAATTTGTTTATGGCTCTAAGCTAATGTATTTTCTAGATGGATTTTCAGGTTATAATCAAATCCCTATACATCTAGGAGACATGCATAAGACCACATTCAGAACTAAATTGGGAACATATGCATATCAAAAAATTCCTTTTGGATTGATAAATGCAAGAGCTACTTTCCAAAGAGCCATGGACATTACTTTTAGAGGTTTGATTAAAAAAACAATTGTAGTATACTTAGATGATATTAATTTATTCCAAAAGGAGAAATAATCATTTTGATGATTTGAATCAACTATTTGAAAGGTGTAAAAGATATTGAATCTCCTTAAATCCTAAGAAGTCATTTTTTCTCTTAGTGAAGGAAGACTTATAGGATTTATTTTTTCCAAAGAGGGAATTTGCATAGATCCAGAGAGAATTAAGGAGATTTATGAAATCCCCTTACCACACAGTAAGAAATCAATGCAGTCCTTCCTTGGGCAAATAAATTTTGTCAAAAGGTTTATCCCAGAATTTTCACAAATTTTCTTATCCTTACCGACCGTGATAAAGAAGAATTCAATTCTCAAATGGGGAAAAGTTGAGAAAGAAGAATTTGAATCAATAAAACAAGCAATGATAGATGCTTATTCTTTTTCAACCCCTAATTTTTCTAAAAAAAATGTTCTATACACTTTTTCTTCCAAACGATCATATGTAGTAGTATTAACACAACCCGATGAACAAAAAGTTGAAGCTCCTATTTCTTTCTTTAGTTCTAATTTACAAGGAGCTGAGTTAAATTACTTAGAGGTGGAAAAGCAAGCATTTGCAGTTTTCAAGTCAATAAATACTTTCATACCTTTCCTCTTAAAAACTCATACAAAAGTGTTTGTCCCCTTCCCAACAGTCAAACAATTACTTATCCAAAAGGAATTAGGGGAGAAAAGAGCTAATAGGGTCACTGCATTGCAAGAATATGACCTAGAAATAAAACCTGCCAAAATAGTAAGAGGATAGGGTTTTTTCATATTGATTACTGGAGCCCATGATACATCAACTGAGGAAGATTCAGGTACTAATGTCCAAATCATAGAGGTATATCCCATCGATACTGAATATCAGTGTCATGATTTAATATTTTATTTAAAAAATGGTTATACTCCATCTAAACTCAATTATAATAGAAAAATATCCCTAAGATTGAAATATAATCAATAGCAACTAATCAATGATGTTTTATTTAGAAAGAATTATGATTCTGTTATGTTAAGATGTTTATAAAAACCTGAAGAAGAAAAAGTTTTATAAGAGCTACATGATGGACCTTTTGGTGGACACTATAGTGGAGACACCACTAGTAATAAGATCCTGCATGTTGGTTATTATTGGCCAAATTTATTCAAGGATACTCTTTCTTATGTCAGAAAATGTAAAGTTTTCGAAACTGCTAGAGGGAGACAAAAGAAACCAACCCTACCTTTGCAACCGATCAACATTGAACAACCCTTTGAGCAATGGGGCTTAGAAATAATAGGTGAGATCATTCCGCACTCATCCAAACAACATAATTACATATTGATTGCTTTAGATTACTTTACAAAACAGGTGGAAGCAATACATTTAAAGGTTTCCAATTGTGAAAGCATTATTGAATTTATTGATCAATTTATTATCACTAGGTTTGGCCTTCCTTATGCCCTTATTTTTTATAATGCCTATTTTTTTTTTTGGAAACACCATAACTAAATTTTCTCTCAAAAGAGGATTAAAGGTAAAATATTTTGCAAACTACTACCCATGGGGAAATGGTCTAGCAGAATCTACCAAAAAAAACCTCATAAGGATCATCAAACGAACAATTTACCAAAATCAAATAAATTGGCACAAAGCTTTAATTTTTTCATTATGAAATATAGAATCACTCAAAAGACCTCTATAGGTACTCCTCCTTTTCATTTAGTGTACTAGAAAGAAGTTGTCCTGCTTCCTAATTTCTCCCTCCCCTCACTATACCTAGTGTAATTTATTGAAGAAAAACATTCATCTTCTTTACAATTAAGAATACATAAAATCCTTAAGTTAGAAGAAGATAGAAACAAAGCCATCCAAGTCCATGCTCATCATCAACAATTGGTCAAGTCTTCATTTGATGCAAGTTCAATTAATAATAATTTTTTTGAAATTGGATATTTAATTTTGAAATGGGATAAGGCCCATGAAGAAAAAGGAAAACACACTAAATTCCAAAAGTTGTGGTTTGGACCATTTCATATCATTGAGAAGCTAGGTCCATCAATATTTATTTTGCAAGATCTATAGGGAAAGAGGGATGTGCTTCTTGTTAATGGACTAGTTCTCAAAAAATACTTTTCTTAAATAACACTCATTTTTTTGTAAATATGTTGATAATCATATGTAAATACCAATGTCTTTAGCCCTAGTTGTTAGGTAATACATTTTTGGACTTCACATTATAACCTCTCATCATTTTTGAAGTTTGAATGATTAAGGAAGAAGTATGTAAAAGATAATTATAAGATTGAAATTTATTATTGCACTTATCATAACTCTTTGAAGTCTTACATATCCATTAAATTGTAAAACCTTGTAACTTGAAACTTAAAAAAAATCTACTTGTCTTCTGATTGGTCATGAAATTTTTTCTTTAAAAAGTGAAGACTATTTAGAAACTTTAGCATCCTTTGACTCCAATTTTCATCCATAACTCTTAAGGAGTAAATTTACCTCCACATCCACTAATTGTACATTTTTAGAGTGTAATTCAACAATATGTAAAACTTAAAAGATAAGAGGTCTCATTACGAGTCTACTTACCATGATCATGGGAAACTAATGATGTTGAGATTATCATAACTGTCCAAAAAACTAGGATAATGGCTTGTAGTTCTATAACTATAAGACAAGAGGTCTCATCATGAGTTGGCTTGTTCAAACTCATTATAACTTGTGAATGGCATTGTCATCATCTGGTCACCAAGCTAGGAAAATGACATTTAAGTAACTCTAAAGAAAAATTAAAAGAAAAATTAATTACTCTAAGAATATTAGTATAAGTGGATGGGATACTGGTTCATTTTTCGTTAAATGGTAACCCTGTCAAGGCTATGGATGCCTGCTCACAATAGTGGCTCTACTAATGACAAATTAGTCTATTTTAACACACTAAGTTTTAATAGTCATCTACTTTATCTTTACAACTTATTAATTACTAACATAGTCAATAAATATTTTTATCTATAATAAGTTTCGAGAATTTTATAGATTAATGAGTTCTTTTATTCAGAGTTATCCTTATCAATCTAAATTTCAAAATATTTTTATCTTTCTAATTTTTTCTTTGATAAGTTTAAATTTCCTCTATTTTTATAGAGATAACTACTTCACCTAGTGTGTCGCCAATTTTTGGAGTACTCAACAACACCCCATTTAGTTAATAGTAGAGCTAATAAATAATGGGGACCCTTTTAAAACTTAGATAAAATCCCTTAGTTTTAAAATAAAATAAGACAATTTAAGCTTTTGGTCACCCAAAAACATTATTAAATGAGATAATTCCCTTATCATAACTTTCATATTAGAGTTTAGGCTCACAATGCAATATTCATAAATAAGCTACCTATAGGATTTTTATCGAAATGCATTATCGAAAATATTCTAAAGGATCGTAGCATGTCTCATAGAGAAATATTTGGTACAAGACCTCCGGTTAAAGTTTCATTTTTTTTTAATCTTATAAATAATAAAGTGCTTCTTAGTGAATATAATAATGAAAGGCCTGACCCCATAGGATTGTCACATGGCATTTCAAAGTTTCCATATCGGGGATTTTCATATGAGCACCACATAAAATCCTTAGATACTCCGATTCTCCGATATCTGATATTCTCAATCACCAATCATCCGATACTTTGATTATCCTCATATCTCTGATCTCTGATATTCCCAATCCCTAATCCCCTCATAAACATCTCCTTTCCATATCTTAATTTCCATATCATAACTTCCTATCGGTTGCCACTCCTTTAAACCCCTGATATAAAATCTCCAATATGAGAACTCCGATAACACTTCCTGCTCATGTTTATAGTCATTACAATTTTATAATAAAGTCTATCGGGAGGAAAGGATATCGCATGTTTCAAAGATTTAATCATATGAATTCTCCGATAAAAAAACCTTAATATGTTGACATGTACAAAGGCTCATGTGAACCCATGTTTGATCATTTAATGGCCAAATGCATCGAATTTATGATTTCAAGGTTCTAAATGATTTGGTTATTGTAGCTTGATGTCACCAGATTTTTCTCATAAAGGCATGAACTGATATGAATTGGGTTATTTTCTCTAAGGAATTCTATGGTTATCTCTTTGCAGGCTAGTCCCGATAAAAAAAACTCAGTGGAAATGTCTAAGGAAACTAAAGCTAAGAATAAATCCACATGTCAACAACAAATTGGTCCTCCTCCACCCGAGAGTACTGGAATGCTTCCGCTATTTTGAGATATGGCCTATACTCCATATGTTGGAACCTTCTCATCGAAATCTATGTATAAAATCTTTGAGGACGAAACACACAGGGTAGTGGAGAGAAGATTTACAACTGATGATTCTACCTCAACCTCCGAGTCTACCTAGAATGATGTTGCCAATTTTTTCTTACACATAATTTAGCTCGACCAAAAATATTTCCTTATAAAAACATGATTAAATTGGTTATTTATAATTTTAATATTTCAGAGATATTTTTTCTAAATTCAAAGCATATTGTTGTTGGGTCATTCTCTAGTGAATATTTAAGTCAAATATTTAAGTTGCCTCCATACCAGAAGAAATACGACAAGCAATTTGTGCATAAATTTATGAGCGAAAATGAAGATCAGACAGAGCCCATTAGGAAATGGAGAAGAGATCCCAAAAAACACAAGTGTGAGGAAAAGGGTATGTATTCAATTGCTTCTCTTGTCGAACCATTATGTTATATAGTTTCCATGATGTGTAGAATATATGGATACCCTGATACCCTGAAATTATCAGACCGGTGGGTACCATTAATTTATGTTGCCTCAGATGGATACATTATGGGTTGTGTTGGGTGTGGAGCCTGATTATCTTGTTTATTTTGTATCACAACGTTGGACCCCTGTACCTTAATGGGGTGGCAATGCCACCTGTAATTAAATGCTGCCTGGGAGGTCCAGGGGGGGGGGGGGGGGGGTGCGAGGGCACGCTTTATGGAGCCCCCCTTGGCGGGGGGTTTCGGGGGCATTGCCCCCGAAGCTAAAAAGAGATGTAAAATTTCCTTGTAAACATATAGTAATTTATAGTAAATCTGGGCTATTCATTAGGTGGATGATCTGATGGTAGAAGTTATGTTTAGTTTGGGGTTTTTTTCCCTACAAGGCAACCCCTTCCTTGTATAAGGGCATTGTATTGTGGTTGTGTATTGTATGTGTATTCTCAAAGCGAGAAACATATAGGGAGACTATGAGAGAGAACATAGGATATTACAACGGATCTACTGTAGGTTTTGTCTCCTCATTTTATTTGGATAATAGAAAGGAAGGATTGGTTGTTCGAGGTGGATGTAGCCCAAACTAGGTGAACCACGTATATCTGTGTCTCTCTAGTTTTATGTTTTTTTTGTTCTTGTGTTTTTCGCATATCTTATGTGTTTCATTGCTCTGTAATATATAATTTTCTAAAAACTGGTATCAGATCCGAAGGTCTATTTGGCTGATAAACTCGCAAGAAAGAAGGGTTCCTGGTTCGAGTGGGAGAAATGGTGGAAGATGGTAAGTTTATGGTCGAGAAATTTAACGGCCAAAACTTCCCGCTATGGAAGATGTAGATGGAATATTATCTGTATCAGAAAGATCTATACCTACCATTGAGTGGAAAACCGACGGTTATGACAGACGTAGAATGGGAGATTCTAGATAGAAAGGCACTCAAAACAATATGGTTGTGCCTCGCGGTGTTGATAGCCTTCAATATTTTGAAGGAAACAACAACATAGGGTTTGATTAAGGTGTTGGAAAAATTATATGAAAAACCCTCAGCCTCCAACAAAGTATTTCTTATGAAACGTTTATTTAATATGAAGATGTCAGAAGGTGGATCTGTTGCAGACCATTTAAATGAATTTAATACAGTTACCATTCAGTTAAGTTCTGTAGGGGTAAACTTTGATGATGAAGTTAGAGCTCTGTTATTCTTGTGCTCATTGCCAGAGATTTGGAATGGTTTAGTAATGGCCATTAGTAACTCTATCTTTGGATCTAGTACTTTAAAGTTTGATGATGTTGTTGGTGCTATCCTTAGTGAGGAAATGCGACGGAAAAGCTCCGGTGAGACATTAGGTAATGCTTTGAGTGCAGAGTCTAGGGGAAGAAGAATGGAAAGAGGAAAGAGCTCGGGATATCGCAATAAATCAAGGAAAGGTAGATCCAAGTCCAGATCGGGGATAGTGTGCTGGAATTGTGGAAAGAAAGGACACCTAAAGAAAGACTGTAGATCTCGGAAGGAAAAAGAAGGAGACACACAGCAAGAAAACAATCATGAAGCAAATGTGACAGGTGATGTGTTACAAGATGCTTTGATTCTTTCTTTCGAAAATGTTACTGATTCTTGGGTTGTAGATTCAGGGGCTTCATTCCATGCCACACCTGATAAGAAATATTTTCATGACTATGTTCAAGGAGATTTTGGACAAGTTCATTTGGGTGATGATAAACCATGTAAAATTGTTGGAATGGGTAAAGTTCTTGTAAAACAACAGAATGGAAACCAATGGCTACTAAAGGAGGTAAGGCATGTTCCAGATCTGAAGAAAATTTTGATTTCAACAGGGCAGTTAGGCGGTGAAGGTTGTGTGACAACTTTCACAGATAAAACTTGGAAGGTCACCAAAGGAGCCCTAGTAATAGCAAAAGGCGAAAAGGTTGGTACATTGTATTTATGCAATGGTATTTCTAACTCTGTTAATGCTTTAACTTCCAAAGGAGCAGATGCAGCATTATGGCATCATAGGCTCGGACACATGAGTGAGAAGCGAATGAAGATTCTTCACTCAAGAAATTTGTTGCCAGGTTTGAAGAATGTTGATTTGGATTTCTGTGAGAATTGCATTTATGGAAAACAGAAGAAAGTCAGATTTCTCAGAGTTGGGAAAGAAAAGAAAAGCGAAAAATTGGAGCTTGTGCATACAGATGTATGGGGACCTGCTCAGGTATCATCTCTCGGTGGCTCTCGTTATTATGTTACTTTTATTGATGATGCAACTAGAAAAACATGGATTTATTGTATTCAGAATAAATCTGATGTATTTGATATTTTCAAGAAATGGAAAGCTTTGGTTGAGATTGAGACAGGAAAGAAGTTGAAGTGTCTCAGATCAGACAATGGAGGTGAATATTGCAGCAAAGAGTTTGATAGGTACTGTTCAGAGCATGGAATTCGTATAGAGAAGACAGTTCCAAGAACACCACAAGAAAATGGTGTGTCAGAAAGGATGAACAGAAAAATCATGGAGCATGCAAGGTGCATGAGATTGCATGCAGGATTGCCTTTACAATTTTGGGCAGATGCTGTAGATACTGTTGTTTATCTAATAAACAGAGGGCCTTCAAGTTCCTTGGATGGTGGTATTCCAAAGGAAGCATGGATAGGTAAAAAGGTAAACTACTCTTTTTTAAAGCCTTTTGGCTGTGAGGCCTTTGTCCATATTAATAAAGAAAATAGAACAAAGCTTGAGGCAAAATCAAAGAAATGTACCTTTATTGGATATGGTGTTAATGATTTTGGTTATCGCTTATATGATTATGAAAATTACAAAATCATTAGGAGCAGAGATGTAATATTCAATGAAAAGTTCTTGTATAAGAATCAGTTGCAGGAAAAGAAACAGGAAAAAGAAAACAATGAATGCACAGTTCTTGATGAGATCATAGAAAAAATAAAGTTTCCTGAAAATAATAATAATCAACAGCCACAACAACAACAGGCACCTCAAACACCTGAGAGTGGTGTTAGAATATCTACTAGGATAAGTAGACCTCCTGAATGATACTCTCCTTCGTTATATTTTTATTGTTGACTGATTTTGGTGAACCTGAATGTTATGAAGAAGCAATGCAGGTTGAAACTAGGAATAAGTGGGAGCTAGCCATGGAAGAAGAGGTGGACTCCTTAATGCATAACCAGACTTGGGACTTAGTCAGGCTGCATGCAGTTAAAACAACATTGCAGAATAAATGGGTTTACAGGATAAAGGAAGAAGATGGAGGAAAATAGAGGTAGAAATATAGACTTGTGGTGAAGGGGTTTTCACAAAAGAAAGGTATTGATTTTGATGAAATATTTTCTTCTGTTATTAAGATGACTTCAATTAGAACTATTTTAAGTCTTACAATAGTGTATTTACATCTTGAACAGTTAGATGTAAAGACAACATTTCTCCATGGAGATTTGGAGGAAGAGATATATATGGAGCAACCAGAAGGATATGAGGTCAAAGGGAAAGAAATATTAGTGTGCATGTTAAAGAAGAGCTTGTATGGCTTAAAACAGGCTCCAAGGTAGTGGTATCTAAAATTTGACAAGTTTATGTCTGAAAAAGGTTATACTAGATGTCACTCTGATCATTGTGTTTATCTGAAAAAGCAAAATGATGGCAGCTATATTATATTGTTATTGTATGTAGATGAAATGCTTCTTGTAGGGTCTAACATGCAGGAAATAAATGTGCTCAAAAGAAAATTGGCAAATTCATTTGCAATGAAGTATTTTGGAGTTGCAAAACAAATCCTTGGTACGAGAATAACTAGAGACAGGAAAAATCGCAAATTAACACTATCTCAAAATGAGTACATACAAAAGGTGTTGAAAATATTTAATATGCATAATGAAAAACCAGTTAGTACACCTTTTGCTAGCCATTTCAAACTTAGTAAGGATATTTTCCCAAATACCTAAGATGAAATGGATTATATGTCTAAAGTTCCATATGCATCAGCAGTTGGAAGCTTAATGTATGCAATGGTCTGCACAAGGCTTGATATTGCACATGCAGTGGGAGTTGTAAGAAGGTCCATGAAAAATCCAGGAAAAGAACATTGGATGGTAGTAAAATGGATTCTCAGATATTTGAGAGGTACCACAAATCAAGCATTATGCTTTGGTGGTTCAAACATTTCTCTACAGGGATATGTTGATGCAGATGTGGTAGGTGATAGAGATAACAGAAGGAGAACTACAGGATATGTATTTACTGTAGGTGGAACAATTGTCAGTTGGGTTTCAAAAATCCAAAGTGTTGTTGCACTTTCAACAACAGAAGCAGAGTATGTTGCTGCTACAGAGGCTAGTAAAGAAATGATTTGGTTACAGAGGTTTATGTATGAATTTGGTAAGAAGCATGATATGGGCATGTTATACAGTGATAGCCAAAGTGCCATTCATCTTGCAAAAAACTCACAATTTCATTCCAAGACTAAACACATACAACTCAAGTACCATTTCATACAGTCAATATTGGAAGATGGACAGTTGAAGCTGGGAAAGATACACACTAGCCAGAATCCTGTAGATATGCTAACAAAATTTGTAACCAGGGAGAAATTGAGATTATGCTCAGTTTCAACTGGTATTCAAGGATGACGATGAAGATGAGAAATAACCAGGTCTAAAGAGGAGCCATTGTCCAACAAATGAAGCAGCAGTGGAGTTGCTACAATCAGTCTCCAAGTGGGAGATTGTTGGGCGTGGAGCCTGATTATCTTGTTTATTTTGTATCACAGCGTTGGACCCCTGTACCTTAATGGGGAGGCAACGCTGCCTGTAATTAAATGATGCCTGGGGGGTCCAGGGGGGCGGCTGTGACTTTATGAAGCCCCCCCCCCCTGGCGGGGGGTTTCGGGGGCAGCGCCCCCGAAGATAAAAACAGATGTAAAATTGCGTTGTAAAAGTATACTAATTTCTAGTCAATTTGGGCCGTTCATTAGGCGGATGATCTGATGGTAGAAGTTGTGTTTAGTTTAGGGGTTTTTTCCCTAGAAGGAAAACCCTCGCTTCATATGAGGGTATTGTATTGCAGATGTGTATTCTAAATGCGAGAAACAGATAGGGAGACTGTGAGAGAGAATAGAGGATATTACATCGGATCTGTTGTAGGTTGTGTCTCTTCATTTTGCTGGATAACTCGTTGTTCGGGGTGGACGTAGCCCAAACTGGGTGAACCACGTATATCTGTGTCTCTCTGGTTTTATGTTTTTTGTTGTTGTTGTTGTGTTTTTTTGCATATTTTATGTGTTGCATTACTCTATAATATATAATTTTCTAACAGATTGAGGAACTATATTGTATGATAATATAGGAAACCAGATCCTATTATACGAAAAATCATAGTTTTTTTCATAACATTGTTCCCCCATTCTACATGAATTATTATATAATGGATGTTGTGTGTTTCACCTCTTATTTTACATATATAGGATGGAAATGGACCATAGAGGACTCTACGCCTATACATGTCTATTATAACATACTCTAGGAATCTAAATTCCAGCCTCATTTCTATAAAATTTTCTATGGATTTATGCTACATATCCACCAAAAGGTCTTTGATGAGAAATCCCCTAGACTTTCCCCAGAAGCCAACAATGATTTATTATCAATAGGGATATTGTTTGGAGAGGAATCCTTTATGTATATGCGGATCTCCGACAGTCTTTCCAACCCTCATGTGTTTCCCCTTTATGTTCCTCATAAACTCTTATCCAAATAAATATCATATCAAACTGTTGGGAATGGACTTTCAAAACTTTTGAAAGATGCTAAGAAGATGATGCGACCTACCTTTCCTATTTTCTGTGGTGTTTATCCTCTTGATAATTTCAAGCATTTTGGTCTCGAAATTGAAGAAATTAAATGTTTAATTTTCCCAACTGTTCCCAATAGACAATATGATCTTAATGATACTGCCAAGAATGTCACAACACAAGAAACGATCAGAAAATTTATGCATGATCCAAACAAGTTTGATTATTTATTTTAATCAACTTATTCCTATGCAAAGGTTGAGACATTAGCAGCAACACAATTTATTCCTGAAGAATTGGCTAAGTTTAATCAATATAGGAATAAAATACTAGCTCATTTGCCTTTGGATTTGTTGAGAATTCCTCAACAAAATACAAAACATGATAAAGCCATGACCACTTCGTAAAAAGATACCGATACATCTCAAACCAAAGAGACAACCACTTCATCCACTGCACAGACTAAATAAGCTCAAACAGGCATCAAACTTGATGAGATATGGGAAGAATTAAACCAAGCTATACAAACAAAAGGGGTTCAATATTTGAAGACTCTGGTGTAGGAAAAGACTACACAAACCCCTGAAGCTATAAGGAAGACCTTGCTCACTATTGGGACCTCTAATAAAGCTTTAGATACTGATGATTTAGAAATTGTCTCAGTATTTACGACCTCTGAGTTTGTTTTGAAAATTGAAGAAATTCCTCCTCTTTATGTGTTTTATAGCCCTAAGCATATAGCTATGGTCAGCAGATAGAGAAAAAAAAGTAAATTTGAACAAACCCAGGCCTTAGTCTCTAGTAACGCTTCTTTTGAAGAAGTTTGTAAATATGCTGAAGAGGATCCTATAGAAGATCTCAGCAGGCTCTCACAGTTTGCAGGGGCATATGCCACTACTACTATTGACAAATTGTCTAAAGCACAACTTCTAAGTGAGAAAGATGAAAGAATCATGCATCTATAATAGGGTCTAGAAAATGAAAAGAAAATTATTGAAAAACAGTGGCAAGAACAACTTGAAGAGCTTCAGAAGAATTTCAATGACTTACAGATTCAACATGAAGCTTATCTGAAAATCAAGGACACTCAAATATAGGAACTTCAAAAAAAGATTGAACGACTGAAAGTGAACCTTGAGATAATTGAATTTAAGAAAGAAGCAGGAGAACTGAACAATCTCCTTTATCAACAACAACTCATTTTCTCCTAGAAACTTTCCACTATCAATGACTTATGCAAATCAAGTGATTCATTAGTGAATTAATTATCTGATCTGAGGACATGCTATGAGGAGGTCGAGGAGAAGATTTTTTATTATATATTGTGGCAATATAGTACAACATGGATATCAACTGATCTCCATAGAATTGAATAATTATAAAAACATATCATTTTTAGAGAATGGGAAATCAAACTGAAGCATGCAGAAATAAAAATTTCTAGTGCCAGAAACATCTCCAGAAATCTCACAAAATCTATCAGTGACAGTATACTACAGGCTAACCTGAATTAAGAATGACTTGAATGAAACTCTCTTGATTTTAAATTTTTAACCACGTCATGGAAGGATTCATCGAAAAAATAAAGTTGAAAGCATCAGGAATTTTTCAAAGGTTGACCTAGAATGCCATTGGCATTACTTGGTTAAACCTCATAATCAATGGCTAATGCTGAGGTGTATCTCCAACACAACTACTCATCTCCTTCCAGCACTCAACAACACAATATTCATAAGAAATAAGAGCATGGAGCCTCATCATCCACCCAAATTAAAACTGATGACAGATATGCGCGAACTACGACAAAAAATGGGAAAACGACCTTCATATCAGCCATAGTCATATTATTACAACTTAAATCTATTATTTTCTATTACTTTATTTTAAGGATGGTTTGTTGAAACCACTCTAGTAATTTATGATTCTTTACTATATTTATTTTCACTAGAAACTATAAATCCCCTTCACTGATATGAAGGGGTTCTGAGTTTTTGCAAGAAAGGTTTTGGTTTTCACTATTGTAGCTTGAAGTAATCTTAATAGAAAGATGAACCACCATTATTTCTCTTATGATCGGAGTCAAAATATATCAGGTAATACTATCTATGTATTATTTATGTGTTTATGAGCTGAATGGATATTTTAATTTTGTTTATTCATATATGCTTTTGAAAACAATAAGGAATTTATCACTATTGATGTGTTCGGTTGAAATCTTATAAGTATATGCATGAAAAACGAAATATTATATGTGCAATGAAATTCATAAACTAATTTAATTAACTATTTAATTAAATTAGTAATCATTATTTATTTTAATCTCATAAATGATTTGATGATCTATATTGTCATGTAATATATGAGATCTTTCTAAAGTCACATATACATAAAAAGCTTTCCCAGGTTAGATGTTTTAAGTTTATATATTATTTAGAACTTAGTTCTATATACATAATTAGCCTTAAACTTATATCTTCTATACATATCTTATTACTTTTATTAAGGGAAATTGATCTCATAATCCCAATTGAAGCTACCATTCCAAATGGAAAATGAGTTGTTTTAAGTTCTTGACCCGGTGGTTTTCCCCGATGTTGAGGCAGAGAATTTTGAGCCTTGAATATCTTGATAGGGTGTAATTGGGCCCATATAAATATGTTTCTATGAGGTAACTTCAGGGTTTGAAACATATGCATTCCATAAAAAAACAAAGAAACCACAGTGATAAATATTACAATGCTAAGGTTTAAAAACTATAAATAACCCCAAGTCATAATGGAAAACAACCATAGTGTTTTAATACCTTGTGGGTGTTATAATAGACATGTTATGGTATCTAATCATGAAGAGGGGTCTTTGATATGATATGTTTAAATTCATGTACTATAGCCATATAACATGGCATCAATATTTGAAAACAACCCTTTTATGACTATTTAATGACCATAGGGGATTAATGAAAAACAAGGTTTTGTACATCCATGCAACAATATATAAAGACTTAAGGAAGGTTAATTCAGTGTGTGTTATTTAGTAGGAGATATACTTTACACCTCTTTAGTAACACAATAATTGAAAGAATTCAATCGAATGTTTCCTAGCGAGTGAAATTGTGATGATTATAAAGGGAGAACCATGAAGGCAAGAGCTTCGATGTAGAGTGATTTTAATACACACATTTTCGCATGACATAAAAAGACTAATGAATTTATAAAATGAATATAGCTTAAGAAAAAATAATATTATGATGTATTTATTTAATGAAATTTAATGGATGCGGCCTATGTGCTTGATCATAGCCAAAATTGAACACAGTAATTGTTTCTTACATGATGAAAAAAAAAAAAATGTGTATGTTACACAAAAAGTGTAGAGACAAGCAAAAGAGTATTGTATTATGAATAATTTCTATAATTTTACTAAATGTATAAGTTTGCAAAGTTGATAATCGATTGTTTCCAAAATACCCCTACCCATAGGAATAAGTATGTTGGGCATTCGGGAGTGCAAGAAATTTTCTGATAAATCGAGTAATAATATAGTCTATAGTTAGTGAACTCTATCCAATAATTATTTGTATATTGAGCGGAAAAAAATGAGCTAATAATTTATGGAGTTGAGAGAAAACACTTACATGACCAAGCAAATAAATGCATACATGTATAGATGTGTAAGGTAGAAATTGTAGAATTACTTATCTTACTCTGTTAAATTGTTAGAAACTATAGATAGATATCGTAAAGACATAAGTTGGGATGTTTACAGATGAAATTATATGTGAAAATTTTGAAATTACATGTATTTTGGTTATCTATTAGTGTACAAAATGTAGCACTTGTTGTTGAAGTTGTGTATGCAGTTTATTACATGTAGTATGATCTACAAGGATAACCTTGTGTTGTACTATTAACGTTTGCAATGTATTTTTAACTTGAAAAAAACTACTTTTGGTATATAACTTATAGGATTGATAGGCATAGATTTATTATATTAGATATCTACTTCAGGTTGTCTAAAATGGAGGTAGGAAAAACATAAAAGGGTAATCATGGTATTAAAATATCTAATTCTTAGTTGTTACATTAAAATACTTTTGGAGAGTAGTTATCAAACTTTATGGGTACAGGTAGTCCATGACTACCTCTTCGCACAAAACTTGCTTAGAAAGGGCTGTCAAGCGCTACATTTTGATAGAATGGTTTAGAGAAGAAGAAAGAACTAAGGAAAGTAAAAAGGATGAGGGAAATACTTAGTGGAAAGATAAGAAAGTACTAACTCAAATGGAACAGTAATATTGTATGTTCATGACTAAAGAGAAATAAGAAGTAAGCCACAAAGGTACAAAACTTATAGTAATTGTTATTGAACACAAAGACCTTCTAAAATCAAACATGGATAATATAATGATTAGAAAAATCAAGTATGTATATCTTGAGTGAACGTTGTGAATAGCTATGGAATATAAAATATTTACAAAATTACATGCTTATATACTCCAAAATTTATTTAAAAGAACAATCACATAAAATATGCTAAGAAGGTTTGGAAACCTTCACTATAAATAATTTAATTTGAGTTTTATAATTGAGTCGAAGGGAAAAATAGAGTATATACATATAATAAAAGGTATACTATACATTGTTAAGGTATGTATGTACAAATTGGAAATATACTTAGAAGAAGGGTTGAGAACCCTTTAGAATACAAAATAAAATATAACACGAAATATGATGTACTCAAAAAGATTATGTCTAGGCATACTCAATCTTAACACTTGTTAAAACCTATTTAGATATACAAAACATCTATATCAAGGAAAAACGTATACTAACAACATAATGCAATTATGAGTATGGTAAGAGCTAGAACATATGGCTATACATAAACCGCCATGGTTGATATGAGTAGGCCATGGGTTTCATCACTAACAATACCTCTGGAAGAATTAATGTACTAAGGAATATTCTTAACCAAAAGGTCTCGTCATGAGGAAAACCACAGGAAACTCATTACAGTTGTAGAATAGTTAAGAATCCTGGTAAGAACCATAAAAATGTGGATTGTAATGAGAACTAATTCCATATAAAATCATTTAAAATCCATAATTCTTCTTTTATGTAGTGACAATTTTGGTATTTAATATCTTTTTAGAATTCCAAGATAAATATTTTGACCTCCTTGATGAAGGAATTACAAATAGTGATTTTATCATATCTTAAATTTCTTAAGTTTCAAAGTTCATGATTGTGTGATGAGTATTTCATGGTAAGCCAAAACTGAATAAGCTAAGACTTGTGGAACAAAGGATGGCCAATAATATTTTCAAAGAAAAATAAACATGAGAAGACTTGTAGGTTGCAGAGGAATTACTGGTTTAAAATTGTTGTTTCAAAACATCAAAATGATGGCAAGTTGGGATAGAATATCACAATATTTTGCAATTGAGAGAAAAATTTGTCTAAAAAAAAAAAATGACAAATGATCAAAAGCATTTTGAGACTCTCAAAGTAAAAATGGAAGTGATAATCGCATATTTATTTCTCCAAGACACCATAGAAGCATGAAATCACTTAGGAGTAGTGTTGAAAATACTTAGATAAATACCATATTTATGCTAAACTTTGTAAGTGTGAATTTAATCAAGACCAGAGTAAATCTTGAGAACATGCAATTTCCTAAGAAGTAATTGCAATGGACTCTGAAAAGTTCAAAGTAATACTTGATTGGCATGTACTTGAAATATGTCGTGTACATCTGATCTTTATGAGGTTACAATATCATATTGTATATTTGTTGAAGGTTTCACTAATTGTCGTATTTAATATCTTCATAAAAGAAAAGAGTTAAGTTTGTCTAGAACCAAAAATGACAAGAAAGTTTTGATTAGTTGGTATGGTTCCTAACTGTAACTCATATACCTATAGATTGATTTGAGTTGATGGAACAATATAAACATGAAGGTTGTTGACTAGATTTCGTGGATTATCTCAATGCAATTACAAAAGTTTAAGGTTGAGTGATGCAACCATAATTGTGAGGGGAAAATATCTTAACTTGGATTTTTCAAGTTTGATGTATTTTCTTTAAAATATTTGGAATGGTGCCCTAAGTTGATGAATGAAATTATAGGCATGATGATGACAGTGTGGATGCAGGCTTTAAGGAGAGTTGTTCAAACTTGGTTACAATGTTCTCTAAATCTGGAGGAATTTGTTCCAATTCCTTATTTCCACTCTCATTCATCAAATTGTATGAATTCTGATTGATTATTTAACAAAATGCACATTCGGAAGAAAAATCCCCTCTAACCATTCAAACCATGATAACTCACTTTATAACCATTGTTTCGATCCTTTGGAACCATGATAATGCATTTTTAAACAATGGTCAAAACCTTCAGAAATATTATAATGCACATTATAATATGTTGAATGGGGTTCGTAAATGTATCAATTTACTTTAAACAATGAAAACCTTTCAAAAGTTAAACTGTTGGAAATGGCTTTTCGGACCCCAACACTGTAATAAAAGTTTATTGAAATAAACCTTCAGAAATTGGGTTCCAGACTTAAAAAATCTTTAATAAAGCTCTATTTAAATAACCATAAGGTCAAAACCTTGTTTTAAATCCTGTGCAATTATCGACGCGAACACTGTCGGATCTCCCACGGATCTAATCATACGACAATCACATTGAATCGACCTCCAAACTTTATCACCCAAAAGCAACGCGAAATGGGTGGTATTGCGCTCGTGACGTGTCGCGTTATGATTGGATCATGTTCAATTATAATAAAACCACCCACATGCCAAAATTTGTGCGACAACAGTGCCCCGTTTCCTCCAAAACCGCTTTTCCTCAAAACTCTGTTTTCAACCGCGTTCAAACACATATTTTCACCATTTCGTCGTTTAACTTCAATTTCTCATGAAAACCTCCTTTTCAACTTCAAAATCACAAGTATAGAACAACTATCACTGCACTATCTTAAAACGAAGAAACTAAATTCCTTCAATTTCTCTAATCTTTTACACAAAGGCTAATTTACTTCAAATTCGTCACACACACAGAAGATAATTATGCTCAATTTATACAAATAAATTCCATCAATTCAATGAATTCGAAGAGATGAACCCTTCGGGGATTTGTTAAATAACAACAGTTAACAAATACTGCAATTTTATTAAATCAGAGAGAAAACCCTCACACTCCAATCTTCCACATCAAAATCCTCTTTCCTCCTTTGTAGAGGTTACATTTATAGGTTTTTTACATAACAGTCAACCTCCTCTTGAGGATCGAATTCTTCAAATTTAGACAAAATCCTAATTACATAATATCCTCCTTAAATCTATCAACTGAAGCTAAATATGCTGAAACAAATCTAAAACTGTTCAATCCTCCTAAATCCTAGTTCAACCTTATCTATTACAACAGTAAATTGACAGCTAAAGGTACCAACACCTTTGCTTGTAAATTTTTTTTGGATTGTTGGAATAATTAATGAAGCCTTTTGTTTCTAAGCCTCATGCCCCTGCATCAGACTCACGAGGAAAAAATCCTTCATGGGCTCCTGTCCATGAGCTCCTCCACAGAACTGCCCAGTTTCTGCAGCATAGTTTCTGTCATCCAGGTAGCATCTTCAATTGGTTGGTCCTTCCACTTCATCAAGTATTGAAAATACTCTTGTCCCATGGTTTTCTTTAACACTTTCTTGTCTAAGATCCTCTCTAGATGTAATGTCTTTGCTGTGGGTAACTATTTTACCCAGTCAATCTTTTCCATGTCTTCTGGTCTGTCATCTGTGCCACCATCTTCATATCTATACAAATTAGCAACATTGAATATTGGAGATATTCAAATATCAGAAGGTAATTAAATTTCATAGGAATTTGCAGAAAACTTTCTCAATATCCTGCATGGTCCTATCTTTTTGAATTTTAACTTGTTATACTCCCTCTTTGGAAATATTTCTTTCCTCAAATGTGCTAAAACCAAATCACCAACTTCAAAATTAAGTTATCTTTTCCTCAAATCTACTATGTTTTTGTACTTAATGTTGCTGTCTTGTAGATGCTACTTTACCTGTTCATGTATTGCTTGAATTTCTGAAGCAAACTCCTCTCCTTCATCACTTCTCATTTCTACTTTTCCCAAGTTCCTCAATTCAGATATTCCTCTTGGGTGCATCCCATAAAATATATGGAATGGAATATGTCCTGTACTTCTGTTACGTGAATCATTATGTGCATACTCTGCCTGTGGTAAAATATGATCCCACTATTTAGGATGTTCTCCTACAAGACTTCTCAAAATATTACCCAAACTTATGTTCACTACTTCAATCTGCCATCAGTCTGAGGGTGATAAGCTGAGCTGAAACTCATTTTAGTACCAAGCTTCTTCCACAATGTCCTCCAAAAATTACCAACAAATCTGGTGTCTCTATCAGAAACAATACTTTTAGGTAACCCATGTAATCTGACAATCTCCTTGAAAAAAAATTTGGCAACATGAGTAGCATCACTAGTTTTATAACATGGAATAAAATGTGCCATTTTTGAAGATATGTCAACTACAACATAAATTGTATCATTTCCTCTTTGTGTCTTAGGCAATCCTAAAAAAAAATCCATACTTACCATATCCCAAGGTCTGTCTAGAATAGGTAATGGAATGTACAAACCTGCATTTTGACTTTTCCCTTTTGCATATTGACAAATTTTACAATTTTTCACATACTTATCCACTTCAGATCTCATCTTTGACCAAAAATAAAAATGAATTATTTTCTCATTATTAAGTCTTATCAACACCAAAATTTCCAACAAGTCCACCACTATGTTTTTCCCTGATTAAATTTTCTCTCATAGAACAATTTGGTATGCACAAATGATTTCTTCTGAATGATAAACCCGCTTGCATGAAATAATCTAACCACTGACTTTTGTCTATCAAAACAGGGTTACAACATGCTTCAAATGCTTCTTTGAAATCCAAATCTGTTTTATAGAGTTCTTTAAGAAAATCAAAACCTAACACTTCAATTTGAATTTCTTGAATAAGAATGCTTTTTCTACTCAAGGCATCAGCTACCTTGTTTGGTTGACCACTTATATGCTTCAATACAAAGTTAAAACTTTGAAGATATTCAACCCATTTTTCAATTTTTTGATTCAGTTTAGGCTGTTGCATAATATACTGTAAAGCATGATTATCTGAATATAGCACAAATTATTTAGACATTAAATAATGTCTCCACTTCTTCAATGACTGTAAAATTGCATAAAATTCCTTGTCATATGAAGAGTACTTCCTCCTTGTCTCATTCATCTTCTCACTGAAATATGTACAGGTCTGTCTTCTTGACTTAATACAGCCCCAATAACTTCTCCAATGGCATCACATTTTACTTGAAACGGTTTATTAAAATTAGGCAAAACTAAGACAGGTTTCTCAGTTATCTTTTGCTTCAAGAACTGAAAATTCCTTTCAGCTTCAGCAGTTCATTTAAATGGTTGTTTGTCCTTCTTTATGGTTTCAATGATAGGTGCATTGATATTACTAAAATTCCTTATGAATTTTCTATAAAAACTAGCAAGACCATGAAAACTTCTTACCTCAAAAACACTTTTTGGTGAAGGCCACTCCACAATTGCCTTTATCTTCTCTGGATCCATTTTTAATCCTTCAGTGGAAACAACAAAACCCAGATATACCAATTATTATTTCATGAATGAACATTTCTTTAAATTTATCAGTAACTTCTCTTGATGTAACTTCCTTAAGACATAATTAAGATATCTCAGGTGTTCTTCCTTTGTTTTGGCGTAAATTAATATATCATCTAGATATACTATTGCAAATTTACCAATAAATTCCTTTAATACTTCATTCATGAGCCTCATAAATGTGCTAGGTGCATTTGATAAACCAAAAATCATTACCATCCATTCATACAATCCCTCATTTGTTTTAAAAGTTGTTTTCCATTCATCTCCTTCCCTTATCCTAATTTTATGATACCCACTTTTCAAATCTAGTTTTGAAAAATATCTTTCTCCACTCAAACAACCCATCAAATCTTCAATTCTAGGTAAAGGAAATCTATACCTGATTGTTATCTTGTTAATTTCTCTTGAATCAGTGCACATTCTCCAACCTTCATCTTTCTTCGGACTTAATACTGTAGGTACTACAAAAGAACTCAAACTTTCTCTGATCAAACCTTTTTCAACCAATTCCTGTACTTGTTTTGTAATTTTTTCATTTTCTGTAGCAGTCATTCTGTAAGTTTCTTTGTTTGGAAATTTTGATCCTAGAATCAAATCTATATGATGGCTGATTCTTCTTATAGGTGGTAATTCATCAGGAAAATCATCCACAATAATATCACAATAATTCTCCAACATTTCTTGAATTTCAATTGGAAAATAAGAAATTTTAGTAGAAGTAAATACTACCTTAGGTTTGCAAACTGAAGCAAAATTTACCTCATCATCTTCAATCTGTTGCAACTATTCTTTTCCACTCAAAAATAAAGCCTTCGGATCAGACTTTTTGCTTGATGTATCTTATTCTTCCATAGGTAACAATGTTTGATTCATACCATCTTTGAAAAACTTGTAAGTGTTTCTCTTTCCATCATGTACTGCTGCTCTGTCATATTGCCAAGGTCTACCCAGCAATATGTGACACACATCCATAGGCATCACATCACACGTGATTTTATCTTTGTAGCTACCTAATTACAATTCTATTTCACATTGTTCCTTTACTATCAACAGATGTCCCTTCTGAAGCCATGACACCTTGTAGGGTGTTGGATGTTCCCTTGTCTTTAAGTTCAATTTCTATATCACCTCTGTAGAGACCAAATTATCTGTACTGCCACTATCAATAACTAATTGACAACATCTCCCTTGAACTTTGCACACACTTCTGAACAAATTTTTTCTCTGTGTTGGTTCAGCAACTTCATTTTCTTGCTTTAACAAAACCTTTTTAACCACCAAAGGTTCTCCTTTCTCTGGCACAATTTCTTTCTCTGTTTCACGCAACTTTGCTACTTTTTCTCCAGTCTGAGCAGCAATTGCATTTCTCTACTTTGTCCCCACATTCTCTAGACACTCATGGGCTCTATGTCCTAATTTGTTACATCTATAACATCTGACTTATCTTCCTCTGTTTCTGCCTCCTCTTCCTCTATAAGAAATATTTTTTCCACTTGTATCACCTTCTGTGGGTGCATACTGAGGTGAGCTACTACTAGCTCCATCTCTTGGTGCTGTAGATGTTCCTCTACCACCTTGACTTCCTCTTCCTCGGAAAGTACCTCTTCCTTTTTAATATTTCTTTCGTAGGAGTTTTTCTTCAGCTTTTAAAGCCATTTGGTAAGCCTCTTCTACTATTTTAGGAGAAAATATACTTATCTCATCTTGAATATCCATTCTAAGACCATTTATGTACCTGGAAATATTCTCTGTTTTATCTTGAATTTTTCCTGCTCTTATGCTCACTTTGTAAAATTCTTCCGTGTATTCTTTTACTTTCATTAATCTCTGTCTAAGATTCTACATTTGTCTAAATAATGAAATCTGATAATCACTAGGAAAAAACTTACCTCTCAGCTTTACCACCATTCTGCTCCAATTCTTGATTGGCTGCTTACCAACTCTCCTTCTTTCTGCTTTCACTCCATCCCACCAAAGTGCTGCATGTCCTTTCAACCTTGTGACAACAAAATTAACTTTATTTTCTTCACCCATCTCTTCATAATCAAAGCATTTGTTCATTTCATTGATCCAGTCTATTAGCTCTTCTGGATTCAATCCTCCTACAAAAGTTGATACTTCAAGTCTGGGCCTGGATGTAGATCATAGAACTGATTTAAATAATCTCATATCAGGGGTAAGCTCAACATTTTCTTCTTCTTCTTCAGCTTCAGGTTCACTGGCATCTTCAGGATCTCTCTGGTGTCCTGCTTCTATTGCTCCCAATCTAGCTTGAATTTGCTGCATAGTCTCTAGTACTTCAGCGTTTGCAAATTATCTACCTCTACTTCTACCAGCTCCACCTCTACCAATTCTGACAGCCATATTGGATTTCTTTTTCTGAATTTTGGAAGCTTTTTCAATATCTGAAAAATGATCTGAAGGCTGCTCAGATACCACAAATGATGGCAGTGTGGATGCAGGCTTTAAGGAGAGTTGTTCAAACTTTGTTACAATGTTCTCTAACTTTGGAGGAATTTGTTCCGATTCCTCATTTCCACTCTCATTCATCAAATTGTATGAATTCTGGTTGATTATTTAATAAAATGCACATTCAGAAGCAAAATCCCCTTTAACCATTCAAACCATGATAACTCACTTTATAACCAATGTTTCGATCCTTCGGAACCATTATAATGAATTTTTAAAAAATGGTCAAAACCTTCGGAAATATTACAATGCACCTTATAATATGTTGAATGGGGTTCGAAAATGTATCAATTTACTTTAAACAATGAAAAAATTTCGAAAGTTAAACTATCAGAAATGGTTTTTCGGACCCCAACATTGTAATAAAAGTCTATTGAAATAAACCTTTGGAAATTGGGTTCTGGAATTCAAAATGCTTTAATAAATCTCTATTTAAATAATCATCGGGTCTAAACCTTGTTTTAAATCCCGTGCAATTACCGACACGAACGTTGTCGGATCTCCCACAGATCTAATCGGACGACAATCGCATTCAATCGACCTCCGAAATTTATCACCCAAAAGCAATGCAAAATGGGTGGTATTGCGCCTGTGATGTGTCACGTTATGATTGGATCATGTTCAATTAGAATAAAACCACCCGCACGCCAAAATTTTTGTGACAACAGTGCCTAGTTTCCTCCAAAACCTCTTTTCCTCAAAACTTTGTTTTCAACTGCGCTCAAATGTGGATTTTCACCATTTCGTCGTTTAACTTCAATTTCTCATGAAAACCTCCTTTTCAACTGTGAACTCACAAGTATAGAACAACTATCACTGCACTATCTTAAAACAAAGAAACTAAATTCCTTCGATTTCTCTAATCTTTTACACAGAGACTAATTTACCTTCAAATTCGTCACGCACACAAAAGATAATTATGCTCAATTTCTACACAGAAATTCCATAAATTCAATGAATTCGAAGAGATGAACCCTTTGGGGATTTTTTAAATAACAACAGTTAACAAATACACCAATTTTATTAAATCAGAGGGAAAAACCTCACAAGTCTTCAATATTCTACATCAAAATCCCCTTTCCTCCTTTGCAGGGGTTGCATTTATAGGTTTTTTACATAAAAGTTGACCTCCTCTTGAGGTTTGAATTCTTAAAATTTAGACAAAATCCTAATTACATAATATCCTCCTTAAATCTATCAACTGAAGCTAAATATGCTGAAACAAATCTAAAATTGTTCAATCCTCCTAAATACTAGTTCAACCCTATCTATTACAACAGTAAATTGACAGCTAAAGGTACCAACACCTTTGCTTGTAACTTTTTTTTGGATTTTTGGAATAATTAATGAATCCTTTTGTCTCTAAGCCTCATGCCCCTGCATCACATGATGAAAATGTAAATGATGAAATAGTGCAGAAATGCATGTTCACTAAATATATATCAAATAATGAGATTCTGGGTGCATACAATAATGGATGCACATGCATAAAGGCTGAGGAATCTATCGTCCTAACATGAGTCAAATGGATGATAGTGGGAAATGGTAAACATGTGACTAGGAACATGTTAACATTCGGTTGTGGAGCCAATGAAACCATTGTATGTAGTCTTAAAAAAACAAGGCTATGAAAAATAAGGTTCTAATGGGAGATTGGCACAAGTGATAGGTTATGCCTATTGACATGCATGTTGTGCCAGTGTGGTAAGTGCATTAGGGAGTATTGTTATACTAGTGAATGGATATCAAGATAAGTGTTCTAAGAATATTTACTATGACTCTTTGATTGTAGGAAAATTTGAAGTATTGTTGAATGTTTGACTAAGTGCATGATATGAATATGTACTTATGAAACTACAGAAAGCAATGAATATTTTTGAGACAATTGTACTAACAATATGTGTTTTGAGACAGCCAATATGCAGAAGGAAAGAACCCCATCGTTGTTTCATAAAGAAAAACACATGCAACTTCTAGACACCTTAACCAACAATTTGTAATGTAGAAGTAAATGGGTACTCCAGGGAGTGAGTTTGGGGAAAATAAATGGATGAGGTGTGTGGGGGGGGGAGTTGGGTGGGGGGATTTATGCATGTCTTTGTTGTTACAATTTTCTTTCTGTCTTTTTTTTTACCTTGAGCTTGGCCATGTTGCTTCTTGTTTTTGCCTTTATGTTCCTATGTTGGTTTCCTTTGTTTTTTCCTTTTGTGGTTTGGTCTTGATGGTTGTTGGGTGTGAGGAAGAAAAAATAAAAAGAGATCTAGATGGAGAGATAAATAATAAATCCAACTATAAATTCAAGAAGTTGATAAAATCTAATGTATAAAATGAATGGGAGAAAGGGGACAGAAGGGAATGACAAAATAACTAAAGTAGACATTACTGAGTCCACGTGAACAAAATACACAGTGATATAAAAACCATGAAAATGATAATGCATGGCTGATTTATATGTGATATTGTGAAATAAAGATTTAATCACAATGAGGTTTTCTGATGTGACATATTACAAGTTGCAAGCCATCATAAGTAGAAAAGTAAGTAATTAATCCTTGAAATTATTGTGATCACCATGTGAATGGTATAAAAATAGAATTTTTAATCCCCATTCCTTGATATTACACATTGAATTCATTTAATGTATTCCATGTGACTTGGAATATTGATTGGATACGAATACAAAGTGACCTATTTTGTAAAAATGGAGAAATCTTTAAAGGATTATCCTATAATTAGAACCAGTTGTGTGTTGTTGGATTGCTTGCCTTATTTATACTTTTTGGGTTGGAAGTTCCTATATTCTAGGAAGTTGTTAAATAGTAATATAATATTATATACATAATAGTTTGATGGTATGGTAAATGCAAGTGTTGCAGTGTAGACTAGTGATTGATCGATTATCTCATGAGAGAGTTACATTCTTCTTCAATTCTATATTTTTATTTTATGTATTGGTATCAAAGTGATTATGAGATTGAGGGTAAAATGAGGTGTTGAATGTGATCAGATTCTGTCGGGGGATTGACCTGTTGCATGGTGCTTGGGTGAATAAAGTGTAAAGTGTTGTGCATGAAGTTCTATTCAACATGTGAATAGGATGCCATATGTGTTATAATTTTAGTAGCAAATACCATGGAAGGGTTTGAGTAGGAGAAGAACACAAAGAGCATAAAAAATTTCACACTGTGTGTATCATCTTATGGTTGTTAATTTGGGTGTAGCCAAATTAGAAAATCTTATTGTGAAATAAATAGGGATACCAATGAGGTGATTTCTGTTAGACTTTATAATTGCTTGATATGTTCTTTTGATTTTCTTGACTATTATATTCTTCTTTTCTTATAATTGTTTTTCTTATCATCAAACAACTACCAAAACATGCATATCAATAGTACACAAGGAGACAAGATGTAGGCTACTAATGAGGGCCAAAAACTCTCCTCTTGAGGGGAAAACCTGCAAATCTCTTCTCTTCTTATAGATTCTTAAAATGATGAGTTCCAAGACCTTTAGACCAATACCAATTCCCTTCAAGTACTAAGTCAGACCTTCTTGATGATGTGCTTATTTTTTCCAAGTCAAACCAAGTCAAATATCTTCCAACAACACAACTTCGACCCCTAGCTTCAGATTTTTGACCCCCTGCAACTAGATGCAAATTTGCATGTGTGGTAGAATTATGGCTTCTAGATATTCCTCCTTACTTCACTTGGACTACTTATTCTTCTATGACTTATGAGAGATCAAATTGCCTATTTTTCCTTAATTTTGACCCTCCTTGAATTCTTGAAAAACTTTGACCTAGTAGCTACAAAACCTTAGCTTCCTTTTGCATGTGAGAGATAGATAGATAGATATATATATATATATAGAGAGAGAGAGAGAGATAAAAAATATTATCTTCCTTCATTGCTCAAGACATTTGATTTCCTTCTTCTTCTTTTCATTCACATGATAGAAAAGTGAATGAATGAGTGAGTCCATAGGAGGTCTAATACTCTCTTATATATAGGCTTCCAAGGAGGAATCCATGCCCTAATTAGGCCAAATTATTCACTTCCAGGTCGACTTGGTCTTGGAGGAGTATTTTGACACTTTTAACTAAAAATAATTCTTTTTGAAATGATACAAGGTGCCCAATGGTGTATTTTACTTATGACAATGACTCTTTGACTTATTGAATCAATGAAAAAACCTAGAATCACTCAATGGGTGCTTTAACCTAAAAAAAATTACCTTGAGAATGAACCCATGCTACAAAAACTAATAATAATAATTTCTTTTCATTTTACGATATACAAGAATCAAGAGTACATAAGAAGACTAAACGTAGTTACATATTTCAAAATGTTGGTTGGAAATTATTATATTCCAGGAAGATTTTCAATAATAATCTAATCTTATATATGTAATAGTTTTATGGTATGTTAAATACAAGTGAGTTTTATGGTGTAGAATCCTGAGTGATCTATTTTTTTTTCATAGTGGTTCACGTTCCTACGTGCCCACACACATGTACTAGCTACATCCACGGTCTTAATGAATTGCAGTAAATCCTCCCTAAGGGATCTACTGTCGGCCTAACAGTGAGGCCTAACCCCATGGGCGTCTAGGATATTTGATCCTGTGACCTCTCTATCTGGGAGTACTTCCAAGCGGGGACTCAACCAATTGAGCTAACCCTTGGGGCTTTCTCCTGAGTGATCTATTATCTCACTAGAGAGTTTCATTATTCTTAAATTTTTCTTTCTATTTTCTGTATTGGTATGAGAGAAGTTACATAATTGAGGGTCAAGTGAGGTTTTGAGTGTTATCTTTGATTCTGTTGGGGGTGTAACTTTTTGTATGGAGCTGGGATGAGGAAAGTGAAAATTGTTATGTGTGAAGTTCTATTCGATGTGTGAAGTTCTATTCGATGTGTGAAGTGAATGCCATATGTATTACACTTTCAGGATTAAACGCCATGGAAATGTTCAATTCGGATAAGTACACATAAAGGATAAAAATTTGCACACTGTGTGTATTGTCTTGTTGTTGTTAAGTTGGATGTAGGCCAATTGGAAAAAGCCTCTAAGGGAGGTGATAATTCTCTTAGAAAAAAAATGAGACTGCTGATAGCAAGAACACCCTCAATGAAATTTCCTATTGTGGTCGTGGAAACCATGCACTGACATGGAGACAATGAAATTCATCATAATTTATGAAAAATTTATTTTCTTTTTTGTTGCACATGAGGAGATAAGCTTGGCATAATGGCATGGTGTTATTAAAGCAAGGTCGAACCTAGAAAAGTGTGTTGAGTGTGAATAAAATTATGAAGGACTCAAACTAATAAAAATGTGTGGTTATTCCATTTTGGAGGCATGGATTTCAAAGAATATTGGATTGGGTTTGAAACTTTGAAACTTGGCCAAATTTTGTCAAATGCTCACATACTCCATCAAAACCCATAGAAAATTGTTGGATGCGAAGGGCGAAATGAACTCCTTGAAAACGTTAGCGTGCATGACAACTATTTTATTTCCTTTTATATTAAATCATTTGCAAATCTGAACTTGGGCATCCCCAAAAGGTTTCTTACTTCTTTTTTTTTTTTAGAAGTGAAGTGGCATCATTATTGTTTTTTAAATACCTCTCAATTTTCTTTCAAAATTTGTTGTTAAAAGTTGTGAGTTATGGTTAGTAGTAGCTGTAGTGTGAACTCTTGGCATGAAGTGTGGTAAATAAAATAAAATAAAATAAAAAGGGAGGAAGAAGATAGAGCTATATGTAAGACTAAAAATTTGGTAGTTTAGGGGAATTGTGGGGTGACCACATTGGACAAATCAGGGAGTGTGAAAGTTTTGGACAAAGTAAGGAGCTACTATGGAATCAGTTGCCACAAATCTGCATAAACTTGGTTTGATTTTTCTTAAATTTTCTATGCTTATTTTTAATAGCCAATTTTTTGAATGTGGGCTTAAAATTTTTTAAGTGATTTGAATGTTGGATAAAATTCTATTTTTGTATGGCTAATCCCTTAATAGAATCATACTTGAATGAAGCAACAAAGTTGGATGGCACTAATTACATGAATTGGAAGTTTAAGATGTAGAAAATGATGGAAGGATACAATGTCTGGTCAATAGCTATTTGTGATGAAGTCAAGCCAGATGTATTTGGAGGAGCTATAGCTGCATAAGTTCAATATTAGGAGAAGCAAGGGACTAATGTCAAAGTTTTTTTGTGAATTTCCGTAAAAGAAAACATTAAACCACATATTAGAAACTGCAAGATGTTGAACGAGACCTAGATGATGCTCAAGGACTTATATGGATCAAAGAATAAAAATCAAATCGTGTCCTTGAAGATTGAGCTTATGTCTATTAAAATTAAATAAATTGAAAGTATCATCAATTTTATTTCAAGAATTAAGGATTTTAAAGATAAACGTGGAGACACAGGTGAAGCAGTATCTAGAATTGACATAGTCGCTATAACCTTAAATGGGATGCTAGATGAGTATCATATGTTCATAAAAGTTCTTGCAGCAAGGGAGAAAGTCCCCACTTTTGAAGACTTGGCAAGTATACTCATGCAAGAGGAAGAAATATGAAAGAATCTTAAGCCTCAAAATTATGATTTGGCACTGGCGACGAAAGGGAAACCACCTTTCAAAATGAACTCTTGGGAAGGTAATAAAGGAGGAAAGTCACCATAATAAAAGCCAACATTTGGTAAGCCACTATTTGAAAAATCAAAACCAGGTATGAAATTTCCAAAGGTTGATAGTAAATGTCATTATTGTGGCAAGTTTGGACACAACTCTAGAGATTGCATGAAAATAAAATACCATGAGTCCAAACATTGAAATAAAAGGAACACTAGTAATTTTGTTGATAAAGGAGAAATAGTGAACGACTACATTGAAAATATTCAACTATTTTTTATAGATGCTACATTATTTGTTGAAATAGATGATCCAAATACTTGATTTTTTTATTCTAGAGCCTCCATACATATGTCTTGTAATAGGCACTAGTTTGATAACTTTCATGAAACTAACAATTGTACAAATACATATCTTGGAGATGATAATGCACATAAAATCAAAGGTATGGTGATGTTCCAGTGACATTACCTAATTTTTGTGATAAACTAATCCATAATGTGATGCACATGTCTGGTATTAAGAAGAATCTAATCTTCGTCTCTACTATAATTGATCAAGGCTTTAAGCTTGAATTTGTAAATTCACATTGTGTGAAAGATATGGAAGATCACTTCAAGGTCATTGAAACGAGATTTATAATTGGAGGATTGTATAAGTTCAATGTGACAACCAAAATTCATCAAGCATTGGCATCCATGACAATGCCAACATAAACTCTTTGGCATCGGAGCTATGGTGACATTAAATTTCATGATTTATTACTATTGCAAAATGTGAATGGTAGAAGGGATTCCAATACTTAAAAATGAGTATTCTACATGTGAAGGGTGTCCATTAGGGAAAATGCATAGGGAAGTGTTCCCTAATCATATATATAAGAGGAAAATGGAAGTTCTAGAACTTTTACATACATACATATGTGGTTCTATGTAGAGTAGACTCATTAGGTGGAGCATATTATTTCTTGATATTTATTAATTATTGTATGAAATAAATGGGTATACTTCATAAGAAAGAAGATTTATGTATTTGAATATTTTAAGGAATTCAAAATCATGGTTGAGAACAAAATAAGAAAATACATCAATATCCTCTGATCAGATCAAGGAAGAGAATATATTTCAAATGAATTCATGAAACTCTACAAATCCCATGGAATTGTACAACAATATGCATTACCATATACTCCAAAATAAAATGAAGTAGTTGAAAGGAGGAACATAACCCTGGCAGTTGTGCATGAAGCATGTTAAAAGGTAAAAATCCTACTAATTCTTTTTGGGAAGAAGTTGTTAATACTATTGTTTACCTGAAAAATAGAAGTCTAACTAAAATCTTAGATCATAATACTTCTTTTGAAGAATTTTATGGTTATAAAAAAATAATAAGTTATCTAATAACATTTTGTAACAAATAATTCTCTCATGTTTTTAAAGAATAAAAGATGAAACTTGATGCAAAAACCACAAGTGTATTTTCACGGGTTACTATTATGATCATAAAGATTATAAGTTGTTTGATCCCTGCATACATAAAAGATTTGCAAGTAGAGATGCATTATTTCATGGGCTTAAAAATTAATGCTATAATAATGACAAATATGATGCATGACATATCCCTTATGAGTATGATGATGTCAAAAAGGAAGTAGATGATAAGAAAGAACTGAAAGAGGAGGAAGAATCCAATGGAATGTACACTTGTAGCTGCCACATCACACCAAGAGGAAGAGATTATTCACAACAAAGTACCTATAAGGTCATCTTGTCAAACTCAACCACTAGTAATATTTAAATATTATTCCTTAATGAATAAACTTATGAATGTCATAATACCTTAGAATTTCAAAGAAGTTAATGAATATAAAGAGTGGAGAGGTGTAATGAAGGAAGAATATGACTCTATAATTAAGAATGATACTTGGGAATCGAAAAAATTCCTGAAAATAAGATGCCCATAGGATAGATGGTTATTCAAACCTAAATTTAAATTTGATGGAAGTATAAATAAATATAAGGCTAAGTTAGTTGCAAAAGGATACTCACAAAAAGAGGGGATTGATTATAAAGAAAAATTTTCACATGTGGCTAAGCTAAATAAAATGAAATTGATTTCTTTAGCTATCTAAAGTTCAATGGAAATTACATCAGCTAGATGTTAAGTCTTCCTTCTTTAACGAGGAACTTAAATAAGAAGTATATCTTTTTTATCCAGAAGAGGTTGTTAAAAAGGATCAAGAGAAACTTATTTACAAGTTAAATAAAGCATTATATGCTTTGAAACAAGAACCAATATCATGGTGTATGAAGATTTATTCTTTATTTCTTCAGAAAGGTTTTATGAAAATCAAAAGTGACCCTAATATGCTTATCAAGCAAGACCAAAATGGGCATGTTAGTATGATTTATTTGTATGTTCATGATCTTGTTATAACAGTAAATGTTTCTAAGTTAATTGTTGAAATTAAAGGAAAATTTTAAATGGGATTTTAAATGAAAGACCTTTGTGAATTACAATATTACTTAGGTCTTGAGATATTGAGACAAGGTGGATAAACATTGGTTACATAGAGTAAGTATACCGGGGATTTACTAAAAATATTCGAAATGGAACAATGTAAGGAAACATCAATACCATTAGAGAAGAATGCCAAACTCTACATTAGTGATAGGATAAGACAAGTGGATGGTATATTGTATCGTCAGTTGGTAGGAATTTTAAACTATCTCACTACAACCAAGAAAAACATAACGTATTCTATCGCATTATAAGTGAGTTTATGGTGAAACCTCTTGAAATCCATTAGAAAGCAAGGAAATGAGTTCTTTAGTATTTAAAAGAAACAATTAAATTTGGTATTAAATATACTAACCATTTTTATGTTGAATTGGTAGGCTATTATGATTCAAATTAGGTTGGAAATCATAATCAAAGAAATCAACTTCAGGTTATGCATTTGGTCTTGGATCTTGGATTGTGGCTTGGATTAGTAAGAAACATCCAACTGTTTCTTTCTCATCCACTAAATTTGAGTACAAAACTTTGTGAAATTCTACGTTTGAAGCAATTTGGCTGAGGCAAGTTCTTAAATACATGGGAGAAGTACAAAAAACACCAACTATTATCAAGTGTGATACTCAAAGCACCATCAATCTAGCCATCAATCTTGTGTATCATGCAAGATCAAAATATATTGAGACATTATCATTTTGTTGGAGAAAAGATGAAATCCAAGGAAATTGATTTAATCTATTGTAATATTGATCCAAATATGTCTGACATATTTGCAAATCCTCTTATAAAGGAAAAAATTGAAGTATGTAGGAATTATTTGGGTGTGGTAGAAAACACATTTCTCCATTAAGGGGGAGTCTAATGGAGAAATATTTAGAATATTCTCCTATAATTAGAACCATTTGTGTGTTGATTATACTTTGTTGTTTGGTAGTTCCTATATTTTAGGAAGTTGTTCAACAATAAACTAATCCTATATATGTAATAGTTTGATGGCCTAGTGAATGCAAGTGAGTTTTGTGGCGCTATCTCCTCAGTGAGTGACTGTCTCACCAGAGAATTTCATTCTTCTTCAATTATGTATTTCTATTTTCTGTGTACCTATTGTCATTAATTACTATTGATGTTGTGCTTATATTCATATTTATAACCCTTATTGGGTGCAAGAATGAAAAATTTGTAGTGTATACTTGGTATGAATGAAGACATGCTAGAATTGAATATGAATCAAACCGTATCCAAGTTAAATTGCAATGGAAGAATTTCAACCCTAAGGAGGCTACCTGGGAAATGAAGGAAAAATGTGAGAAGAATCTCCTTCACTTTTCAAAAGTGATAAAGGAGGAGGAAAAACTAATTAGTATAGTGTTTAATTCAAAGGGGGGGATATGTGATATCCCTAGCTCAATTGATTTTTCATACATTATTATGTATATTTAATTGTAAATATTGTCAAATTATTAGTTGTGAGGCCAAGACTAAAGTTGACTAACATATGTAAATATTATATATTGTTATGAATCAATATTCTTATTCCACTTATTGTTTATTTGAAAATATAAAAGGAGCCACCATGCGAGTAGTTAGGCTCCTATTTTTCAAGAAGCGATTATGAATCAATTGTAGTAAAAGAAAGGAAAATTTTGAATTAATAATTTTCATAATTAAAAAAAAAATCCTCTATATTTAAAAATATTTCTAACACCATAAGAAACATGATGGGAGACAAAGGTCATGGTTTGAAACATAGTAAAAGAGATTGTGGGAGAGAAAAGAAATTTGAGAATTGTGTTTCCAATGGGAGAGACGGACTGGACCTCAACGAACAAAATATAATCAACCTTGATCTATTAGGATGTTGCTAGGGCTTGATGAGGAAATTTTTGAAAGAGACTGGTTTAGTTCTTAATAGAAGGGCTTCTGAGGATTAGGGGAATTGATAAGGAAACAATTCACTAGTTGGGAGGAGCACGGTTGCTCCTATTATATTTTCAAACACTCAGATAATTGACTATATTGGATTTTTAGGATGTTTTAAGAATTTGTGTACTGGTGTCATCTATGTTTATATGCATAATATGGGAATGAGTAATAAGTATTTAGTTGATATTTGGTCTTGACAAAACTTTTTAAACTATGTTATGAATGAATTATATATAAATAATCTAGTTAAAGTAGTAGTTATTTTGATTATGGTTTTAACACACACACATATATAATGTATGGTTAGCAAGGTTACAGGATAACACCCAAGAAGAGACCTTCAGATCAATCCTTAATAGCATACAATTACTTCTTATGTAAAAGAACCTTCAATGGACAAAATTTGTAGAAACTCGAAAAACAGGAGTCATTCAATTTAGTTCCTTGTGCAGCAAGTTTTTTTCCTGGAAAGGAACTTGATAAGAGGTTTTGTATTTGAATGTAACTGAGTAATTACAAATATGTGTGTTAGAGTTCTTTGTATAAATAATTGGAATAATACATTGAGGTATAATTATGGGAGGAAAAAATATAAGAGCAAGACAATGGAAATAAGACATGAATATTATTTTCTTAAAATAAATAATAAGATTAGGATCTCAGTACAAATCTGGTGATATTAATAGGTATACAAGCATCTATCCTATTTTTCTAATGAACACGGGGTTGTTGGTAAAATATCATCTATCTTTTTATATGGATATATGCGAAAGTAATTAAAAAAAAAAAAAGCAATATATAAGAATGGTACAATTCCAAAACCATTGGGAACTAAGCATTTCTTTTATATCAAAATAACATAGAAAGTATTTTCATATCAATATTGAATAAAACTTCACTCGGCCTCGGTTGATAAAAAGTAGCAGTATGGTGAAAACTCATTTTTGTTTAAAAAACCGCAATGAACACAATAATTTTAATTGTGATTCAATCAGAGGTAGTCATGGACTTGGCTATCAAGATATATACATATAAAAAATTCTAGGCACAAAGGTAAACCAACCAAAGCATGGATTTCCCATAACTGGCTTAAGTTCAACAATATTTTGATAGCAACTCTACATCAGAAGAGGGAGAAGAAAATAAGTGATCGGTAAATAACTAACTATAAAAAAATAAAGACACACCACTTTTCCTCTTGAAAACTCCAGTTTGGAGACGTGTAATAACTTGCAACCCAATGGGGATAAATGACTATGATTAAAAGAAGAATCGAATAGAGAATAGAAAAATGCAAACAAACCCTGAGACAAAATGAGAGGGTTTATAGTAAATCAATTTTCCTATGAAAGAATTAGATAACGAACAAGAATCTTGGCCCTATAGAAATTCCATTACTATAATTAAGAAAGGTTTTAACCTAACCCTATAATTCTAAATTACAATGAGGAAAGATAAGAATACCAATACCTATTGTTGAGGGTATCTTGCCATATAGAGAAAGTGAAACGAGGCCACAACCCATAACTTGTGAAAAACAAAATGATAAGATTTATTATGAATATTGTACGATATAAGGTCTAAAAAAGTGGACAGAGAAAGGATTTAGCCTTTCATCTTCTTTTTTTAAGATGGTAAGAGATGTATTTGGTTACACCTAAAATTGGCATAAAACCCATCTCTTGGAAGACATGGTCGAAAATTACCAACTCAATCCTATTCAAGTAAACAAATAAATTGGTAAGTGGGAGAAATTTCCTTGGTCTAGAAAAACAAACATAAAACTCTAAATTATAAATAAATACCATAGAATTTGTAGATATGAACTGAGAAGAAAACAATAATGGAAGAGGAAAACCTCAGTGAAATTTCCTGAGGAGCCCTGTTGGTGGACAAACTAAAGCCATATCCTAAAATTGGAAGTTGAATATGATAACCCTATATCAAAGATAGAGTAATCCTTGGGAATCAAGTCTCTCCCAAAAACACTAGAACTGCATCGTCACATAGAAATTATCAGTATAAATAGTTGCAACAATGGAAAATTAAGGAGGTAGGAGGACAACATCCTCTATCAATAGCTCAAAAATTTTTGCAGCTAACTGTTAACTAGTGAGAAAGGCTTCACCGCCACTTCAAGACACGCCATTTATTTCACTCTAATAGAAATTTAATTAAGGAAAAAACCTTGTCTCAATAATTTATAACAATAAGCAAATAACTAGAAGAAAGTTACAATCTCTAAACCCTCACTTTTCTCACAGAGTGTTGAGTAGTGAAATGATATAATGCAAATGAAAACGAAGACAGAGAAGGGGAGGGTAATTACCTTAAATTAAATACCAAATAAATGACCACTATGATATTATTCAACATAGATCTCAACATTCCCGCTCTGGTATATCACATGGCCAAGTGAAGTTTCATAACCAAACCATGTTGCTTGGGATGTATGCTCGCAAGGGTGTAATTGAGCCTATAGAACTATATTTCTACATGGCAACCCTGGGGCCTAAAACATATGCATTCCATAAAAAAACAAAGAAACCACAATGCTAAATATTCTAATGCTAAGGTTTAATAAATAAATAATAATAAGTTATAACAACGAACAAACATAATGCGTTGATGACCCGTGGGTGTTACAATAGGGATGTTATGGTATCGAATTATGAAAAGGGGCCATTGATATATATATATATATATATATATATATATATCCCTCTAACATGACATCAATTTTTAAAAACAACCCTTTTATGAATATTTAATGACCATGGGGGGTTAATGATCAAGAAGGTTTTGTAAATCCATGCAACAAAAGATAAAGACTTAAGGAAGATAAATTAGGTGTGGGTTACTTAGTAGGATATATACCTTACACCTCAACAATAACACAATAGTTGAAAGAATTGAATTGAAATTTTTTTAGCGAGTGAAATTGTGATGATCATAGAGGGAGAACCGTGAAGAAAAGAAATTTGTTATAGAATGATTTTAATAGACTCATTTTCTCATGACATAATGAGACTAATAAAATCATAAAAAAAATATAGCTTAAGAAAAAAAAAAATATGATGTATTTATTTAATGGAATTTTGAGGAACATGACAATCAACTATATTCTAAGGCAACCTTAATCTATTGTTTTAATAGCTTCTAGTCCCGATATCTACCAATGGATCCATTCCATATGGACTAAGACTTGTAAGGTTATTTTATGCTCAAAAGGATTCTTCATTGTGTTATATGGGGAATCAAAATATTATCAGAAAGTTTTATCTAAAGGGTCTTGGTTTTGGGGCAATGTTGGATTTTTTTTAACTTCTTGGTTCCCATATTTTTACCCTTCCATAATTGTCATTACTAAGCTGCCAATATGGGTCAATATTGCTAATATGCTAGCTCACTAATTGATTGACATAGATTTTCAGGGCAGTAGAGACTCTCTTGGTCGTTACCTTACTATTGATGCCTCTGTGGGTAGCTTGATGTATACATTTATGGCGGAATTTGTGTTGAAATCAATATTTGTAAAGGGATGGGAGACCAAATCAGTTTAAAAATATATGATTTTCACTGGACCTCGAGTTTGGACTATAATAATAGAGCTTTTTGTTGTTCCTTCTTTCATCAAGCATGTCATTTATATAATTATTTCCTACTATTTAATTCTCAACATAATTGGAACATCCATAATTCCATATCTCAAAGTTGGAACCCTTACAACCCTCCTCATATGTAGAGTGAGGTGTCTACTACGTCAGATAAATACGATGAAGAAGCATATAATGGAATCTATCCGAGGGACAAGGTCCATTTTTCTATTCTCAGTATCATTCATCACTGCTTTGATATCATTAGTATAGGACATACTATGCCAAAAAAATAGTAATGATGGGAAATGATGTAATTCTATTTATATTTCATAAATAAAATATTTATACTTACAATAAAATATTATAATATTATAATTCTTATTATATAAATGATAATTATATATATATATATATATATATATATATATATATATATATATATATATATATATATATATATATATATATATAAGAGTTAATTTTGAAAAAAAAAAATATAAAAATATGTATATAAAACATGAGAATAATTAAATTGTAATTTAATTATATTTAGGTAGATAGTATTTTTTTTTCTTTCTACGTAATGTGAGTTCTGGGATGACTGACATGCTTAGCCTATGGTTTGAGTAGCCATGATCAAGGGGTATATAAGGTATCAAAGTCATCCGACGATGATACTCAACGTGGCCCAGACGAACCATTAGAATGGTTGTATTTTTGTTTACAGAGTGTCGAGCCAGTGACCTTCACACCACGAATTGCCTTAACAGAATACGTTTCCATTGTATATTGTAAACCCCGTGGGTTAGGAAGTATTACTTTTAATTAAATAGATATATGTTTATTTTAATTTATGATTTATAACATAATATAATATTTAAAATTATAGTATAAATCAAGAGTTATATTTTCTCCATGCTCTTAGGCTCTCCTTCCCATCCTTTTCCGCCCCTATGGATACATCCCTCTGCATCACTCCATTAATAGCAGACCTCATTCCTTACATTTCAATATGGATCGTGCCCCTCACCCTGGTAGTAGCCCTTCCACCAATCGGCACACAAGCCATATTTAGTATTTGAAAGGAACAATTAAATTTGGTATTAAATATACTAACCATTTTTATGTTGAGTTGGTAGGCTATTATGATTCAAATTGGTTTGGAAATACTAATCATAGAAATCAACTTCAGGTTATGCATTTGGTCTTGGATCTAGTATTATGGCTTGGATTAGTAGGAAACATCAAACTGTTTCTTTCTCATCCACTAAATTTGAGTACAAAACTTTGTGAAATGCTACATTTGAAGCAATTTGGCTGAAGCAAGTTCTTGAAGACATGGGAGAAGTACAAAAAACACCAACTATTATCAAGTGTGATACTCAAAGCACCATCAAGCTAGCCATCAATCTTGTGTATCATGCAAGATCAAAATATATTGAGACATTATCATTTTTTTGGAGAAAAGATGAAATCCAAGGAAATTAATTTAATATATTGTAATATTGATGCAAATATTTCTGACACATTTGCAAATCCTCTTAGAATGGAAAAAATTTAAGTATGTAGGAATTATTTGGGTGTGGTAGAAAACACATTTCTCCATTAAGAGGGGGTGTAATGGAGAAATATTTAGAATATTCTCCTATAATTAGAACCATTTGTGTGTTGTTGAATTGATTTCCTTAATTATTCTTTGTTGGTTGGTAGTTCCTATATTTTAGGAAGTTTTTCAACAATAATGTAATCCTATATATGTAATAGTTCAATGACCTAGTGAATGCAAGTGAGTGTTGTGGCACTATCTCCTAAGTGAGTGATTGTCTCACCAGAGAGTTTCATTCTTCTTCGATTATGTCTTTATATTTTCTGTGTACCTATTGTTGTTAATTACTATTGATGGTGTGCTTATATTCATATTTCTATCCCTTATTGGGTGCAAGAATGAAAAAATTTGTAGTGTATACTTGGCACGATTAAAGACATGCTAGAATTGAATATGAATCAAACCATATCCAGGCTAAATTGCAATGGAATAATTTCAACCCTAAGGAGGCTACCTGGGAAATGAAGTAAAAATGTGAGAAGCATGTCCTTCACTTTTCAAAAGTAATAAAGGAGGAGGAAAAACTAAGGATAGTGTTTAATTTAAAGGGGTGGATATATGATATCCCTAGTTCAATTAAATTTTCATACATTATTTTGTATATTTACTTGTAAATATTGTCAAATTATTAGTTGTGAGGCCAAGACTAAAGTTGACTAACATATGTAAATATTAATATATTGTTATGAATCAATATTCTTATTCCACTTATTGTTTATTTGAAAATATAAAAGGATCCACCATGTGAGTAGTCAGGCTCCCAGTTTTCAGGAAGCGATTATGAATCAATTGCAGTAAAAGAAAGGAAAATTTTGAATTAATAATTGTCATAATTAAAAAAAAATCCTTCATATTTAAAAATATTTCTAACACCATAAGAAACATTATGGGAGACAAAGGTCATGGTTTGAAACATAGTAAAAGAGATTGTGGGAGAGAAAAGAAATCTAAGAATTGTGTTTCCAATGGGAGAGACAGACTAGACCTCAACGAAAAAAATATAATCAACCTTGATCTATTAGGATGTTGCTAGGGCTTGATGAGGAAATTTTTGAAAGAGGTTCAGTTCTTAACTGAAGGGCTTCTGAGGATTAGGGGAATTGATGAAGCAACAATTCACTAGTTGGGAGGAGCATGGTTGCTCCTATTATATTTTCAAACACTCAGATAATTGATTAAATTGGATTTTTACGATGTTTTAAGAATTTGTGTACTGGGGTCATCTATGTTTATATGCACAAGATGGGAATGAGTAATAAGTATTTAGTTGATATTTGGTCTCGAATTTTTTTTTTTAACTATGTTATGAATGAATTATATATAAATAGTCTAGTTAAAGTAGTAGTTATTTTGATTATGGTTTTAACACACACACATATATAATGTATGGTTAGCAAGGTTACAATATAACACCCAAGAAGAGACCTTCAGATCAATCCTTAATAGCATACAATTCCTTCTTATATAAAAGAACCTTCAAGGGACAAAATTTGTAGAAACTCGAAAAACAAGAGTCAGTCAATTTAGTTCCTTGTGCAACAAGTTTTTTTCCTGGCAAGGAACTTGATAGGAGGTTTGGCATCCATTTGTAAATAATTAAGTACAAATATGTGTGTTAGAGTTCTTTGTATAAATAATTGGAATAATACATTGAGGCATAATTATGGGAGGAAAAAATATAAGAGCAAGACAATGGAAATAATACATGAATATTATTTTCTTAAAATAAATAAAAAGATTAAGAGATCAGTAAAAATATGGTGATATTAATAGGTATACAAGCATCTATCCTCTTTTTCTAATGAACACTAAGTTGCTGGTAAAATATCATCTATCTTTTTATACGGATATATGCGAAAGTAATTTAAAAAAAGAAAAGAAAAAGCAATATATAAGAATGGTACAATTAAAAAAAACATTGGGAACTAAGCATTTATTTTATATCAAAATAACATAGAAAGTATTTTCGTATCAAGATTGATAATAAACTTCACTCGGCCTCGGTTGATAAAAAGTAGCAGTACGGAGAAAACTAATTTTTGTTTAAAAAAAACGCAATGAACACAAGAATTTAAATTGTGATTCAATCAGAGGTAGTCACGGACATGGCTATCGAGATATATACATATAAAAAATTCTAGGCAGAAAGGCAAACTAACCAAAGCATGGATTTCCCATAACTGTCTTAAGTTCAACAATATTTTGATAGCAACTCTACATCATAAGAGGGAGAAGAAAATAAGTGATAGGTAAATAGGTACCTAAAGAGAACCTAACTATAAAAAAATAAAGACACAACACTTTTCCTCTTGAAAACCCCAGTTTGGAGACATGTAATAACTTGCAACCCAATGGGGATAAATAATTATGATTCAAAGAAGAATTGAATAGAGAAGAGAAAAATGCAAACAAACCCTGAGACAAAATAAGAGGGTTTCTAGTAAATCAATTTTCATATGAAAGAATTAGACAGCGAACAAGAATATTGGCCCTATAGAAATTCCATTACTATCATTAACAAAGGTTTTAACCTAACCCTATAATTCTAAATTACAATGAGGAAAGAGAAGAATACCAATACTTATTGTTGAGGGTATCTTGCCCTATAGAGAAAGTGAAATGAGGCCACAACCCATAACTTGTAAAAAACAAAATGATAAGATTTATTATGAATATTATACGATATAAGGTCTAACAAAGTGGACCGAGAAAGGATTTAGCCTTTCATGTTTTTTTTTTTAAGACGATAAGAGATGTATTTGGTTACACCTAAAATTGGCATAAAACCCATCTCTTGGAAGCCATGGTCGAAAATTACCAAATCAATCCTATTCAAGTAAACAAATAAATTGGTAAGTGGGAGAAATTTCCTTGGTCTAGAAAAACAAACATAAAACTCTCAATTATAAATAAATATCACAGAATTTGTAGATATGAATTGAGAAGAAAAATAATAATAGAAGAGGAAAACCTCAGTGAAATTTCCCGAGGAGCCTTGTTGGTGGAAAAACTAAAGCTATATCCTAAAATTGGAAGTTGAATATGATAACCCAATATCAAAGACAGAGTAATCCTTGGGAATCAAGTCTCTCCCAAAAACACTAGACCTGCATCGTCACATAGAAATTATCAGTATAAATAGTTGCAACAATGGAAAATTAAGGAGGTAGGAGGACAACATCCTTTATCAATAACTCAAGAAAATTTTGCAGCTAACTATTAACTGGTGATAAAGGCTTCACCACCACTTCAAGACACGTCATTTATTTCACTCTAATAGAAATTTAATTAAGGAAAAAACCTCGTCTCAAGAATTTATAGCAATAAGCAGATAAATACAAGAAAGTTACAATATCTAAACCCTCACTTTTCTCATAGAGTGTTGAGTAGAGAAATGATATAATGCAAATGAAAACAAAGGCAGAGAAGGGGAGGGTAATTACCTTAAATTAAATACCAAATAAATGACCACTATGAAGATCTCAACATTCCTGCTCTGGTATATCACATGGCCAGGTGAAGTTTCATAACCAAGCCACGTTGCTAGGGATGTATGCTCGCAAGGGTGTAATCGGGCCTATAGAACCACATTTCTACATGGCAACCTTGGGGCATAAAGCATATGCATTCCATAAAAAAACAAAGAAACAACAATGATAAATATTCTAATGCAAAGGTTTAAAAAATAAATAATCCCAAGTCATAACAACGAACAAACATATATATATATATATTGTATCAATGGCCCCTTTTCATAATTCGATACCATAACATGCCTATTGTAACACCCATGGGTCATCAACGCACTATGTTTGTTCGTTGTTATGACTTGGGATGACATCAATTTTTAAAAACTACCCTTTTCTAAATATTTAATGACCATGGGGGCCTTAATGATCAAGAAGGTTTTGTAAATCGATGCAACAAAAGATAAAGACTTAAGGAAGATAAATTAGGTGTCGGTTACTTAGTAGGAGATATACCTTACACCTCAACAATAACACAATAGTTGAAAGAATTGAATCGAATGTTTTCTAGTGAGTGAAATTGTGATGATCATAGAGGGAGAACCGTGAAGGAAAGAACTTTGTTATAGATTGATTTTAATAGACTCATTTTCTCGTGACATAATGAGATTAATAAAATCATAAAAAAATATAGCTTAATAAAAATAAAAATATTGTGTATTTGTTTAATGGAATTTTGAGGAACATGACAATCAACTATATTTAAAGGCAACCTTAATCTATTGTTTTAATAGCTTCTAGTCCCGCATGACCAATCTCTACCAATGGATCCATTCCATATGGAATAAGAGTTGTAAGGTTATTTTATGCTCAAAAAGATTCTTCATTGTGTTATTTGGGGAATCAAAATATTATCAGAAAGTTTTATCTAAAGGGTCTTGGTTTTGGGGCAATGTTGGATTTTTTTTAACTGCTTGGTTTCCATATTTTGACCCTTCCATAATTGTCATTAATAAGCTGCCAATATGGGTCAAGCTTACTAATATGCTAGCTCACTAATGGATTTACATAGATTTTCAGGGCATTAGAGACTCTCTTGGTCATTACCTTACTATTGATGCCTCTGTGGGTAGCTTGGTGTATACATTTATGGTGGAATTTGTGTTGAAATCAATATTTGTAAAGGGATGGGAGACCAAATCAATTTGAAAAACTATGATTTTCATTGGACCTCAGGTTTGGACTATTCGAATAGTACTTTTTGTTGTTCCTTATTTCATCAAGCATGTCATTTATATAATTATTTCCTAGTGTTTAATTCTCAACAAAAATGGAACATCCATAATTCCATATCTGAAAGATGGAAGCCTTACAACCCTCCTCATATGTAGAGCGAGGCGTCTGCTACATCAAATAAAGACGATGAAGAAGCATATAATGGAATCTATCTGAGGGACAAGGTCCATTTTTTTATTCTCAGTATCATTCATCGTTGCTTGATATCATTAGTATAGGACATATTGTGCCAAAAAAATAGTAATGATGGGAAATGATGTAATTTTATTTATATTTCATAAATAAAATATTTAGAGTTATAATAAAATATTATAATATTATAATTCTTATTATATAAATGAGAATCATATATATATATATATATATATATATATATAAGAGTTAATTTTGAAAAAATATATATATAACATGAGAATAATTAAATTGTAATTGAATTATATTTCGATAGATAGTATTTTTTTTCTTCCTACGTAATGTGAGTCTTGGGATGACTAACATGCTTAGCCTTTGGTTTGAGTAGCCACGATCAAGGGGTATATATGTTAGCAAATTCATCCTAGGATGATACTCAACCTATGCAAGACAAACCATTAGCATGGTTGGATTTTTTCTTACAGAGTTTCGAGCCAGTGATCTTTATGTTGAATCTCAAATCTGCATCTCTCTTATACACCTTTCCAAACCTTTTTCATTCACCTAGACCTTCTCAGTCACCAATATCATTGAATATTAATTGTAAAAGAGCTTTTAAAATGGTTTTTAACGATGTTTTGTGTCTGCTGTTTGATTTAGATTTTTGCTCATTTAGCTGCGGAATCTTGTCACTTTCCGCAGCGGCTGCAACTTTCCGCAACCATTTTGTCAAATTCTATGTTGCAGGTGTCTTCAGGCAAATCGGGCCACATGGGCAAGTTCAAAATGACGTGGACATGGATCATGTCCTATTGGCTTGGTTGAATTCATCTCGGAAGGCTGTGGTCAAAGGTGGCCAAGTGGTGGTCAACCGTAGAGTCCCACGGTGACAGAACTCTGTTTCTCATCACATGGAGATTTGAGTGGCCGTTTCTAAAACATGGCAGGCACATCAACACCTGTAAATGGCTCCATAAGCCGAATCCAACATCCACTCTCCATAGATTTACTCCTCAAGGCGGCCATAATGCTAAATCTCTGGACGTAATGGTTCACGTGTCTTCCTTCAGCGCAGACTTTAGGGAATTAGTTATATCTCTCTCTGTTATAAATAATGACTTCTCATACGCATAATAGTTAGATCTTCTGTAGCTTTGTAATGTAATTGCGTTGCCATTGTGCTGTGACATTTCTATGACCGCATTTTAATATATGAGAAGACCTTGTTCAAAAGCGTAATTCGTATTTGAAAGCTGCTCCCCGAGGTCTGTGCAGAGGGCCCCTGCACATGCTGAGGTTTTTTGTACTAATGTATAGTTTCATGCTTCATTTCTTTATGTTCATTGTGCTATAGTCATTCATGTATATATAGATTACATCTTTCATGGTATTTACATTTCATCTCTGTCCATAATCCTTCATGCTTTACATTTTACTTCTGTCCATAATATTTTATGTTTTATGTTGTTGTTAACTGATCAGTGTTCTTGTTTCAGATTACAATAGGTAGCTCAGGCATTTGCACATATTTTTCATAATGACTAATGACATGGAATCAATATTGTCCTTCTTCTGATTTCCTTTTCTTAGTGTTTGTTTAATTCCAGCACTGTTTTGTTTATTTTAGTCTTGCACATTTGCTTTAAGTAGTTAGATTAGATATTAAACCGTTCATGTCATTTTCAGTTACCTCCGAAAGCCATAGCGAGACTAATGGTGAGGGATTGAAGTATGAATGTATAGTTTGATATTAGTTTACTTTTCTGCAAGTTAGATATTAAACTGTTCATGTCATTTTTAGTTACTTCCGAAAGCCATAGCGAGACTAATGGTGAGGGATTGAAGTATGAGTGTATAGTTTGATATTAGTTTACTTTTCTGCAAGATAGATATTAAATTTCTCATGTCATTATCAGTTACCTCCGAAAGCCATAGCGAGACTAATGGTGAGGGATTGAAGTATGAGTGTGTAATTTGATATTAGTTTATTTTCTGCAAATTAGATATCAAATTGCTCAAGTTGTTTATGATTACCTCCGAAAGCCATAGCGAGACTAATGGTGAGGGGTCAGAATATGAGTTGATGTAATTTGATTTTAGTTTTACTTTACTTGCAATCTTTTCTTTGAGTAACAGTTTCTTTTGTGTTTAGACAGCAACAAGGGTAATGGTTTTCATGATCAATAGTTCACTGTTTGTTTAACTAGGATAGTAGCACATTTCATTTCCTTTTAGGAACTAATTTTCTCATTGTATGTTTCAAAATCCTTTTGAAGTTTGAAAGTTTGGTAAATCATTATAAAGGACACCATTGCCTTGAACAATCACAACCATACTTGTCTTTTAGAATTTTCATTAGGAAACCAACCAAGATAAAAAGAAAAAAAAAACCAAAAACGACAAAAAGTAAGAGATAGGTTATCTTGCACATATAGTGCGCCACACTTCGTCAGCTTACGAATCCCGGATTGAAAAATTAATGTAGCAATTTAGGACACACTAAATTGACCAAAAATTTTGGCGCCGTTGCTGAGGAAGTGTAACTAGGTAGCCAATTTCTTAAAAAAAAAAAAACAATAAAAAGAAGGGAAAACTTGATAACTTCTTGAAGTATGCTCTCCTCTTGCACCTACTGTGATCTGGAGGATCAGAAAAGAGAGTTATTGGTTTGATAATTTCTTAAGTATGCTCTCTTCTTGCACCTAGTGTGACCTGGAAGATCAGAAAGAGAATTATTAGCCCAACTTAAAAAATAAAAATGACATGCATAGAGCAAGAGATTCTAGGGGAAGGTTTATAGCTAGAGCCAAGAGTTCGATTTTCACAACTCCATCTTCTTCAAGGCATAGACAAGATTCACTACCATATACCCCTAGCCTTAAGATTCTTGGAATTCAAGGAACAGCTGAATTAGAGGATTCTCCTATACCACCTACTAAATCTCATTTAGAAAAGGATCCTTTCTTTACTTCTACAGGAGAGTATCTTGTAATCAAAGAAGTAGAATCACCTGAAGAAGAAAAGGAAAAGACTTCCTCTCATCCTCCTTTGATAGAAGAACTAGAGGACTTTGAGGACTCTAAAGAAACTATCATGGCAGAGGAAATAATAGATGGATTTGGAGGTAGAGGTAGAGGTAGAGGAGGAGGAAACAATGGAGATAACAATGGTGAAGGTAATAATGGAAGAAATAGGGAAGGAGACAACTTGTTTGGATTCCCTATAGTTGATGAGGAAACTCATACAACAATGAAAAATATCTCACCATCTGTCCTCCCCAACTTTTATGGATTGCGAAGTGAGGATCATGAAACATTTCTGTTTGAGTTTGAAGTCGTGTGCCGAACCTATGACTATATGGAAGACTCTCAAAAACTCAAACTGTTTCCTTCAACATTGAAGGGATTTGCTTTGAAATGGTTCATGGGATTAGCCACTCAATCTATTAGGACTTGGAATGATATGAAACAAACATTTTTGGATAGATACTTGGACTATTGTATGCCCACCAATCACAAGGATGAGGTATTCAAAATGATGCAAAATGAAGATGAAAATTTGGAAGATTTACTTGAAAGATTTCAATACAACTTAAAAAGAGCAAAGATGAGCAACTTAGATGATGAAACTTTGAAAGCCCTCATATTAAAAGCCATTAGAGATGAATGGATAGATATTTTAAACATGATGGGGAAAGGAGAAATTTCTCAACTTCCACTTCGTGACATAACAGAACTATGTGTCCATCTCTCAAGAGGAAAATCTAAAACAGGGAAAGTGCCTAGGGATCCTTCTCTTATCAGGGCTAACAAATCTGCAACTGGATCAGTAAGTAGGGCAGAGATTGGCAATATGCTTGATGAATTTAAAACTGATATCTTAGGGAGCCTTAGTGAACAACTAGACACCCTTAAGATCCAAAACAAGCAGAAAGCAGAAACAGATACTCTAGCCATCTTTTGTCTGAAATGTAGGAAGAAAAATGCTTTAAGGGAATGTCCCTTGGATGAAAAAGTTGTAGAAACATGTATAATTTTCTCAGAGAATCATGAGACCAAGGATTGTCCTTCAATTCCTGGACTCAAAGCTGTCTTTCAAGAAGACCCAAATTCAGTAGAATCCCTCTGTTTTGTTGCAAGAAGACCTTGGCAGGGACAACAAACTCAAGGGTTTAAAAACCCTATGAATCTTCAAACCCCACCAAATTGGAATCCTTGGCAACAACCTTGGCCCCAACATCAAAATCCATATCAACCATGGGTACAAGGGATGCAAAATCCTTATGGGAGATTTGCTCAATTTTATCAATATCCTCCATCTTTTCAAAATCAACAAGCTCCACAACTTCCAAACCCAAATCCACAACTTTCATTTCCATTTCCACAACAATCTTCTCAACAAAATCCAAATCTTCAACTCATGCTTCCATACCAACAAAATACAAATCAACTTCCAGCTCAGCCATTGCCAAATCCTAACAATAAAAATCCTCAGAATACTTACATGATAGAAGGACAACAATTTCCTACCTATATGATTGTTCCTCTCAATGATGTACAACTCAGATCTGGTAGAGTTTTAGAAAAACCTTCTATAGATATTCAAGAGCAAGATACCTCCGAGGAGGATTCTCTTGAAGTCAATAAAGGTTCTGAGGAAGAATCTCTTCAAAATCCAAGCATGCAAAAAGAAAAAGAAAAGTTAACACCCACAACTCCTATAGTTGAGCAACCAACATCTTCATCTACACCTCCTTTTCCCGAAAGACTACAAATTGACAAGGGGGTGGAAAAACAAATCTTGTTGCCTAACTATGACTTTCTAGATGAATTGAAGAATGTTTGTATCAAGATTCCCTTGCTACAAGCCATTCGAGAAATTCCTATTCTAGCAAAAACCATAAAGGAGTTGAGTTTCAAAAGACCAGAAAGGAAACTAAAAGACACAAGAAGAATCCACCTGGTAGGAAAGATTGCAGATATTATGATGGGAAAAATTACCATGCAGAAGTATGTAGATCCAGGAAGTCCAATTGTCAAGACACATAAATGGGATAGAAATTCCAAACACATTGATTGACTTAGGGGCTGCTATCAACATTATGAGTAGACAGACTATGGACCAGCTAAAACTTCCTAACCTTCTTTTTACACCTACTTTACTGCAACTTGCAGATCGATCAATTATTAAACCAAATGGTGTATTAGAAGACATTTCAGTTTCCTTAGATTCTTGGGAATATCCAGTAGATTTTATGATTTTGACTCCCAAGAGTAATCTAGGAGGGCACCCACTTATCTTAGGAAGACCTTGGCTAGCCACAGCTGATGCTTTCATTAGTTGTAGATCTGGAGATATGTACATTTCTAATGGTAATTTGACAAAGAAATTCAATTTGTATCCTCCAGCAAAAGCAATCACAGAAGTAGGAGACAATGAATGGGTTGATGATGAGGATATTATACAACCTGTCTTTACCATTTTTGAAATTAGTGAGGATAGTCAAATTCTGAACACATTAGAAAATTTTGAGACATCTTCAGAATATGACCCCACACAATTTCAGTTGGAATCTGACATAGAATATTTATCATCAAGACAAATGTCTCTTTACTCTATGGAAGATTTTGGTAGTTATATCATTGAGATTTTTCCAGGAAAAACATTGAATATCAAAAAAAAATTGGAAAAGTCACAACAGGAAGAACTAACCAAAATCTTGCAAAAACATTCTACTGCATTTGCATGGGAGTATACTGACATGAAAGGTATTGATCCTAAGACCTGCATTAATCATATCTATATTGAGGAAAACAGTAGACCAATCAGACAACCTCAAAGAAGGATGAATCTAAATCTTAGGGAGATAGTGAAAGAAGAGCTCCAAAAATTACTCAATGTAAACTTCATTTATCCAATTTTAGATAGCCGATGGGTTTCTCCTTCGGTTATAGTACCTAAAAATAATGGTAAATGGAGGGTATGCATTGATTATAGGGAATTGAACAAAGCAACTTTGAAGGATCACTTTCCTTTGCCTTTTATCGATCAGGTATTAGATACATTAGCAGGTAAAAAGTACTTTTCATTCTTGGATGGTTTTAGTGGCTATAATCAAATTCAGGTAGCACCTGAAGATCAATATAAGACCACATTTACCTGTCCATGGGGAAATTTTGCCTATCGAGTACTTCCTTTTGGGTTATGTAATGCACCCGCAACATTCCAAAGAGCAGTACTAGGAATTTTTTTTGATCTAATCCATGATTGTGTAGAGGTTTATATGGATGATTTTACAGTTTATGGTAATTCATTTGAAGAGGCATTAGAAAATTTGGAAAGAGTCCTTATAAGATGTAAAGAAACAAACCTTTCATTAAGCCATGAAAAATGCTTTATGATGTTTACTGAAGGTATTGTTTTGGGGCATCATATTTTAGGAGATGGGATTAAAGTTGATAGATCAAAAGTTGAAGTCATCTCCAAGTTTCCTATTCCAAATTGTCAAAGAGATGTTAGAAGTTTTCTAGGATTTACTGGTTACTATAGAATATTTATAGAAAACTTCACTAAAATAGCATCTCCACTCTTCAAATTGCTTACAAAAGACTATGAATTTAAATGGGATCCTGATTGTCAATCAGCCTTTGAAACTTTGAAAACAAGAATATCTGAAGCACCTATCTTGAGAGGACCAAATTGGAAACTCCCTTTCCATATTTCTACAGATGCTTCAGATACAGCTCTGGGAGCTATGTTGGGTCAAAAATATTTAGTCCCTTATGCCATTTACTATACCAGTAAAAATTTGACTCCTACTGAGTTGAACTATACTGTGACTGAAAAAGAGTTTTTAGCTATTGTTCATGCAATCAATAAATTTAGACATTATATAACAGGCTATGAAACTTTTATTCATACTGACCATTCTGCAATTAGATATCTAATGAACAAACCTGTTACTAATGGCAGAGTGACAAGATGGCTCTTACTTTTGCAAGAATTCAATATTACTGTGTTGGATAGACCAGGAAAACAAAATACAGTAGCTGATTTCTTGTTTAGGATTCAGAATTTTAAAGAAGATTCTCCTGTAGAGGATAAGTTTCCTGATGAATATTTGTTTGCAGTAACTATTAAGACTCCTTGGTATGCAGGTATTGCTAACTATTTGGTTATAGGGAAACTGCCTTCACATTTGTTTCCAAGTGAAAAAAGAAAAATTATTCACGAGAGTTCAAAATATTCATGGATTTCTAATGAATTGTTCAAAACAGGGCTAGATCTTGTGATCAGAAGATGTGTCAGGGAATATGAAATGCCTGATATTCTTAAGGCATGTCATGATGAACCATGCGGCGAACACTTTGCAGACAAAAGGACAGCCTATAAAATCCTCTCTTTAGGATATTATTGGCCTTCCCTCTTCAAAGATGCAAAACAATATGTCAAAAGGTGTGACAGCTGCCAAAGAGTAGGGAAACCTACCCTTTCAAATGAAATGCCATTGCAAACATAGGTACTCATTGAACCCTTTGAAAAATGGGCTTTAGATTTCATTGGACCTATTAATCCACCATCTAAGCAAAAGAAGTATATATTGGTTTGTAATGATTATGTTACTAAATGGGTAGAAGCCAAAGCATTAGTATCTGCTACTGAAAATTCAGTTGTTCATTTTCTTTATGAGGATATTTTTACTCGCTTTGGTGTTCCAAGAGAAATTGTGACAAATCAAGGAAGCCAATTCACATCCAACTTGGTGGAGAAGCTGATGGAAGAATACAAAATCAAGCATAGAATATCTACTCCTTACCATCCGCAAGCAAATGGTCAAGTGGAGTCTACAAACAAAGTTCTTGAAAGTATCATCACCAAAATTGTTCATTTACATAGAAGAGATTGGACAGAAAGGCTTTCTGAAGCCTTGTGGGCCTACAGAACTACATGGAGAAATAAAAGTATTATGGGAAAGAAGTCTTGCTCCCCATTGAGTTCCAAGTCAAGACCTTCAAGATAGCAGTTCAGTTAGGGATGGATTTATCATAATCTCAAAAGCATAGAATGGAGCAGTTGAATGAGCTAGATGAGATCAGACAAGAGGCAATTCTAAGAACTGATCTAGTTCAATATCAAAGAGCTAAATGGCATGACAAATACATCAAAGAGAAGAAGTTTCAAGAAGGAGATTGGGCATTGATATTTGATTCCAAGTTTAAAGATTTTAAAGGAAAATTTCAGACTCGTTGGCTTAGGCCATAGGAGATTGACAAGATCTTTAGCAATGGAGCAGTAAGAATCAAGACCATTGATGAATCTCAACCTCCTCTTATTGTGAATGGCCACAGACAAAGTCTATCATAAGCCACTCTCAAAAGAGGAATTTGTCAAAATGTTTCAAGAAAATTCTGCAATCAGGCTGGTACAGAAGAATTCTTCTTCTCCACCAGCCTAGCCTTTGTTCTTTTCAGTTGAAAAAAAAATAAAAATAAAAATAAAATAAAAAAATGTTGTATAAGCCTGAAAACCAATCATTGATTGGCAGTCTTATATAGAAAATGTAGGGTGAAAATCAGGAACACCTGATACCCTATATTTTCCAAAAAGAAAAAAATCTCTCTTTCATTTCACAAGTTTTGTGACCACCCACTTCATTCCATTCCACTTCATTTCACTCCACTTCATTCCATTTCACTTCATTTCATCTACTTCACTTCATTTCACCAATAAAATTTTCTTTCATGGTCATTTTCATTCAATCAGTTATCACCCATCTATTTCTATTCACCCAAATAATAGTTGTGTCAGTTTCCGCAGCTGACATCTGTTTCCGCAGCTAACACCTGTTTCCGCAGCCAGAAGCAGATTCTGCAGCTACCACTCTGTTTTTCAAAAGAATGTACAGTCAGATGTATTTTCACAATCAAGAAATCAAATGCAGGTATGAAGACATATTATGAAGACAGGGGGCATTCAAGACATCAAATGAGAAGCAACTAATTGAGGACCAAGGAAAAATGGCAATAATTCCAAGGTATGAGTAAAATTTATTTCAAATAGCATTTAAAACACATTTTTACATAGTTATGAACCATAGCTCCATTATGTGCAATGATTGTGTTGAAAAACTTCGTAACCACTCCACGATCTCTATATGATCTGCCCATAATACTTGCATTCATTTTCAAACGGTCTATAATCGAGCCTCCGATCTTCACTTATACTCCGATACTCCACCTGTGATGAAGAAACGTAGTTGATTTGACTACGGCTTCTTTCAGCCGCATGAAATCCGTAGCCGTTGTATAAACGTGCTTACATTTACTCTGCAGCCACCAAATTTTAAACACTGCCGGATGTGTTATACTCCTCCTATTGTTCTATTAATCTCATAGCCGCATTTCCACCGAGCTCACGTAACCCTTCTCTGTTCTGCTTCACCCCATTTGTTCTCTATTATGCTACAATCTGTATACCCATTCTCTGATATATGCCTACAGTCATCGTGCTCATTTCCGCTCATTTAGCCGTCTTACCTCCGTTGAACCCTCCTCACGCAGACAAGTTTTAAAAGAGTAAAAAGAAGGATGGGTCAGTTGTTGAGAATAGAACCAGAAGGACCTAAATTCATGGAAGGATACCTGCAAGTCAGAGATTTATTGAAAAAGGAAAAGTGGCTTCGGTTCATCCAAAAGTTTAGAGGCTACCATAAAGAGGTGACAAAAGCGTTTGCAAGGTCTTTCAATGGCCTGGAGGTAGAGATTGGAGACCTTAAATTCACACTGAATGAGGCATCCATAGCAACTGCCACAGAACTTCCTCAAGAAGGTGAACGATGGTTCAAGAACAAAAGAATTAGTGATGAAGCCTGGAGAATGATCTTGCGTAACCCAGGTATGGATGTAACTATTTTAAAAAGGGAATTCCTGTTAATGCTTTGAAAGAGGAGTGGGCTACTTTGCTGCTAGTTATTCAAAAATTTATCACCTGTGAGGGTCGTTTTGGGTCAATGTATATGTATCATACCCGGTTGCTGATGAATTTTCTAGACAACCAGACCCTCAGTCTGCCATACTTTTTATTAAATAGTTTGAAGAAGATGTCTGTGACCATTCAGAAGCATTTAGGGGATGTGGAGCCACATGGTCTTGTGAAAATTCTGATTGAAAAACAGTTAAAAGAGAAAAAGTACACATGGGAAAAATTTTTGATTAGAAATTTCTTTGAAGAACCTCAAGAAATTCCTGAGGGTAGTACATCAAGAAGGAGTAGGAGGAAGAGAACAAATGATGAAACTCAAAACACTCCTACTACTACAATTGAAAGAACTAGTGGAGAAGGGAGACTGTCAAAGAAGAGGAAGGAAGAAACCAAAATTAAAAAGCCAATAACATCAAAAGAGACAAAAAGTATTGAGGCTATGCATCAAACCCCTTCCTCCGAAGAAGATCATCAAGTGTTATCTGAGAGACTAGTTCATCTTCAGGAATAGTCATCTATGGCCAAAAAGAGGGGAAAAGAAAAACAAAAAGGAAAAGATAGTGGTCCACAGCGTGTAAGAAGAAGTTCCAGACTTAAAGGGAAGTTGAGGAAAACACAAACGAAAGGACCCCATTTCATTGATTTGGGAGAAGAAACATTTGAAAAATCCCCAGCTGGCCATAGTCCATCTCATTCTCAGTCAGACATTGAACATAGTTCATTTCATTCTCAGTCAGATATTGAACATAGTCCATCTCATTCTCAGCCAGACGTTGACATGAGCCCTTTTCAACCAGATTTTGAAGCCAATTCTCCTCCACGACATTTTGGGGACATCCCAATAAAAACAACACCTGAGATAGACCCAAAGCAGCAAGAAGTATATTATTATATAGAATCTTTAGAAAGGGCAGCCACGGGTCCTAGCACTTCATCCACTCAGCCTCACACAGTAAAGGAAGATCTCGTCCAATCATTGAAACACGAAGTCTTTGAATTGGAGGTTTTAAATAAACACATTAAAAATGAAAATGAGGCATTGAAGGAAAAAATCTAACTGGACAAGATCATTCATGACAATACCATGCTACATCTGGGACTATGGCAGAAAAAGAACATAAAATTGAAGAAGAAATGCCAGAAGTTAAGTAGAGCATTGGTTAATATCAAATTCAGGTGCTTGATGAAGAAGCCCAGGATGTTAGCAGCACCAAGGAAGAGGAGGAGAGGACTGGATGTACTGGCTGAAGTGTCTAGGCATATGAATTGAAGAAGGATTATCCAAATTTTGGTTGCATGAGGACATACAACAGCTTCACAGTGGGGGTATGTTGAGTCTCAAATCTGCATCTTTCTTATACACCTTTCCAAACCTTTTTCATTCACCTGGACCTTCTCAGTCACCAATATCATTGCATATTAATTGTAAAAGAGCTTTAAAATGGTTTTTAACTATGTTTTGTGTCTGCTGTTTGATTTATATTTTTGCTGCAACTTTCCGCAGCCATTTTGTCAAAGTCTATGTTGCAGGTGTCTTCAGGAAAATCGGGCCACATGGGCAAGTTCAAAATGACGTGGACATGGATAGTGTCCTATTGGCTCAGTCGAATTCATCTCGGAAGGTTGTGGTCAAAGGTGGCCAAGTGGTGGTCAACTGTAGACTCCCACGGTGACAGAACTTTGTTTCTCATCACGTGGAGATTTGCGTGGCCGTTTCTAAAACACAGGAGGCACATCAACACTTGTAAACGGCTCCATAAGCCGAATCCAACATCCACTCTCCATAGATTTACTCCTCAAGGCGGCCATAATGCTAAATCTCTGGACGTAATGGTTCACGTGTCTTCCTTCGGCGCAGACTTTAGGGAATTATTTATATCTCTCTCTGTTATAAATAATGCCTTCTCATACGCATAATAGTTAGATCTTCTGTAGCTTTGTAATGTAATTGCGTTGCCATTGTGCTGTGACATTTCTATGACCGCATTTTAATATATGAGAAGACCTTGCTCAAAAGTGTAATTCGTATTTGAAAGCTGCTCCCCGAGGTCTGTGCAGAGGGCCCCTGCACACGCTGAGGTTTTGTGTACTACTGTATAGTTTCATGCTTCATTTCTTTATGTTCATTGTGCTATAGTCATTCATGTATATATAGATTACATCTTTCATGGTATTTACATTTCATCTCTGTCCATAATCCTTCATGCTTTACATTTTACTTCTGTCCATAATCTTTTATGTTTTATGTTGTTGTTAACTGATCAGTGTTCTTGTTTCAGATTACAATAGGCAGCCGGGGCATTTGCACATCTTTTTCATAATGACTAATGACATGGAATCAATATTGTCCTTCTATTGATTTCTTTTTCTTAGTGTTTGTTTAATTCCAGCACTGTTTTGTTTATTTTAGTCTTGCACATTTGCTTTAAGTAGTTAGATTAGATATTAAACCGTTCATGTCATTTTCAGTTACCTCCGAAAGCCATAGTGAGACTAATGGTGAGGGATTGAAGTATGAATGTATAGTTTGATATTAGTTTACTTTTCTGCAAGTTAGATATTAAACTGTTCATGTCATTTTCAGTTACTTCCGAAAGCCATAGCGAGACTAATGGTGAAGGATTGAAGTATGAATGTATAGTTTGATATTAGTTTGCTTTTCTGCAAGATAGATATTAAATTGCTCATGTCATTTTCAGTTACCTCCGAAAGCCATAGCGAGACTAATGGTGAGGGATTGAAGTATGAGTGTGTAATTTGATATTAGTTTATTTTTCTACAATTTAGATATCAGATTGCTCAAGTTGTTTATGATTACCTCCGAAAGCCATAGCGAGACTAATGGTGAGGGGTCAGAATATGAGTTGATGTAATTTGATTTTAGTTTTACTTTACTTGCAATATTTTCTTTGAGTAACAGTTTATTTTGTGTTTAGACGGCAGCAAGGGTAATGGTTTTCATGATCAATAGTTCATTGTTTGTTTAACTAGGATAGTAGCACATTTCATTTCCTTTTAGAAACCAATTTTCTCATTGTATGTTTCAAAATCATTTTGAAGTTTGAAAGTTTGGTAAATCATTATAAAGGACATCATTGCCTTGAACAATCATAACCATACTTGTCTTTTAGAATTTTCATTAGGAAACCAACCAAGATAAAAAGAAAAAAAACCAAAAACGACAAAAAAAAGTAAGAGATAGGTTATCTTGCACATATAGTGCGCCACACTTCGTCAGCTTACGAATCCCAGATTGAAAAATTAATGTAGCAATTTAGGACACACTAAATTGACCAAACACTTTACACCATGGATTGCCTTAAAAGAATACGTTTCCATTATATATTGTAAATCCAATGGGTTAGGAAGTATTAATTGTAATTAAATAGATATATTTTAATTTTAATTTATGATTTCTAACATAATATAATATTTAAAATTATAGTACAAATCAAGAGCTATATTTTCCCCATGCTCTTAGGATCTCCTTCCCATACTTTCTCACCCCTATGGATACCTCCCTTTGCATCACTCCATTAATAATAGACCTCATTCCTTTCATTTCAGTATGGATCGTGCCCCTCACCCTGGTAGTGGCTCTTCGCGCAATCAACACACAAGCTGGAACATGGATCGTTAGAGCCACCCAAACTTGCATCTGAGTACTAGAAACGAGTCAGTTGTTAGGAAAGCCACCATGAACTACCATAAAATTTCCCCACAAGAGACCAAATATCAGATAATTGAGCTGAAGAATCAAGCTAGATACATCATAAGAAGAACCAACAGTGAAGAAATCGATGCCCAATTCGAGGGGTTCCTGACCCATGGCTCACAAGAGGCAAAGAATGTAACGTCCACCTCCCCTCACATCTACCCAAGTAATTGGCCAACCAGGGAAAAAATGAGATAAGGGGCAGTTATGAGTAGACTAACATTAGGGGAATTTTTAGTTCTAAAATGGGCCTCCTAAGGAAATTATAAAATAATATTGGAAATAATAAAATAAGATTTGATCACATAATCAAATTTTAGAGGGAAAAAGGAAAAAACTATTTTTTCAACTCATATTTTCAACTTATCTCCCAATTTTTTTACTCAAATTTCGAGCGAGAGTACTCATTGGATGAAAAATTTAATTCATCATCCAAGGAGTACCCATGTTGCATACTTTTGAGCGATCTTCCTACACGAAAAATGAGAAATACATGAAATATGTGATTGCAATCACGTTTTTTCATGTATTTCTCATTTTTCGTATAGCGGGGTTCGTCAAAGTATGAAACAAGGGTAATCCTTGGATGAGGAATTAAATTTTGCATCCAACGAGTACTCTCACTCAAAATTTGAGTAAAAAATTTGGGAGATAAGTAAAGGAAAAAACTATTTTTTCAACTCGTATTTTCAACTTATCTCCCAATTTTTTTACTCAAATTTCGAGCGAGAGTACTCATTGGATGAAAAATTTAATTCATCATCCAAGGAGTACCCATGTTGCATACTTTTGAGTGATCTTTCTACACGAAAAATGAGAAATACATGAAATATGTGATTGCAATCACGTTTTTTCATGTATTTCTCATTTTTCGTATAGCAGGGTCCATCAAAAGTATGCAACAAGGGTAATCCTTGGATGAGGAATTAAATTTTTCATCCAACGAGTACTCTCACTCAAAATTTGAGTAAAAACTTTGGGAGATAAGTTTAAAATATGAGTTGAAAAAGTAGTTTTATTATTTTATTATTTTTTAATATTTTTACCCTTTTACTTAAAAAATGGTGAATCATCCCCCATGGTTGACATCATCACCTTGAATCCTATTGGTTCTTATAAATTTTATGTTTGTTTTAAATTTTTCTAAGGAGGCCCATTTTAGACCTCAAAATTCCCCTAGTGAACTCCTTGGTGACTTTAAGGAAGTGGAATCGAAGCAGAAAACCAAAAAATGGACCTCCTGTACTTGCTACAGGACTCCCAGAGGTTAACCCAGTCATCCACCTCAATTTCCCTAGGTCCCACTGAATTTTAATGAAGAAAACTCTCGAACTCTCCCTTGATATAGGAAAGGGTGCGTCTGGGAGTATATGGACGCTCCCACAACATAGTCATGTGTGCATCCAGGGAATTTTTCCCTTAGAATTGTGCCAGCGTCCGGGATATTTATGGTAATTTTTAAGCCCAAAATCCCAATAACTACCCATAACTTCTGGTAGCTTCCAAAATCTAGCAACACACATGATGACAATGATAATGAACCAAAAAAAAAACTCTAGGACTAGGCCTGCATCCCCAACTAGGACTGACATTCTATCAAACACTTGGCATCAATGCAATCTACAGGTCTAGCATAAAAGATAGAGCATGAATGACTAAAAAACATTATGAGACATGACAAGAATGATCACCACCCTCTTCCTTGAACTATTATGACATCAATTAGGTCTTGCATCCATTATTTTAACATTTACATGTAAATACATGAAATAACCATGACGTGAACCAGTCATATAACCATCATTATAACCAACATAAAACCATGTAAATTACATTGATATAACTACCATTAAAGCCACACAATAATATGTACAAAATTAAGAGAAATTAGCTTTTATTAATCATAGGCAAAAGCCGACCAGGTTCTAGAATTCCATGTACCACCTGACCATAGACATGGTTGAGCCAAACCTCTCTTCAGCCACTCACCCCCATGCCATATTTGAAGCATGAATGTTGGATCTCATGGATAAACCAACCCAAAAACAACTAATGGAATCCACAGGTTAAACCATCTCCACCCTCACCATATCGTGATCAAACCAAAATCAGTGTCGAGATCACAAAACCAAACTGAGCTAGGAATTCCTCCATAATCCATCAATATCCTTGAGGATTTTTTTGTCTCCTTGTCTCTCAGGCTTTACCGCAATCCACATCGGATCACTAGGCCCTAAACCAAGACACCACCCTTAGGATTTAAAATGTATCCCGCCAAAACCAGTCAAGGGATTCCTAGGAATTTGGGAATTTCTTGAGGCCACCTCTGCCCCGAATTCTAAAAACCATCTAGAAATTCCAAAGCTAAAAACTGAGATTAATACAATCACACCATGGCTATCTGGAAAAATGAAATGCAAGGCTAAAAATCACTATTAAAACTTGGCAAGTCCATGTCACTGACAACAAGAGAACCAAATACCAACATGCATAATCCATTCATGTCAAAACCGGCTAGGAAATCACACATGCAATATTTATCTGCAAGTATTGTTGCTGAATCTGTTAGATCCTGATCTTCCTTTCTTGATCTTTTCTTTCCTTTCCTTTCCTTGTCCTTCCTTTGCTTTATTTCCTATTTCTTGGTCCAATATTGGAATTATCTAAGAGAAATCTAAGTATCCAAGAGTGAGAGAGAGAGAATAATGAGAGAGCTCCAAAGTTGAACTAACAAAAGGTATCAATTGATCCTCAAAATCCTTTTTATCAATGAGGCCTCTATTTTCTTCATTTTCCATTATTTTCCTTCATTTTCCTCCTCACATGCAACCTGTGACCTTTTACCTTCTTTTTCTCGTATTTTCCTTTATTTTAATAAATAAATGTGTCAAAAATAAATTTTGCCTCTTTAATGCCTTAGCCATTTCCTTTGCCAATTTCCCTTTAGCCATAAACACATCCTGTGATTCCCACTAGGATATCTTTTCCCAACATTTATCTTGGAGTACGTGTCCCTTAACCGTGGTCTTATTTTTTCCTTTATTAAATTTTATTACATGAAATTTTAACCTGGGTTTTTTATATAACCCTCCCCCTTGGGGAACACCGTCCTCAGTGTTAAACCACACCTACACCTTATAAAAACCACGAAGAAGAAAACATACTTCCCATGGAGCTTTATAACTTAGCTCATTTCAGTATTTACAGTGAATGACTTGCTCAAAGAGAAAACACCATGATAACATGACCATATAACAATGATACCTCTTATTGGACCTTTATAACTTATCTCATGGAGGTATTTACATATACCAAAACATCACCAAAACATATGCCAAACATATACCAAATATCATACCAAAACTGCCTTGCCTCAATCGGAAAACAATTAAGGATACATAGCCCGCATCTAATGTTTCATCTCCCATGTAGCTTCATCGGGCCCAAAGTGCTTCCACTGCACTTTAACTTTCTCGATGGCTTTGTTCCTAAGCATGAGATGCTCCTGCTGCAATATTCACTGAGGTTTCGGCTAGAATTCTCCTTCTTGCTCCAGTTGCAATATAGACCAATGAATAACATGATCAACATCCTTTATATACCTTTTAAGTATGAAAAATGAAACACATCATGGAATTTCAGTGTTGGAGGCAGTGCAAGCTGATAGGCCACTAGTTCAGTCCTCTCAAGGATCTCAAAAGGTTCGCAATATCGTGGTACCAACTTGGCACATGATCAAATCCTCAAGGATATGTTATTGCACTTGATGTGAAAATACACATGCTCGCCAACTTGAAGCTTCTTAAATACCCTATGATGGTATCCATAACTCTTCTCTCTATCATGTGATTCCTTTGGATTCTTATTTATAACATGCATTTCATGTTCCATGTCTACCAACATGTTTGTCACAATCAACACCTTGTTAACTAGATCACTCCAACTGATGGGAGTATTACAACTCTTCCCATACAGTACCTCGAAGGGACTCATACCCAATGACTCTTGATACCCATTGTTGTATGCAAACTCAAGCAATGGTAGATAATCTTCCCAATTATGTTTTTGATGCATCACATAAATTTACAACAGGTTCTCCATGATCTTGTTGACCCTCTCAGTCTCTCCATATGTCTGTGGATGATAAGTTGTATTTAAGGCCAACTTTGTATATAAATAATGTTGTTTCATTGTCGACACGTGATAAATTCCATGGAAACAACCTCCCATTTCCGATACGAGTATCATAATAGGTTGTAGTCCTCACAGCCTCCTACCTCTACCTTCACTGCTTGTGTATCAAACACCTAGCCAAAGAAATATTTGCTACATCCTTCCTTAGATTAGGCCCGATGTCCGAACCTCTTCACTTGATCCAATGTCTCGATATCCTGGGTGACATAAATATGGTTTTGCATGAAACTCATCGCCAGATCACCCTCTTGAGATTAGCTACTTTATCACCAGGAACATATATCATGTCTCTAAACCTAACCAATCCATCACCTATCCAAGAACTCTGCTACATCCTTCCTTAGATTCGGCCAATAATCGAACCTCTTCACATCAGTCAATGTCCTCTGATAGCCTAGGTGACATAAATATGGTTTTTCATGAAACTCCATCATCAATATCACCTTCTTGAGATTCGATACTGTCTATAACATATATCCTGTCTCTAAACCTAACCAATCCATCTCTCGTGAGATGATAGTCCACATCATGTACACCTGCACCTATACATGTACCTGTACCACTACCTATTCTTGTACAATTACTTGTACCTATACCTGTACATGTACTCTACTACAATCTGTGCCTAATATCCATATACCTGACATCTTGTTGACCTTCTTGCAAGAACCTATCCTGTAAATATGTCCTATAGGATCTCATAGATGCAATGTGATTTACTTGTATCTACCTGCTAAGATCATATGCAACCCTATTCTCTTTACCTTTGATGTATTTGATCTTGAAATCAAACTCACTGATCGTCTCCAACCATATAGCTTTCCCGGTGTTCAATTTCGGCTGGTCAAACAAATACCTCAATCCATTATGATCACTCATCAGTACAAACCTCCTGCCAAGAAGATAGTGCCTCCAAATCTTCAATGCATGGTTTATCGTTGCTAGCTCAAGGTCATGCGTAAGATAGTTGTACTCGTGTCCATTCAATTTCTATGGCTCATAGCGTACCACCTTTCCTTACTACATAAGTAATCCACCAAGTCCTCTCTTGAAAGCATATGTACATACTACAAACTATTTTTCCGCATCTGTGATGTTTAACACTGGAGCATGTGCCAACAACTGCTTAAGTTTTTCAAAACTTACCTCACACTCCTATATCCTCTCAAACTTCTTACCTTTCCTCTGCAAAGATGTAATATGATAATAAATATGTGACAAGTTCCTAATGAACCTCCTATAATAAACTGCCAATCCCATGAAGGATATCACCTCAACATTTCTAGGAGTTTCCCACTTCATGATAGCTCTTACCTTCTCTGGATCCACTACTATGCCCTCCTGGGAGACAACATGTCCCAAGTAATGTACCTCAATCTGAGAGAAACTACACTTGCTAAGCTTAGCATACAACTGATGCTCTCTCAACAATCTCAACACTGCTACCAAATGCTCGGCATGCTCTTCCTCATTTTAAAAAATATACCAAAATGTCATCAATGAATACAATAAAAAAACTTTTCTAAATAAGGATGTAGCACACTATTCATCAAACACATAAAGGTAGTTGGAGCATTAGTAAAACTAAATGGAAGTACAACAAACTCATAATGCCCATACCTGGTCTAGAAAGTTTTCTTGTAGATGTCCTCTTCTTTTATGTGTACCTAATGGTATCTTGATTTCAAGTCAATATTAGAGAACATTGTTTCTCCCTTCAGTTCATCAAACAAGTCACCAATCCTTGGTAACGAATGCATGTTCTTGATGGTAACATTATTCAACTACCCATAATCAATGTATAGTCTGTGAGTACCATCCTTCTTATTCACGAACAACACTGGTGCACCCCAAGGTGATACATTTGGCCTAATGTATCCCTTATCAAGAATATCTTCCAGATGCAAATTTAACTCTACCAAATCAAGTTTTCTAATCCTATAAGGTGATTTTGATGTTGGAGCTGCCCTTGGTACCAACTCAATAGAAAATTCTACTTCCATGTGAGGTCGAAACTCTAAACATTTTGCAGGAAATACGTCCTAGAACTGTTGTAGAATTGGGTACCTTCTCAAAAAATCTACATCCTCAACTTCCTTACCTTTGTCACTAGAGATATATACTTAAAATAAAACATGCCCTTTCCTATGACTATGCTTGGCCTGCATACTTGTCATCATCCTAAATAATGTGGATTTCTTCTTTCCATGTAATACTCTTGGTTCCGCATTGTCATCCAAGTACTAAATGGGTTTTTCATAACAATCCACCTTGGTACTATGAAGGTATATCCATTCCATACCCAATAGCATACTATATGATCCCAACGGAAATATATTCAAGTGCGTCATTGTAGGCATACCATTTAACTAAAATGCAAAATCTCTTACCCAATGGTGAACTATTTTCTTTGTACATGTACCAACTACACTAACCAAGATTTTTCATGTACTTCTTTCCTCAAACCACACTTATCCACCAGGTCATGATTAATATACATATAATTAGAATGAAGATCAATCAAAATATAAATAACTTGGTCACAAATCTTACCATCCATCTCAATGATTGATGCATGAAGATTCATTGACTTGTTGTCCACAACTACATAAATCTGAGTAATGTTATGGCCCATGTCTCAAATTTTCTACGCCACTTGTGGAAATAGATCTAGGGTATACCACCCTAATACTATGGACAATTCCTCTTACAGATCCTTTCCACATATCCAACATTGCAACGGTGCTCTGCCATCACCTCTAGTCTACTGCCCTCCAGATCATTTCTAGTTGTATTGAAATTCTTGTAAGGAACCATGTTTTCTTTCTCACCTGCATCATGTGGTATTTCTCCCTTTGGTGGCCATATTCCTTTATCTTTCCAATTTCCTTTCAAATCGTGGTTAGGCTCAACTTTGCTCTTTGACTGCTCATAACAAATTTTCATCTTTCGAATCACCTCCTTCAATGATCTAGTCTCATCGAACTCAATCTGGTCTCTATAGGCTACTAGCAACCCACTAATGAATCTCTGAACCTTTGCCTTTTCCTCCTTGAGGTAAGGAAAATATTTCAACAACTCTAAGGACCTACTAGTATACTCATCATATGTCATGGAACCCATCTGCAACTCATAAAACCCCTTATCTCTAGCATCATAGTACCTATCCTACATATACTTCTTATGAAATAACCCCTAAAACTCACTCCAAGTTAGTTCCTCCTCATAAATACCCCTAAAATTCTTAACATCTTCCCAGAAAATATCTACTTTACCTTTGAGGTTGAATTTATCTATTCTAGCTTTCATGTTTTCTGAGTAATTATGCAACCTGAAGAATTTCCTCATACCAAGAAACCATGCCTCTGCATCTTGTGATTTCTTCATCTCTCCTTCAAATGTAGGTGGATTTTCTTTCTTAAACTCTTCTGAAATTTATCCCCTATCACTCCTCATGTAAGGATGATAATGATGATGATCATAGCGTGTGTCAGAACCAGAACTAGAATATTAATTGAGTTTGTCACCTCTCCTATCCATAGTGTCCAAGTATATGTCGTCTCTAATTGTGTAATCTATATCCGACCTGTGAAAACTAGAATGCCTGCTGCCATTTGCCCCGTTAGTTCCATATTATTGTCCATAGTTGATTCAAAGTGGTCCTTGTCGCTGTAAATATGACAAACTTTGAAGGATTTTTGCATTTACTTCTGATTTTTTCCCCGTTCTTGTATGATTATTTTATTATCTTCTTTACAAATCCTTATTTCTTCCTTCAAACTTTTTAGTGTGTCTTCTAAATAAGAATATTTCCCAACACCATGTCGCTCATCTTATTCATAAGGATAATATTTGTAGTTTACCATCATGTTAGCTATCTTTGATTTCTTCCTGCAAGGCATCTCATGTCATCTTAAGCCAAATAACAATAAACCAACCTACCTTAGCATAATTCAGGGAGGATATCTCATCTGCAAGATCAACCAATCAACATAATACATGTATAGAAATAATCATGACAACATATAGACGTATAACACATAGGTATACCAACACATGAACATCATTCTAGCTAGAGTCCAATCATCAATGCATGACCATATCAACTACACACCATGACCCCATGCATGAAAACCTCAACCATACCAATGCACACTTGACAACATGTAAGCACCTGACATGTATAACCAGTCACATTCTCATGAAAAAAAATTACAACAACACCATGAAGATGCAACAAGTACATAGACTACAAGTACTAGAAACACATACCCAATCGACATGAATGTCTAACGAAAATACTCTTGACAACATCAGAATTTTCCCAAGGAGAGCGCAACCATGATCTAATACCACCTGTAATGTCCACCTCCCCTCACATCTACCCAAGTAATCGGCCAACTGGGGAAAACATGAGATGAGGTGCATTCAAGAGTAGACTCAACTTCCTTAGTGAATTTAAGGAAGTGGAATCGAAGCAGAAAAGAAAAACAAAAACCCCCTGTACCTGCTATAGGACCCCCAGAGGCTGACCCAGTCATCCACCTGACTTGTCCCTAGGTACCACTGAATTTTAATGAATAAAATCCCTGAACGCTCCATTTATATAGGAAAGGGTGCGTCTAGGATGCTCTGGATGCTTCCACAACATAGTCATGTGTGTGCCTAGGGAATTTTTCCCTCTGGCCTATGCCAATTTCTGCGGGATTTACGGAAGTTTTTAAGCCGGAAATCTCGGGCACTACCCAGAACTTCTTTTAGCTTCAAAAATACATTAAACACATGATGACAATGCTAACGAGACAAAAAATGACGCCTGACCATCCCCAAATAGGATTGACATTCTATCAAACACTTGGCATTAATGTAGTCTACAGGTATAGGATACAAGATTGAGCATGAGTGACTGAAAAATCTTATGAGCCATGAAAAGAAGGATCACCACCCTCTTCCTTGAACTATTATGACATCAATTAGGTCTTGCATCTATTATTTTAACATTTACAAGTAAATACATGAAATAACCATGACTTGAACTAGTCATATAACCATTCTTATAACCAACATAAAACCATGTAAATAATAGTGAGATAATAACCATTAAAGCCACACAATAATATGTACAAAAGACAGAGAAAATAGATTTTATTAAACATAGGCATTAGCCAAACAGGTTCGGGACTTCCACGTACCATCCAACAATAAACATGGCTGATCCAAATCTCTCTTTGACCAGATACCCTCGTGCCATATTCCAATAGTGAACATGGGATCTCATGGATAAACCAATCCAAAAACAACCAAATGAATCCTGAGGTTAAACCACCTCCACCCTCACCATACTGTGATCACACCAAAACCGGTGTCAAGATCAAAAAACCGAACGAAGCTTGGAATGCCTCTAGAATCCATCACTATCCTTGAGGAATTTTTTGTCTCCATGTCTCTCAGGATTTACCACAATCCACACTAGATCACTATGACCTAGACTGAGACACCACCCTCACGATTTACCATTTATCCCACCAAAATTGGTCAAGGTATTCCTAGGCCTTTGGGAATTTCCTGAGACCACCTCTACCCCTGATTCTGAAAACCATCCAGCAATTACAAAGCTCAAAATCGAGATCAATCCCATCACACCATGGCTATCAAGAAAAAGGCAAGGCAAGGCTAAAAACCACTGTCAAAGCCTGGAAAAACCATGCCACTGACAATAAGAGAACAAAATACCAACATGTATAATCCATGCATGTCCAAACCAATGAAGAAATAACACATGCAATATGTTACCTGCAAGTATTCCTACTGAAGTTGCTAGATCATGCTCTTCCTTTTTGGATCTTTGCTATCCTTTGATTTCCTTATACTTCCTTTTCTTTCTTTCCTCTTTCTTGGTCCAATACTTGAATGCGCCAAGAAAACTATAAGTATCCAAGAGTGAGAGAGAGAGAGATAATAATGGGAGAGCTCCAAAACTGAACTGACAAAAGGTACCAACTAATCCTCATAAGCCTTTTTATCAATAAGGCCTCTATTTTCTTCATTTTCCATTATTTTTCTTCATTTTCCTCCTCACTTGCAACCTATGACCTTTTACCTTCCTTTTCTCCTATTTTCCTTTATTTTAATAAATAAATGTGCCCAAAATACTTTTTGCCTCTTTAATGCCTTATCCATTTCCTTTCCCAATTTCCCTTTAGTCATAAACACATCTAGTGATGCCCACTAGGATATCTTTTCCCAACATTTAGCTTGGAATATGTCTCCCTTAACTATGGTATTATTTTTTCCTTTATTAAATTTTATTACATGAACTTTTAACCTAGTTCTGTTACAGAGAAAACTTGTATAACAAAACTATAGATCTTTCCTAGAATATGAAGGCAATTCTTGGTTTGGAAATGTAGGAAAACATCGAGGCGAGAAAAACCATGGAGGAAAAGCTGGACAAGCTCAACGACAAGTTCAAATTTTATGTTGAAACTGTCCACCACATGCGATTTGTCGACAGAGACTCCCCACACTTCGCTCTAATCAAGCGTCGAATGGAAACTTCTCAGGAAGGGAAATAAATAACACCCATAATCAAGTGAGAACCAGGAGGCACCTCGACCATCCAACCAACCAATGAGGGCACTCTTGCAAGATGTTCTATAGAGACACCCATCATGTTGGAAGAGGACCTCTCTATTTGATCTATCTTATGCGGTATGTGAGCATGAAATCTTGGTGTCACGCCATATGGGCCTGTTATTTTTGTATTTTTGTCCATGGTGTTAAAGGTCAAATTACATGTAAGAGCCATGGCTACCTCGAGGAGGGGCTTACAGTCACCCATTTTGTCATTGAATTCGTTTATGATGTGGGGTTTGTAGTCACTTTTGTTCTCACTCATTCAGTTAATGTTAGTCTATCTCAAGCTAGTATGGAAAATATTGTAAATCACTATAAAAAAACCTACAAAAACACTCTACTACTAATGGTCGGATCTACAGTCTCTGACCAACCATACACATGTAATGTTAAATACAATTTTTTGATTTTAATAATATAATACAACTCTCTCTTACTTAAAAAGGTTATATTTTCATTTTAATATATATATATATATATATATATATATATATATATATATGAATTATATTTAAAAATAAAAATGATAATATTAAATAAAATGATTTTAATATTATAATAACTAATTATAATTTAACAATAACATAAATAAAAATTATATAATTTATTGATATGTAAAGTATATTATTTGAACAAAATTTATAATATTAAAATAAAAATAGTACATATTTAAAAACAAGTCGATTAAAATATGAATGAGTGTTATATTATCATTTATTAAAATATGAATGAGAGTTACTTATATATGTGTTATATTTTAAAAAAAAATCATAATATTAAAATAAATAAATAAATTATATATGTATATATATTATAATTTAATTATATTTAAATTGGTAATATTTTTAATTAGATGTATATTTTGAAATGTGATTTAAAATATAATATTGTATTATATTATTATATTTTATTATATAAATTAAAATTATATTTTGATTTATGAAATATAAGAGATAGTTATATTATGTTATTTAATATAAATATTGCTATATTGTATTTTTAGCTCATTAAAATACATTTATATTATAATTAATTTAAAAAATATAAATATTGTTATATTGTAATTTTAACCTATTAAAATATATTTATATTATAATTAATTTAAATATTATTTATTATATGATTTATTTATATGTAGAAAATTGTATTTAAACTATATATTAGTGTTTATATATATCAATTAGTGTTATATCGTTATTTATTAAAATGAGATTGACAATTGTGTTATATGTGTTATATTTGAATAAATATATAATATTAAAATAAATAAACAAACATATGTATAATATTATAGTAATTAATTATAATTTAATTATATTTAAATGAGTAGTATTTTTAATTAGATAAATAAGTGTATATTTTAGAATATGATTTAAAATATAATATAATATTATATTATATTATATAAATTAAAATTATATTTTAATTTATGAAAAATTATAAATGAAATATAAAATTACATTATTTAATATAAATTGATATATTTTATTTATGACTCACTAAAATAGTTTTATACTATTATTAATATATATTTGCTTTAAATACTATATGTCAACCAAATATAAAATGATTTAGATATATTATTTTTATACTTTGACACGCTATTTTCAAGTTCATATTAAGCCGTGAATGAAGTTATGCGGAGATTTTTGATCCCCAACTACATCGAAACCTTTAAATAGAAGGAGGTTTGGCAACTGGTTGCTAAGAAAAATTAATAGATTAATAAAATAACCATTTAAGAAAGAAGATAAAAAAAATAAAACTAAAATAATCATTAAGAGAAAAAGATGAAAATAAATAAAAATAAATAATTCAATTTAAAAATATTAAAAATATAAGAAAACAATTAAGAAGATAAAAAGCGAATTAAAAAAACACAAAGGTTATAAGGAGATAAAAGAAAAAAAAAAAAAAAGATAAATTATAGAAAGATAAATAGAGAATTTAGAAAAACAGAGGAATTACAGTAGAATCAATGAAATTAAAAAATAAATTTAACTAATTAATATTAATATTATTTTATTATAAAATTAAAATTAAATATAATATAATTTTAATAAAATAAATTTCATTTAAGTAAATATTGTTTTTCTAAGTAAGCTTAAATCTATTAATATAACATATGGTACAGCAAATTCAAGGCATCAGAGCGCCATACAGTCAGCAAGATATCAAAAATTGGGTCGCCCGCAAGGGGAAATCGGCCCGAGAAACATTTGAAAGCTGCCTCGCGAGAGGAAACCAGCCTTGACTTAACAAAACAGAGCAAATAACTTGAGACGCCCATTAGGGGAAACCAACCCATACAAAGGTTTGGGACGACTTTGACATCAAAGACCAGTTTGAACAAGCTAAGACTCATGGTAAACCGAACCTGCAAAATGCTCAAAAGACTAGACAAGATAACAGAAAAACAGGAGCATTAGAGTCCATAGTCACCCGAGGGTGATTCCTCTTCAATTCGACACCAACACCCCTTGTCGTCATCCAGAACTGGTGCAATTTGAGTAGTAGCCTCCCCTGCATCACGCTCTCCTACTTGCGCCCCAGTGACCTGGAGTAAGCTCGAGCTGCAGTCACCCGCCCTGCGAGAGGGACCTTTGTCCACTTGTTGAGAGACTGTCGGAGCAGAGGGTGGGGTTGGCGAATTGAATTGGAGAACAGATGGCGGGGGCGCAGGAGTATTCTCTGGAATATCTTTGAAGGAAACTGTAACCGTTGCAATAACCAAGGGGCGCGAGGAGCTGCGCTGATAATGGAAGACGACAGTGGTGGGACTCCGAATTAACGCAGTTGTAGCAGGCCGAGGCTCAACAGGCTCGGTAGAGGCGAAGGCATCACACCACGGGGAGGGAGGCAAATGACGAGACTGACCACTGCCATGAAGACGGCGGGGAGGACTTTCACTGGGGCTGCGAGAAGAGTGTGAGGGAGAAGAAGGGGAAGGTGAGCATCGACACCTGGAGCTTCCTCTGCGGCGTCATAGACGATGCCTCAGTCTCGGCATAGAAGCACCGAAATCATGGGAGAAGGCGGAATTGACAGAGAGACCTAGAGGCGGGAGGGAGGAGCAAAAGCCGGATAGAGCACAGAAAGGGTTGTGGGAGTAATGGAAGCCAAGGGTAAAGCTTACACATCAAGTCAGAGGGCAGCGCCTTCCAACAGTGGTGCGAAAGCTATGTATTTTTGCTTCCGGCGAGCAGCTGGAACCCACTGGCCAAAGCTGCCTCGACATGGATACCTACAAACCACAACAAATCCAGATCAAAGCACCAGAAATTTCGAATGAAGACAGAGGATCTGGAGGCTTCATATTGAATTTCTGGGTGTCTCGGCCTCCCCACCAGCATAAATGCCGCGTAGGGTGATGACCCATCATATTGATTGTTTCAAGGGTGAGTAAATGCCTTCCGCAGGCAACCCAGTGGGCAAGCCACGCGCCCGCCTACCGGATCGTCCTCTGCATAACGTCAATGCCCACCCGCATCCGGGGTGATGTTGTCCTGGTGCACCAGCTGAGTGAAATCCTGAAGGAGTTTGCTATCATTGAGACTGGAGAGGGGTCCTGCAAAAAGGATCTGGGCACTCATTACCCTTTGTTTGCCAGAAGATCTGCTACTTTGTTGCCAGATCTTCTAGTATGCTTGAGGTAGATAGCTCTGTGCTCTTGCAACCATCCAGCTATGAGCTCCAATCTTGCCATGAGTCGCCAACTATCCGCTACTCGTGAAGGAAGGGAGCCTGAAAGGATCTTACTGATCATGTTAATGAGGATCTGGGAGTCGCCCTCAATCTCGATGGGAAAAAGTTATGGATCTGGGCTAGCTTCATACCTTGCCAAAGTCCTTCGAGCTCCGCCGAGTTTTTGGTGTCCCACCCCATAGCTCCATATAATATAAGCATAGGGTCTCCTTTGTGATTACGGAAAATTCCCCCAAAGCCCGCCTCCCCCGGATTGCCCTTGGAGGCTCCGTCAAAGTTAAGCTTTATGACCCCAGCTTGGGGGGGGGGGGGGCATTTATCGCTAGAGCTTTCTTTCGGAGCACGCCTACCATTTGGCTCAGGATTTGGATTGAGCTTGAACTACCAATTGTTCCAGAATTGTTGCTCCAGCGGCAGAGTGGGGAAGTCTTCCTATGGCCATTTTTGAAGCGCTAAGGTTTCCTGAAGGTTGCTGCAAAAATTGAACCAGAGGATTTCCGGAGGGGTAGACTGATTCTTGAAGATCCTTCTGTTCCTCTCCTTCCAGATGTGCCATAGAGCGAGCCCTGGGATGTGCCTCCATAGGAAGTTGAGAAGAAAACATCTGTAGGGAGCAGCTGGCCAGTTACGAATGATGGTGTTTAAGTCCCCCGAATTTCTGCCATCCCTTCTACACATGGAGCTAACTCTTTCCCAAAAGAAGGCTACCAAAGGGCAGGTTAGCAAGAGATGTTGAATGGTTTCCTCATGATTGTTACAGTTGGGGCATCGGGAAGGCCCTGTGAAACCCCTTTTTGTTAAATTATCCCGTGTGAGGATTTTCTTGTGGCAGAGCAGCCACAAGAACGTGGTGACCTTTGGCTAAAGCTGTTGTGACCACAACTCTTTCCAGATGGGGTCAATGGTTTCGAGATTTTGGGTCATCAGAGCGTAAGCTTCCTGAGTGGTAAATTTGCCTTTTGAAGAGTGCCCCCAGCGAAGGATGTCCTCCTTGTCCATGTATCTGATTTTCCTGCTGGTTAGCTCCGCTTCTAGCGCAGGATGAGCCTGAACTTGCTGATTGTTCAAGCAGCTTGCAGCCGTTTTCCAGCTCCTATACCCCTGAGCGTGGTTTTCCTCCCAGAAGAGGTGAATCGTGGCTTCCAGGGGGGTGATCAAATCGACTTGTAGGGGCGGTTTGATGGAGGAGAGAACCTTGGGCTGTTGTTGCCATGAATCTGTCCAGAACTGGGTTGTTTGACTGTTGCAGACCTCCCAGAAGCTGTGTTCTTGAATGAGAAGGCGGTGATGTTTAGCTGCATTCCATTTCAGTGAACCTGCTTCTGCAATTGACAATCGTATGAGCTCTGAAGGGGGTCTATGGTTCGCATATTTGGCATTCCAAAGGCTAACCCATGGGGTGGAAGGGGAGGATAGCCAATGCCACCAGATCTTGGCTCCCATGATGGCGTTGCTATGCAGATGATCGCGGAGACCCAGTCCCCCCGCTATCTTTGGCTTGCAGACCGTATTCCACTTGACCAAGGCCCATTTTCTGTTCTGACCGAAGGCTCCCCACAGGAAGTTGCGCTGAAGAGATCTGATTTGCTTGAGGACCCATTTTGGGGCAGTAAGAACCGAGAAGAGATAGAGGGGCATGGATTGAAGGACAGACTTGACCAGAATGAGTCTACTAGGAAGGTTAAGAGGGCGGAAAGTCCACGAGGATAACTTGGCTTCTAGCTTGTCCAGAAGAGTTCACCAGGAAGAGTGCTTGAGAGCAGAGACAATCAGGGGAGCACCCAGGTACTTGGCAGGCAGCTTGGCTATGGAAAATCCAAGGATTCTAGCGATACGGTGCTGAATGGGGAGAGCAGTATTAAAGAGGAAGATTTGCAACTTGGCGACATTGACAGTCATTCCTGAGGCTTCGGCAAACATATCGATCAACCCCTTGAGGGTGGAGGCTTCTTGGGCGGAAGGATGACCAAACAGCATGGTATCATCCATGAATTGCTGGTGGGTGAAAGCGGGGGTTTCGTGAACAGAAATGTCGCGGAGTTGATGCGAATTAAGGGCATAATTGATGGATCGACCTAATCCCTCCGCCATCAGCACAAATAGAAAGGGTGACAGGGGATCACCGTGGTGAATGTCATGAGTAGGGAAAAAGGGATGAGAAGGGAAACCATTGACCAGGACGGAGAAAAAGGAAGAGGAGATTAGGCTCATGACCCATCTAATCCAAGGAGGGCTGAAACCAAAAGCAGCTAACATTTGTTGAATGTAATTCCAATTAAGCTTGTCAATAGCTTTTGATAAATCTATCTTGAGGAGCATACCTGGCTTTTTGGTCTGCTTCAGTGAATGGATAACCTCATGAGTGAGAATGATGCCATCCAGGATTTTTCGACCCTCTACATATCCAGTTTTCTCAGGAGAGATGAGCAGAGGAAGTAGCGGATTTAACCTGTTGGCAATCACCTTAGAGATGATCTTGTAGATGACATTGCAGAGGGCAATGGGTCGGAATTTGTCAGGCGTGGCAGCTTGGTCCTCCTTAGGGATCAGGGTTATGAAAGTGGCATTGATTGAAGGGAGAAGCCAATGCATAGATCTGGACTCCTCCACTAGCTGTCAGACCTCATTTTTAATCAATTCCCAGAAATGATGGAAGAAGTTAGTTGTGAAGCCATCAGGTCCTGGAGCTTTACCTTTCTTGTTTTGGGCTACAACTTGTTCTACTTCCAACAGAGTGACTGGGCGTAGCAGAATTTGATTGCGTTCCTTCGTAATGAGCTTCGGGATGTGTTGCAGAATTTTGTTAATTGTTGGTTGTCTATCGAAATTGTCTTCCTGCAACACCGATTTGAAATGAGAAACCAGTTCAGCTTCAATGTCCTGATGCTGCTCCAATATTTCTCCTGTTGGGCTGAGGAGAAAGTTAATATTGTTACACATCCTGCGTTGAATGGTAGAATGGTGGAAAAATTTAGTATTCCGTTCCCCTTCCTTTAGCCATCTAATTCGGGATTTTTGTCTCCAGAGAATCTCTTCTTGCTACCTTCTTTCCTCCATCTGTTTGAGCAGACTTTTCTCTTCCAGGTCTGAAGCCTCATTGCGTCCCTCTTGGATGATACGAAGCTGTAGGTCCACCATTTCTTTTTCCAGGAGCTTTTTTTGTTGGAAAATATTGCCAAAGGTGGAGTGGTTCCAGTCTTTAATGTGGGCTTTGAGATATTTAAGTTGCTACTGAAACTGGAACATTTTGGAACTTGGAGGAGGATTAAAAGCGTGCCAAGCAGAGTGTACCATTTCCTTGAAGCTTGGGTGAGTGAGCCAGAAAGCCTCAAAACGAAAGGGTCTTTTAATGCGGTCCCCTGGTCTAGACCATTGTAGCGAAATAGGCCAATGATCCGAGCTTGGAAAAGGCAAGATCGTGGCTTGGAAATCTCCTCCAAAATGTATAACATTGTCTGAAAGGAGGAATCTATCCAGCCTTGAAGCAATCTGTTGAGTACCCGCTCTCCTGTTATTCCAGGTGTGATTTCCATTGGCAAAGGGAAGATCGATCAACCAGTTCCGCTGGATGAAGTATTTGAAGTGAGTGCTATCCGCCTCAAGTTTTTCTCTACCACCTTTTTTCTCATCCAGGAAGATTATCATGTTAAAATCACCCCCCAGGATCCATAGGGGGTGAGCTCTAGTAGAGTTGAGCTATGCTACCGTGTTTAGCAGGTCGATTTTCCTTGCAGTCTCCTGAGGGAAATATACGTTAGAAAGATGCCCATGCAATTTGGTCCCATGGATGTGGAAAGAGGCCTGAATTAAATTGTGGGCAGCATGTGCATCATCTATTGAAATAGATTTCGGATCCCAGGCGATGGCTAGACCACCTGAGGCTCCGGAGGCATCCACCGCGATGGAATGACAACCTGGCCATGCTTTAGAAAGAATGGGGCCGAGGGTATGACTTGTACATTTTGTTTCTTGCAGAAAGATGACTTGTGGTTTTTCCATATGAATCAAGTTTTTGATCATGCGGACTTTTGAGGGGCTATTTAGACCCCTTATATTCCAAGAGATTAGTTTCATTGAGAACTTCCTTCACGGGGCGGGAAAAACTTGGTAAGCTTGGGATACCTACCAGATTCCACTAGCATCTCCCCCAGGAGGATCGTCCTTTGTAGATAAGATTTTCTTCCTCTTTTCTTTGAGTCTTTAAAGAGCTTCTTCTCATCCCATGGGCTTCCCTGCTGGATGCCGAGGGATTTTTGGTGCTGCTGCGCATGAGCAAGGGCCGCAGTTAGGTTCTCAATCTGCTTCTCCGAGATCTGGTCAAAGTTCTTTTTTTTGCATGGCTGCTCTAGGGTGAAGATGTCCAGGTCTCCTATGTCGACCATTTCAGTTTCATCCTCCATAGGATTAATCTGGCTTTCATTAGCCTTGGCATTGTCGACCTCCATGGTAGACAGAGGGCCAGTGCTGGAGTCAGGCGCTGAGGTAAGCGGGGGGTTGGGGGCGGTTTCCAAGATAGGGATATCAGAAACAGGGGTAGCTAGGATTTCAAAAATATTGCTAGTGGAGGGAGGAATCGGAGCTTTACTGGGGGGTTTGGATTTCAGAGGAGGAGATTTCTTGCTATGGCGGCGCCGGTTCTGGACTTTAGTGAAGCCTTCAGCATCAGGGGTAGAGGCGGAGTCAGAGGACTTAATAAGAGGCACATTCAGAGGACAATCGCAGAATAAATGTCCATGGGTGTGGAATTTCCTGCATCTAAAAGGGACATGTTCATAATATATGGTTTGCACCCATTCAAAATCATCATGATAGAGACTTACAGAGTCAGGGAGAGCCTGTGCGAGGTGCATGAAGATGCAGATCCGAGCATAGGAGGTATACCGCCTGAGTTTTGTTTCCTCTGCAATTTTGACAAATTCACCAAGGCCATTGCCAATGTCCTTTAGGGATTCGTCGTCCCAGTATTCCAGCGGCAGGGAGTAGAGCTGGATCCAAACAGGCGCCCAGTTGAAATCCTCTTTGTCCGGGTTGAATCTTTCGATCCAATCTCGCAGATATATACCGGAGGAGTTGAAGAAGTAGGGACCCTCATCCATAACTCGGTTCCTGTCCTCCAGGCAGTTAAAAATGGCAGTGAAGAATCCTTTGGGGCTGAGTTGAAGTGTAACCTGACCTTTCGGTTTCCATTTGGCCCTAATCCAGCCATGCAGGGCCTTTTCAGTTGGCCAGAACCCAACGAATTTTCCAATCAGCGCATGGTCTCTCATGAATTGGATCTGGGCATTGATCCTGTGGCTCGGTAGCTCGATTTTGGGACATTCAGTTGCGATCAGCTTGCAGGTAGCAGAGGTGGCTTTGGGTACTGCAGTGTTACCCTGCGCTTCTGTCGTTTTTTCTGCTTGACCTTCCAGTTTTTCTCCCGGTGTGGTCTTTTGCATGTTGTTGTTCGGCGGCTTTTAGCCTATTGCAAAGGTCTGAGCATTGCTGTGATTAGGTTGGATTGTGTCGACTGACATCTTCTGGGTCACTTCAACGTTGACGATGGGGGAGGCTTTGAGAGCCTCCCCCCTTGGCGTAGCCATTGAGAGGGATCAGCAGGTGGAAAGGCCCGTAGAAGCTTATCGCAATGATTGTTGGAAAAAGAATGTTGCAGGCTACGGCGCCGTGGTAGGGAGGCTAGAAACCCTAGCCCAAAGTTGCAGAGCGGCTAGTCATCCGTATTTATATGTGAATCTTTAAGTAAATATTAAATATTATAAATAATTTAATTTGTATCGTAAAATAATAAAAAAAATCTCAACACTTTCCTTTCGGACATGATATAAACCACCGTGCACAACAGAAGCATACCTCTTATATTGGAACTCCAATGACATAATAATAGAAGGATGAGTGCTAGAACGCGCAGCTTGCAATCGTTAACAACTTTAACATATATTTTTTAATTTTCCTATGTTAAATTAGTTGATGCAGGAGCATCTAACTCAGGGTAGACAAATAGAAACAGGTTTTGTTTCATTGTTACGTGTGTTATTCTGACAGGTCTTTGAACCTGTGATTTTTAAATTTTTTTAGGAGATTGTCTTTAAGTTTAGGGAGTTAATTAAGTCATGTAGTTTTAGTTAACGTTTTATCTCTTTTAATCTCATTTTATTATTAAAAGGACGAAAACAAGAATGTAATGTAACCGAACAGCTGAAAATTTCAATCTAGAAACTACTTTTTTTTTACCAAGATACAAAAAGAAAAAAATATACATTTTGTAAGGGTGACTTGGGATCCATCGGGAAAAGAGAGGAATCATACCAAGAAGCAGAAACATAGTTCTGTTTCAAGAGCCATCTATGTCACACAAAGTATTATAATATATTTCTGGAGATATTTCACTGTCAAATTGTTAATGCATTCATATTACATCCAATTATTTCCCTCAATATTGTAACAGGAGTGAATGAAGACAATAAATCATAGACATTGAGTTCGACTGGAAAGTTTTGCAGATTGACACCTATGTGAATAGACATTGAAAATGTATAACAGTAAATGGTAGAGCATCATACAGAATTTGGAACACATCACACATTGAAAGGCCAGCATCACAGATAAATTCATCCAACTTACATTGATCAACAGGTACAACCAAAAATCATTTTTTTCCTCTTCTGGACAAGTAGAGTTTCTTAACAAAATTATTTCTCATTATTAAACGTTCCCAAAATCTCTGTTGAATGAAGACCAAGTCCCGAGGAACCACATAATAGCAATTAAACAATATTTTGGCACAAAAATAAGAAGTTGCAGGTGGGGTTTTAAAACCCAAAAACCCTATAGACAAACTACACAGAGATACATGCATTCGTCGAGCAAACGGAAGAGGTCTAGGAGTATTTCACAAACCCTAACCTTTTTCGTGACAAGAACAACTACAGAAGATCGAGATAACTCCATGAATCAATACAGTGGAATGAGATGCCAAATTCTGTTTGATAAGGAGCCAAATCTAAACATAGAGGCAGATACATGGGAGCGACCCTACCCATCTTAGATTGGAGGCCAATAATCAACTGAACCGGAGGGTTTAGAAAGACAAAAATCTAGATTGTCTACAAAACAACAAGAATAAATAAGCATCGGAGTTAAATACATTATTCACTATGTTTTTTTGAGCAGTAAAGAACGAGAAAGACTAAGGACTCATTACCTGGATGAAGACGAGGGAACGCAGAGCACAGATGGAGTGGACGCTTGGGTTGAAACCCATCGGAGTCTGCTCACAAGGAGCCAGTGTGTTAGAGACGAGGAAAAAAAGTAAGAGAAATTGAATCAGGGAGAGTTTGCTTACCTTTCGGTGCCGAGCTGAACTGAGACGAGCCGAAAGAGACCCACAGAAGGTTCGACCTATAGACCCAAGAAAAATAATAAGTTATAGGTAATAATAACACATTGACAAAGCACAATACCAGTTTCAAGCCAACGATACACGAAGAAAGAAAATAAGCACCATAAAAGGAGTTTAGTTCAGCTGCGTAAATTACCAAACCTGTTGGAGGAGTTAACCAACATTACCATAGTCACAAACATAAAAAGGCTAAACAGAAGTCTAGATTGGTGGAATGAAAATCAACTACAAACCCTCACAAGAACGAGCAGGGTGAAACCCTCACAGCGAAACAAAGTGAGTGAAATAATGAGTGACAGTCGATAGGGTAGGACTGTTACTATGCAAAAGAGCGAGGATCGAGAGACACTGACAGTTGTCAGCCCAGCCAGAATACGGGACGGAATAAATCAGTTTGAAATAAATGCCAAATTGAGCCAACAGCTATCATATCTTACGGATGATGGGAGGTCCGAGAACTTTGATTTAATTTTAATTCAATGTGTAATTTATTAACAGTTGTTTGAAACTGACACACACATAATATTTCTGAAATATGTGTATATTATATATTTTGTGAGTGCTAACTCGACTTGAGGGCTGGGCTCCATCAAATTGGTATCAGAGTAGTAGGCTGTGATTAGTGAAAATGGAGGTTGGTAGATGAGGACGAGGAAGAGGAAGAGCTATTCACAGAGTAGCAGATGAAGGATTGAGGGAGGAAATTCTAATTTTGAATGGATGATTAGCAGTAGTAGAGGCTGGAAGGAGAAGATATCCTAAAGGAGGGGACGACAGTGACGAAGAGGTTGCAAAAGCGAAATATGGTTCAGAAGGAGAAGGACCTGAAATCAGATTATTAAGGTCAGTTTTGTTATCGAGTAGTAAGCCGAATCATGAGCTTTCTACTTATGATGGAAATTTATCATTAGATGTGTTGCTAGATTGGCTCAGTGAGCTGAACAAGTATTTTGATTACGAAGAAATCAACGAAGATAAGAGAGTAAAATTCGCTGCCACCAATTTGAAGGGACACGCGTCCTTATGGTGGGATAAAGTTCAGGTGGAGAGGAAAAGACTGAATAAATATCCTATAAATAAGTGGGCCAGGATGGAGGCCAAACTGAAGAATAAATTCCTGCCCAAGGATTACCAGATTATGTTGTACAGGTAGGTACAAAATCTGAGGCAAAGGGGGTTAACTGTTAAAGAGTACACAGAAGATTTCTACAGATTGAATTTAAGAGCTGGGTATGTAGAAGACACCCCCAAAAAAACAACAAGGTTTGTAAATGGCTTGAGGGGTGAAATACTGAATGAAATCAGTATTCTCTCACCCAGAACTATAGATGAGGCTTATCAGTGTGCCTTAAAGGCTGAAGAAAAAATAACCAGGAAGCAAAATGCCAGAAGAGGAGGAGGGTCTGGCAGAGGGAAAGGAAAGGCTTTTGGTATAGGTAGAGGTACAAATCCTAGTGATGAAGGCAGCAGTTCCAAAACTCCAGGAACGACAGAAAAATACAAGAACACTAGAGGGGGAAGACCATACCAGCGTGGAAGAGGTAATGGTAGGGGCAGAGGAGTTGTCCAGTGTTATAGGTGCCATAAGTGGGGGCACAAGTCTTATGAGTGTACTGAGGGTGAACCAGCAGGATATAGAGGAACATATGTTGCCCAAACAGAGGAAGCAAAAGAACCACCCCAAGAGGTAGAGAATGCACCCCAAACGGGGGAGGCTCTGGTGCTGAATAAAATACTGTTGAAACCAACAAAAGAAATGGTTGAACCGGATCATAGGAAAGCCTTATTCCGGACAATTTGCAAATCACATGGTAAGTGTTGCAAACTGATAATTGACAGTGGGAGTGCAGACAATTTGGTAGCCACATAAATGGTAGAGAAGTTGGGGCTAAATAGGTTGAAGCACCCCACTCCCTAAAAAGTGTTGTGGCTGCAAAAGGGACATCAGTTGTTAGTTGATGAATAGTGTGAAGTGGAGTTCCATATCGGCAGGTATAAGGACAAGATTATCTGCAATATTATGCCTATGGATGTATGTCATATACTCTTAGGGAGACCTTGGCAGTATGACAAGAAGGTGGTACATGATGGAAAGACAAACTGTTATAAGTTTGTCAAGGATGGGATTAAGCATACGCTTGTACCCATCAAGGAGGAAGACACAACAGAAACCAGTGGAGTTAAAGCATTGTTGGTGGGTGGAAAAGAATTCTTGAAACAGATCGAAGATAATGAAATTAATTTTGTTGTTGTAAGGAGGCAAAATACAGTGATACTGCATACAAAGATTACAGATTTACCAGAGGAAATCTAGGACATGTTGCAAGACTTTGGTGATATCATAGTGGATGATTTACTAGATGAGTTACCTCCTAAGAGAAGCATTAGTCATTGCATAGATTTTATACCAGGAGCTAGTCTTCCAAGCAAAGCAGCGTACTGTATGATTCCTAAGGACAACGAAGAGATTAGGAAGCAGGTGCAAGAATTGCTAGACAAAGGGTTGATAAGGGAGAGTATGAGCCCCTGTGCAGTTCCGACAATTTTAGCTCCAAAAAAAGGTGGAGAGTGGCGAATGTGTACAAGTTCAAGAGCTATCAACAAAATTACTATCAGGTACAGGTTCCCATTGCCACAAATAGATGATATGATGGACTGCTTGAGTGGATCAGCATATTTTTCAAAGATCAATCTGAAGAGTGGTTACCACCAGATCCGAATCCAGGAAGGGGATGAATGGAAAACAACTCTCAAGACAAATGAAGGGCTGTATGAATGGATGGTAATGCCATTCGGTTTGAGTAATGCCCCTATTAAATTTATGTGCCTAATGAAAGAAGTGCTGAAAGAGTTCATTGGGAAGTTTTTAATTGTTTATTTGGATGATATTTTGTTTTTCAGCAAGACAAAGGAAGAACACTTTCGACATGTTCGAAGTGTATTGAGGAAATTGCAGCAAAATAAGATGCTGATAAACCTGAAGAAGTGCACTTTTTTTCAGAAGGAATTAGTTTATCTAGGTTTTGTGATTGTAGAAAATGCGCTGAAGATGGACCTAGAAAAAGTTGCAGCTATAGTTAGCTGGCCATCCCTAAAGAATCTGTTTCAAGTTCGAAGTTTTCATGGATTGGAAAGTTTTTACAGGAAATTTATCAGAGATTTCAGTCAGATTTGCGCACCTATTTTGGACACAATCAAAAAGGAAAATCAGCCTTTTTATTAGACAGAAGAAACAAAAAGAAGCTTCCAGAATTTGAAGAAGAAGATCACTGAGAGACCGATTTTAAGGTTGCCTGATTTCAGCAAACTTTTTCAAGTTCATTGTGATGCCAACGGTCCAACCATTGGGGCAGTACTTAGCTAGGAGGACAGACCGGTCGGTTATTTCAGTGAGAAGATGAATGAAAGTAGGAAAAAATACTCATCCTATGACAAGGAATTCTATGCGGTCGTCCAAGCATTGAAGCATAAGAGACATTATCTGTTAGGTAATGAATTTGTTTTATTTTCTGATAATTCTGCATTACAGTATATTATGCAACAACATAATTTGAACCATAAGCATGTAGAATGGGTTGAGTATCTGCAGAGTTTTACATTTACATTTGTGCTGAAACACATTAGTGGACAGGCCAACAAGGTGGCAGATGCGTTGAGTATAAGAGCTTTGCTCTTACAGGAAAGCACGGTACAGGTGCTGGGTTTTGAGCATTTGAAGGACTTGTATCAGACAGATACAGATTTTAATGAGGCTTATGAAGCATGTCAAAATCCCTTGCTGAGAAACAATAGTCCATGGTTGGACTATAATTTGCAGGAAGGATTGTTATTCAGGGGAGGACAGTTATGCATTCCCGACTGTTCGATGAGAAAGAACATTATTCGGGAAAAGCACAATGGAGGTCTAGCTGGACATTTTAGCATAGACAAGACATTATCACAGATTGAACATATTTATTACTGGCCGAAGATACGACGGGACGTGCAGAGATATGTAAGTAGATGTAGAATGTGTTAGTTAGCGAAGGGTTGCAGTCAGAATGCAGGACTCTATACGACACTGCCTATTCCGAGTAGACCGTGGGACTCAGTCGGTTTGGACTTTGTCTTGGGTCTACCTAGAACACAGTGGGGTTTTTATTCAGTGATGGTGGTAGTGGATAGATTCTCAAAAATGGCACATTTTATACCCTGCCGAAATACCAGTGATGCCACTCACGTAGCACACTTGTTTTTCACAGAGATTGTCAGATTGCATGGCTTGCCGAGGTCCATTATTTCTGACAGGGATGTGAGGTTCACAGCACATTTTTGGCATACCCTGTGGAAAAATTTCGACACTCAGTTGAATTTCAGCTCCTCTTATCACCCACAGACCGATGGGCAAACGAAGGTGGTGAATAGGAGCTTAGGAAACCTGCTACGAAGTTTGATTGGTGAAAATTCACGGATGTGGAATCGCGTACTTTCTCAAGCGTAATTTTATTATAACGACTCACCAAATCGCAGCACGGGTTACAGTCCTTTTCAAGTCTTGTATGGCATGAATCCTCGCAGAGTGTATGAGCTGTGGGATTTGGGGAAGCTTGAAAGAAGAAGTGCTGATGGAGAAGATTTAGCCCAAGAAATGAGCGATTTACATGAGCAGGTGAAGTCAAAATTGCAGGACAATAGTGAAAAGTACAAGCAGCAGGAAGATTTGAAAAGGCGGGAGGTTCAATTTAATTTCGGGGACGAATTTCTTGCACACTTGCACAAGGAACGTTTTCCTAAGGGGGAATATAACAAACCGAAACTTAAGAATATTGGCCCCTGCAAAATTATTTGCAAGTTTTCCGCAAATGCTTACGAATTGCAGTTTCCACCAGGGATAGGCATTTCACCCATTTTTAATGTGGTAGATCTTTTTCCATATAATGCCAGTCCTGAAGACGAGGGGGCAGCATGGCCAGAATGGGACACCCAACTTGACAAAGGTTCTTGGATGAGGAAAATGCCTACGGCACAGCCCCTTGAGTTCGAGGGCATCCTCGACACACAGGTAGCCAAGCGCATGCGCAGGAAGAAGTATTTACGGTACTTGGTCAAGTGGAAGAACCGTCCCATTGAGGACAGTTCATGGCTTGACGCATCGCAAATAGAGAAGGCTGGCTATTCGGTTGAAGATCTCATGGAACGGAGCCATGAATTTTTGTTACCCCGGGAGCCTGATGTAGGAGCATCTAACTCAAGGTAGACAAACAGAAACAGGTTTTGTCTCATTGTTACGTGTGTTATTCTGACCGGTCTTTGAACCTGTGATTTTTAAATTTGTTTTAGGAGATTGTCTTTAAGTTTAGGGAGTTAATTAAGTCCTGTAGTTTTAGTTAACTGTTTATCTCTTTTAAGCTCATTTTATTATTAAAAGGACGAAAACAAGAATGTAATGTAACCGAACAACTGACAGTTTCAATCTGGAAACTGCTTTTTTTTACCAAGATACAAAAAGAAAAAAATATACATTTTGTAAGGGTGACTTGGGATCTAATGGGAAAAGAGAGGAATCATACCAAGAAGCAGAAATAGAGTTCTGTTTCAAGAGCCATCTGTGTCACACAAAGTATTATAATCTATTTCTAGAGATATTTCACTATTAAATTGTTAATGCATTCATATGACATCCAATTATTTCCCTCAAGATTGTAACAGGAGCAAATGAAGACAATAACTCACAGACATTGAGTTCAACTGGAAAGTTTTGCTGATTGACACCTATGCGAATAGACATTGCAAATGTATAACAGTAACTGGTAGAGCATCATATAGAATTTGGAACGCATCACACATCGAAAGGCCAACATCACAGATAAATTCACCCAACTTACATTGATCAACAGGTACAACCAACAATCGTTTTTTTCCTCTTCTGGACAAGTAGAGTTTCTTGACAAAATTATTTCTCATTATTAAACGTTCCCAAAATCTCTATTGAACGAAGATCAAGTCCTGAGGGACCATATAATAGCAATTAAACAATATTTTGACACAAAAATAATAAGTTGCAGGTGGGGTTTTAAAACCCAAAAACCCTATAGCCAAACTACACAGAGATATAGGCATTCCTCGAGCAAACGGAAGAGGCCGAGGAGTATTTCACAAACCCTAACCTTTTTCGTGACAACAACAACTACAGAAGACCGAGATAACTCCACGAATTAAGATAGTGGAACGAGATGCCAAATTTTGTTTGATAAGGAGCCAAATCTAAACACAGAGGCAGATACATGGGAGTGACCCTACCCATCTTATATTGGAGGCCGATAATCAACTAAGCTGGAGGGTTTAGAAAGATGAAAATCCAGATTGTCTGCAAAACAACAAGAATAAATAAGTGCCGGAGTTAAATACATTATTCACTATGTTTTTTTGAGTAGTAAAGAACGAGAAAGACTAAGGACTCGTTACTTGGGTGAATACGAGGGAATGCAAAGCACAGCTGGAGTGGATGCTTGGTTCGAAACCCACCAGAGTCTACTCACAAGGAGCCAGTGTGTCAGAGACAAGGAAAAAAAGCAAGAGAAATTGAATCAGGGAGAGTTTGCTTACCTTTCGGCGCCGAGCTGAACTGAGATGAGCTGAAAGAGACCCACTGAGGGTTCAACCTGTAGACCCAATAAAACTAATAAGTTATAGGTAATAATAACACATTGACAAAGCACAATACCAGTTTCGAGCCAACGATACACGAAAAAAGCAAATAAGCACCATAAAAGCAGTTTAGTTTAGCTGCGTAAATTACCAAACCTATTGGAGGAGTTAACCGACATTACTATAGTCACAAACATAAAAAGGCTAAATAGAAGTCCAGATCGGTGGAATGAAAATCGACTGCAAACCCTCACAAGAATGAGCAGGGTGAAACCCTCATGGCGAAACAAAGTGAGTGAAAGAATGAGGGACAGTCGATAGGGTAGGATTGTTACCGTGCAAAAGGGAAAGGATCGAGAGACACTGACAGTTTTCAGTCCAGCGAGACCATAGGACGGAAAAAATCAGTTTGAAATAAATTCCAAATCGAGCCAACAACTATCATATCTTACGGATGACGGGAGGTTCGAGAAATTTGATTTAATTTTAATTCAATGTGTAATGTATTAACAGTTGTTTGAAACCGACGCACATATAACATTTCCAAAATTTGTGTATATTATTTTATATAATTTGTGAGTGCTGACTTGGCTTGAGGGCTGGGCCCCATCATTAGTTTTATAATTAATTATTATTTTTTCTCCATAGCTATGGGTACGCTTTGTGGTTATATACATTAATGTAAAGATAAATTTATTGATTTTATATATTATATAATATAAGTGTAATTATATGAGAATGTTAATAACATCAATTTACTTTAAACATTAAAACACTTATTACATAATACATTTTGTTGTGATAATATTAAAAAAATGTATAAAAGCTAACTAATTATAATTATAATTAGTATTAATATTAATTATAAAAAAAATACTATCTAAGTTGAGAATATTTATATTTAAAAAGAGTCTAATAAAATAATGATGGAGATTTATCTTTATTTCACCATGGATATTTGTCTCTACTTTACTATGGAGATTCTTAATATATAAAGAGGCTTGTTAAAATATCATGATTCAATATCATGTCTTCAATACTACATGCTCAAAAACTTATAAATCACTTCATATGACACAAAATTCTTAATCATGGAGATTTACTTTTATTTTACCATAGAGATTTACCTTTGTTTTATCATGAATATTTACGTTTACTTTATTATAGATATTTTTAATATAAAAATATGTTTGTTACAATATCATGGGCCAATACCATGGCTTATCAATACCACATGCCCAAAAAACCATAACTATATTCATATGACACTTGTTACATGAGTCTATTTTGGAATAGGGCTTCCCAAATTAGTTTATTGATAAGTCATGGTATTGACCCATGGTATAGTAATGAACTCTATTTACAAATTAGGAATCTCCATAGTAAAGTGTGGTTAATAATGTTGTTTCTTATATATATATATATGTGTGTGTGTGTGTGTGTGTGTGTGTGTGTGTGTGTGTGTTAACAATAATAATAATAATAAAGTTATAATTTAGTTAAATTTTATGATTTGTTTGATTTTAACAAATTGAGACATATCTTGAACTAGGTGTTTTCATATTTATTATGAATTCATGTCAATTTATGTTTACAAACCATTTATTTGATATGTCTACACTATTTTGGTGTTCATTATGTATTGATGTAAATTGATGTTTACAAACCAGTAATTTAATTTATATGACTTCTCTAATTGCACTAAGAGGTGCTCTCTGGGCTAGTATGGTAGAGATGTAATGTAACTAGTGTTTAGCATTTTGACTAAGTCAAATTTCATAAAAATAAAATTAAATAAAAATATTAATGTAATGTAAACATTTTAAGATTAAAATAAAGATGAGTCTTGATTTAGACTCGAAACGTAGACTAAAAAATGAAAGCTGTGGAGATTCTGAGTTTTGCATCTAAAGATCTACACCACAGAAACCTACAATCTATCATTAAAATAAAATTAAAAATAACCTTTTAAAAATAAAATAATAATTAAAATAGAGAGACCCATGGTATTCATAAGAATATATCATATTTGATGGAGAAGATTAAACGATCCTAGATCCATCTTAACTATCGAGGGCTAAGAGGGGTCAAATCTCTTTAAAGGTTTGCATATCAAGAGATTTTTTCCCTATCTACCCATGGTAGATGTAGAGTTAAAAATCCGAGGAGTTAAGTACAAATGGTGTGAAAAAAAACCTTGCTTTTCAGATAAACTTGTAGGACAAGACGATGATAATCATCATCTTGACAAAGTACATGAAAAGGAAGGATATAATTCCTCTTGATGATGTGGTAGTTCAGTCCATAGATATCTAGGAGAACATCCATAAAGATATTGGAAATCAAGTGTAGATAACAATCCACTAGTACATCCATGTCTGACAACCAGAGAGGGTGGACAACTTATCCTCACATGTGGAGAAGGTGAGGAATAATACATTCAAGGAGAATCAAATGAGGAGCCAGTAGTAATAAACCGACATGATGAGCATCATCATGCGGGGAAACATGACAAATATAGTATGCAGGATGAGCCATTTCTAGAGGGTCAGTCAAAGGATCAAGTTGAAGATGTGGTCGTGGGGCATTTGGTGCAGACAGATACAAAGACATTCAAAATGGCACAAGAATTTCTAGTAGAGGAATTTCAGATGAGTATCATGAATTTCAAGACAAATCTTATGATGTTGAAGGAGAGATTCTACACAGTCCAAGACAATGTCTTACAGGAAAATAGAAAAAATGAGGAGCTCATAGGGGTATGTGCCAAATCAACGAACAAGTTTTATAGTGTTGAGGAACGACTCAAGTACCTCACAAGGAAGCAAGACGAGTACAATTGGAAGTTCCATAGAAGCCCTCTATAGGAGTACATAGATAAGTATTGCAACACTACCAACCCTCCTTTATATGTTGGGAAGAACAGGGCATAGTTCTCCAAATGCATCATGTTGGGTGACCGAGTGGAGCAGCATGATTTGAGCATCGAGCAACATCAACATAGTAGATTTGCAGGTGTTCATCCTTCCCAAGGAATGGATTGGCGAGATATTATGAGTTGGTACTCTATTGATAGGTTGATTCGTAGGAGGATACTCATAGCCAAAGGCATATTGCATCTTGGGCCCTTTGGCATTGACAATGATGGAAGGCTAAGATGATACCATCACCCATAGGTCCCAGGAATTAGGCGACAATGGGATCTAGGAGAATCCATCGGGGCCAGGATTGGCTAGAGGATGTTTTGGGATCTAGATGAATATATCGAGGGAAGGATTCGTCAGAGGATTGTTTGCGATCTATGTATCTAAGGATCCATTCAGGATCATTTAGCATGGAGGTATGGAATAGCACACTGAGTTGTATGGGGTCCTAGTATCAATGCTTCTATTGTGGATAATAGTGAATTTCTTGAGGGAAAGAAATCTTTGGGTGGGAGGATTTGTAATACTCCCTTTCTTGATCTGGTAAAAATGGTCAGAATCTGTCTATAGTATTTACCATAGTATTTTCCCATGGTACCAACCCATGGTATTTGCCTTCAGTTTTCAAGGGAAACTAATAAAATAAGGTCTTTAGAGTACATCAAGTCTATAAAAGGGGATATAAGCTAGGCATTTGGAATCATTTAGGTTTATCTATCTTACTATGTTTTTCTTGAGAACTTGGCGTGGCTAGTTCCAGTTTGATCCTAGGGATGAAAACCTCATGGGGGTTATTTTGTCGGTGAATCCATCCAGGGTCCACGATTGTGCTTCAGTCTTTTGTTTTCTCTTTTAATGAGCAGTCAAGCATGCCACTGTAGACACTCTGATATTTTTATATGAGCATGTACTCGTTTCTTTAGTTAATAATATAAATAAAAATTGCATTTCCAGATACCCTTATGTTCGATACCTTGTTAAAAATATTTTTATGAAAACACATAAATGTGTGAATCCATTAATTATTTAACTCTTTAAGATATTCGAACCTAATTTTTTATAAATTTCAGTTGTTGAATAATAAAAAATAATATATTTTATTTAAAAATTCCAAATTTTATATAATATTATAAAACATTATATATTTTATTCACAAAATTAAAATAAATAATATATTGATTTTATCTTTGACTCTCATGAATATATATAGTTTACTGGATTTATATATAATTTTCTTTACTATACCAAGAACGAACTTCCCTATGATCACTTTATTCACATCCCCATTTTTAAAAATACGCCAATTCCAATTCTTTCTCATTTGATCACTTTATTCACATGGCCATTTTAAAAATATGGCAATTCCCATTCTTTCTCATTTCTAATTGCGCTACCATGTTTCCAAATAAGGGATCGCTAGATAAAGTTTTAGTTTTATGTGATAGCCACAAATTAGGAATTTCAAATTTCAAGCATGGTTTTAATTTTAATATTTAAAAATTTGGTGTAGTTTATGGGGTTTTGGATAGATTGGTGTTTTTTTAAGGCATTTCTTGATGTGAAGTTATAGGGTTATTTTTTGGCATGGGTGATAGATTGGACATGATGAAGATGTAGTACTATCAAGCTTACAAAAAACATTAGTGTTGGAAAATCACAATTCCACCCTTAAAAACAATTATTTTGGGCCATCCAATTCATCAGTTCACACTTACTTAGTCATCCAGAAATTTGGGTCAAGATTTTGGGTGCCCACAAAGTTTTGATGGTGTTGAATCTATTTCAACCCTTAAAAACAATACAAACAATAACAATTTTGTTGGATGCCCATAAGGTTTTGATGGTGCTAAATCCATTTCCAACTTTCAAAACAATTCAAACAAAAACAATTCTTTTAAATGCGTTTTGATAGTGCCCAATCTATTCCACCTTTAAAAACTATTCAAATAATCCTATAATCAGGGTTTTTAAAAAATAGCCAAATTCCAAAGAAAAATGACCTTCCCAACTACTTTGTAGACTCAGTACGCAATGCCTTTCACTTCATGATGGTTTACCTCCTAACAATGCTCAAGGTAACCTGAGTGGGCTCAATGGTTAAGAACATGTGATTTATGTTTGGAGGTTATCTATGGCCAGTCAATGACCAAGCTAAAGAGGTCAATGGTCAAGCTAGAGATGATAGACTTCCAGGTTGAATGCAAAGGCCAAGGAGAAATAGTGAACGACTAAATTAAAAACCTTCAACTATTTTTTATAGATGCTACATTATCTGCTAAAATAGATGATCCAAATACTTGATTTTTTTATTCTAGAGCCTCCATACATATGTCTTGTAATAGGCACTAGTTTGAGAACTTTCATGAAACTTACAATCGTACGAATAAATATCTTGGAGATGATAATGCACATAAAATCAAAGGTATGGTGATGTTCCAGTGACATTACCTAATTTTCGTGATAAAATAATCCACAATGTGATGCACATGTCTGGTATTAAGAAGAATCTAATCTTCGTCTCTACTATAATTGATCAAGGCTTGAAGGTTGAATTTGTAAATTCACATTGTGCGAAAGACATGGAAGATCACTTCAAGGTCATTGAAACGAGATTTATAATTTGAGGATTGTATAAGTTCAATGTGACAACCAAAATTCATCAAGCATTGGCATCCATGACAATGCCAACATAAACTCTTTGGCATCGGAGCTATGGTGACATTAATTTTCATGATTTATTACTATTGCAAAATGTGAATGGTAGAAGGGATTCCAATACTTAAGAATGAGTATTCTACATGTGAAGGGTGTCCATTAGGGAAGATGCATAGGGAAGTGTTCCCTACTCATATATATAAGAGGAAAATGGAAGTTCTAGAACTTTTACATACATATATATGTGGTTCTATGTAGAGTAAACTCATTAGGTGGAGCATATTATTTCTTGATCTTTATTAATTATTGTATGAATTATAAATTGGTATACTTCATAAGAAAGAAGATTTATGTTTTTGAATATTTTAAGGAATTCAAAAATATGGTTGAAAATAAAATAGGAAAATACATCAATATCCTCTGATCAGATCAAGGAAGAGAATATATTTCAAATCAATTCATGAAACACTGCAAATCCCATGGAATTGTACAACAATATGCATTACCATATACTCCACAATAAAATGAAGTATTTGAAAGGAGGAACATAACCCTGGTAGTTGTGCATGAAGCATGTTAAAAGGTAAAAATCTTACTAATTCTTTTTGGGCAGAAGTTGTTAATACTATTGTTTACATGAAAAATAGAAGTCCACCTAAAATTTTAGATAATAATACTTCTTTTGAAGAATTTTATGGTTATAAAACAATAATAAGTTATCTAATAATCTTTTATAACAAATAATTCTCTCATTTTTTGAAAGAATACAAGATGAAACTTGATGCAAAAACCACAAGTGTATTTTCACGGGTTACTATTATGATCATAAAGCTTACAAGTTGTTTGATCCCTGCATATATAAAATATATGCAAGTAGAGATGCATTATTTTATGGGCTTAAAAATTAATGTCATAAGAATGACAAATATGATGCATGACATATCCCTTATGAATATGATGATGTCAAAAAGGAAGTAGATGATAAGAAAGAACTGAAAGAGGAGGAAGAATCCAATGGCATGTACACCTATAGATGCCACATCACACCAAGAGGAAGATATTATTGAAAATGAAGAAGTAGAAGAGATGAAAACATCAAAGTACCTAGAAGGTCATCTTGTCAAACTCAACCACTTGTAATATTTAAATATTATTCCTTAATGACTAAACTTATGAATGTCATAATACCTTAGAATTTCAAAGAAGTTAATGAATATAAAGAGTGGAGAGGTGTAATGAAGGAAGAATACGACGCTATAATTAAGAATGATACTTGGGAATCGAAAAAATTCTTGAAAATAAGAGGCCCATAGGATAGATGGTTATTCAAACCTAAATTTAAAGTTGATGGAAGTATAAATAAATATAAGGCTAAGTTAGTTGCAAAAGGATACTCACAAAAAGAGGGGATTGATTATAAAGAAACTTTTTCAAATGTGGCTAAGCTAAATAAAATGAAATTGATTTCTTTAGCTATCTAAAGATAAATGGAAATTACATCAGCTAGATGTTAAGTCTTCCTTATTTAACGAGGAACTTAAATAAGAAGTATATCTTGTTTATCCATAAGGGGTTGTTAAAAAGGATCAAGAGTAACTTATTTACAAGTTAAAGAAAGCATTATATGCTTTGAAACAAGAACCAAGATCATGGTATATGAAGATTTATTCTTTATTTCTTCAGAAAGATTTTATGAAAATCAAAAGTGACCCTAATATGCTTATCAAGCTAGACCAAAAGGGGCATGTTAGTATCATTTATTTGTATGTTCATGATCTTATTATAACAGTAAATGTTTCTAAGTTAATTGTTGAAATTAAAGGAAAATTTTCAATGGAATTTTAAATGAAAGACCTTCGTGAATTAAAATATTGCTTAGGTCTTGAGATATGGAGACAAGGTGGATAAACATTGGTTACATAGAGTAAGTATACCGGGGATTTACTGAAAATATTCAAAATGGACCAATGTAAGGAAACCTCAATACCATTAGAGAAGAATGTCAAACATAACATTAGTGATAGGATAAGACAAGTGGATGGTATACTGTATCGTTAGTTGGTAATAATTTTAAACTATCTCACTACAACCAAGAAAAACATAACGTATTCTATCGCATTATAAGTGATTTTATGGTGAAACCTCTTGAAATCCATTAGAAAGCAAGGAAATGAGTTCTTCAGTATTTGAAAGGAACAAAGAAATTTGGTATTAAATATACTAACCATTTTTATGTTGAGTTGGTAGGCTATTATGATTGAAATTGGGTTAGAAATCCTAATCATAGAAATCAACTTCAGGTTATGCATTTGGTCCTGGGTCTAGGATTGTGGCTTGGATCAGTAAGAAACATCCAACTGTTTCTTTCTCATCCACTAAAGTTGAGTACAAAACTTTGTGAAATGCTACGTTTGAAGCAATTTGGCTGAGGCAAGTTCTTGAAGACATGGGAGAAGTACAAAAAACACCAACTATTATCAAGTGTGATACTCAAAGCACCATCAAGCTAGCCATCAATCTTGTGTATCACGAAAGATCAAAATATATTGAGACATTATCATTTTGCTGGAGAAAATATTAAATCCAAGGAAATTGATTTAATCTATTGTAATTGACATATTTGCAAATCCTCTTAGAAAGGAAAAAATTGAAGTATGTAGGAATTATTTGGGTGTGGTAGAAAACACATTTCTCCATTAAGGGGGTGTGTAATGGAGAGATATTTAGAAGATTATCCTATAATTAGAACCATTTGTGTATATTTGAATTGATTTCCTTAATTATACTTTGTTGGTTGGTAGTTCCTATATTTTAGGAAGTTGTTCAACAATAATCTAAAACTATATATGTAATAGTTTGATGGCCTAGTGAATGCAAGTGAGTGTTGTGGCGCTATCTCCTGAGTGAGTGTTTGTCTCACCAAAGAGTTTCATTCTTCTTCGATTATGTATTTCTATTTTCTATGTACCTATTGTTGTTAATTACTATTGAGTGCTTATATTCATATTTCTAACCCTTATTGGGTGCAAGAATGAAAAAATTTTAGTGTATACTTGGTACGAATGAAGATTGCTAGAATTGAATATGAATCAAACCATATCTAGGTTAAATTGCAATGGAAGAATTTCAACCCTAAGGAGGCTACCTGGGAAATGAAGGAAAAATGTGAGAAGCATCTCCTTCAATTTTCAAAAGTGATAAAGGAGGAGGAAAAACTAATTAGGATAGTGTTTAATTCAAACGGGGGGGATATGTGATATCCCTAGTTCAATCATTTTTTCATACATTATTATGTATATTTACTTGTAAATATTGTCAAAAAATTAGTTGTGAGGCCAACACTAAAGTTGACTAACATATGTAAATATTAATACATTGTTATGAATGAATATTCTCATTTCACTTATTTTTTATTTTAAAATATAAAAGGAGCCACCATGCGAGTAATCATGCTCCCATTTTTCAGGAAGCGATTATGAATCAATTGTAGTAAAAGAAAGGAAAATTTTGAATTAATAATTTTCATAATTAAAAAAAAAATCCTCCATATTTAAAAATATTTCTAACACCATAAGAAACATGATGGGAGACAAAGTTCATGGTTTGAAACATAGTAAAAGAGATTGTGGGAGAGAAAAGAAATCTGAGAATTGTGTTTCCAATGGGAGAGACAGACTAGACCTCAACGAACAAAATATAATAAACCTTGATCTATTAGGATGTTTCTAGGGCTTAATGAGGAAATTTTTGAAAGAGACTAGTTTAGTTCTTAACAGAAGGGCTTCTGAGGATTAGGGGAATTTATGAGGCAACAATTCACTAGTTGGAAGGAGCATGGTTGCTCCTATTATATTTCAAACACTCAGATAATTGACTATATTGGATTTTTAGGATGTTTTAAGAATTTTTGTACTGTGGTCATCTATGTTTATATGCACAAGATGGGAGTGAGTAATAAGTATTTAGTTGATATTTGGTCTTGACAAAACTTTTTATACCATGTTATGAATGAATTATATATAAATAATCTAGTTAAAGTAGTAGTTATTTGGATTATGGTTTTAACACACACACATATATAATGTATGGTTAGCAAGGTTACAGGATAACACCCAAGAAGAGACCTTCAAATCAATCCTTCATAGCATACAATTCCTTCTTATGTAAAAGAACCTTCAAGGGACAAAATTTGTAGAAACTCGAAAAACAGGAGTCATTCAATTTAGTTCCTTTTGCAGCAAGTTTTTTCCTCGCAAGGAACTTGATAAGAGGTTTGGTATTTGTATGTAAATGAGTAAGTACAAATATGTGTGTTAGATTTATTTGTATAAATAATTGGAACAATACATTGAGGCATAATTATGGGAGGAAAAAATATAAGAGCAAGACAATGGAAGAAAGACATGGATATTTTTTTCTTAAAAATAAATAATAACATTAAGAGCTCAGTACAAATCTGGTGATATTAATAGGTATACAATCATCTATCATCTTTTTATAATGAACATAGAGTTGTTGGTAAAATATCATCTATCTTTTTATATGGATATATGCGAAAGTAATTTAAAAAAAAAGCAATATATAAGAATGGTACAATTCCAAAAACCATTGGGAACTAAGCATTTATTTTATATCAAAATAACATAGAAAGTATTTTCATTTCAAGATTGATAATAAACTTCACTCAGCCTCGGTTGATAAAAAGTAGCAGTACGACGAAAACTCATTTTTGTTTAGAAAAAACACAATGAACACAAGAATTTTAATCGTGATTCAATTAGAGGTAGTCATGGACTTGGCTATCGAGATATATACATATAAAAAATTCTAGGCACAAAGGTAAACCAACCAAAGCATGGATTTCCCATAACTGGCTTAAGTTCAACAATATTTTGATAGCAACTCTACATCAGAAGAGGGAGAAGAAAATAAGTGATCGGTAAATAACCAACTATAAAAAAATAAAGTCGACACAACACTTTTCCTCTTGAAAACCCCAGTTTGGATACGTGTAATAACTTGCAACCCAATGGGGATAAATGACTATGATTAAAATAAGAATCGAATAGAGAAGAGAAAAATTCAAAAAAACCCTGAGACAAAATAAGAGGGTTTTTAGTAAATCAATTTTCCTATGAAAGAATTAGACAGCGAACAAGAATCTTGGCCCTATATAAATTCCATTACTATCATTAACAAAGGTTTTAACCTAACCCTATAATTCTAAATTACAATGAGGAAAGATAAGAATATCAATACCTATTGTTGAGGGTATCTTACCCTATAGAGAAAGTGAAACGAGGCCACAACCCATAACTTGTAAAAAAAAAAATGATAAGATTTATTGTGAATATATTTATATGATATAAGGTATAAAAAAGTGGATAGAGAAAGGATTTAACCTTTCATCTTCTTTTTTTACACCTAAAATTGGCATAAAAACCCATCTCGTGGAAGCCATGGTCGAAAATTACCAACTCAATCCTATTAAAGTAAACAAATAAATTGGTAAGTGGGAGAAATTTCCTTGGTCTATAAAAACAAACATAAAACTCTTAATTCTAAATAAATATCACAGAATTTGTAGATATGAAGTGAGAAGAAAAATAATAATGGAAGAGGAAAACCTAAGTGAAATTTCCTGAGGAGCCCTATTGGTGGAAAAACTAAAGCCATATCCTAAAATTGGAAGTTGAATATGATAACCCTATATCAAAGATAGAGTAATCCTTGGGAATCAAGTCTCTCCCAAAAACACTAGACCTACATCATCACATAGAAATTATCAGTATAAATAGTTGCAACAATGGAAAATTAAGGAGGTAGGAGGACAACATCCTCTATCAATAACTCAAGAAAAGTTTGCAACTAACTGTTAACTAGTGAGAAAGGCTTCACCACCACTTCAAGAAACGTCATTTATTTCACTCTAATAGAAATTTAATTAAGTAAAAAACCTCGTCTCAAGAATTTATAGCAATAAGTAGATAACTAGAAGAAAGTTACAATCTCTAAACCCTCAATTTTCTCACAAAGTGTTGAGTAGTGAAATGATATAATGCAAATGAAAACAAAGGCAAAGAAGGGGAGGGTAATTACCTTAAATGAAATACCAAATAAATGACCACTATGATATTCTTCAACATAGATCTCAACATTCCCACTCTAGTATATCACATGGCCAAGTGAAGTTTCATAACCAAGCCACATTGTTGGGGATGTATGCTTGCAAGGGTGTAATCAGGCCTATAGTACTAGATTTGTACATGGAAACCCTGGGGCCTAAAACATATGCATTCCATAAAAATAAACCACAATGATAAATATTCTAATGCTAAGGTTTAAAAAATAAATAATCCCAAGTCATAACAACGAACAAACATCGTGTGTTGATGACCCATGGGTGTTACAATAGGCATGTTATGGTATCGAATTATGAAAATAAAAGCCATCGATACTATATATATATATATATATATATATATATATATATATATATATATATATATATATATATATATATATATATATATATATATATATATATATATATATATATGCGTATCAATGGCCTATTTTCATAATTCGATACCATAACATGCCTATTGTAACACCCATGGGTCATCAATGCACTATGTTTTTTTTTTGTTATGACTTGCGATTAATAGCCCTCTAACATGACATAAATTTTTAAAAATAACCCTTTTATGAATATTTAATGACCATGGGGGGTTAATGACCAAGAAGGTTTTGTAAATCCATGCAACAAAAGATAAAGACTTAAGGAAGATAAATTAGGTGTGGGTTACTTAGCAAGAGATATACCTTACACCTCAAAAATGACACAATAGTTGAAAGAATTGAATCGAATTTTTTCTAGTGAGTGAAATTGTGATGATCATAGAGGGAGAACCATGAAGGAAAGAACTTTGTTGTAGATTGATTTTAATAGACTCGTTTTCTCATGACATAATGAGACTTATAAAATCATAAAAAAATATAGCTTAAGAAAAATAAAAATATGATGTATTTATTTAATGGAATTTTGAGGAACATGACAATCAACTATATTCAAAAGCAACCTTAATCTATTGTTTTAATAGCTTCTAGTCCCGCATGACCAATCTCTACCAATGGATCCATTCCATATGGACTAATAGTTGTAAGGTTATTTTATGCTCAAAAGGATTCTTCATTGTGTTATTTGGGGAATCAAAATATTATCAGAAAGTTTTATCTAAAGGGTCTTGGTTTTGGGGAAATGTTGGATTTTTTTTAACCGCTTGGTTCCCATATTTTGACCCTTCCATAATTGTCATTACTAAGCTACCAATATGTGTCAAGCTTACTAATATGCTAGCTCACTAATGGATTTACATAGATTTTCAGGGAATTAAAGACTGTCCTAGTTGTTACCTTACTATTGTTGCCTTCGTGGATAGCTTGGTGTATATATTTATGGCGGAATTTGTGTTGAAATCAATATTTGTAAAGGGATGGTAGACCAAATCAATTTGAAAATCTATGATTTTCACTAGACCTCGAGTTTGGACAATGAGAATAATGCTTTTTTTTGTTCCTTCTTTCATCAAGGATGTCATTTATATAATTATTTACTAGTGTTTAATTCTCAACAGAATTGGAACATCCATAATTCCAGATCTCAAAGTTGGAAGCCTTACAACCCTCCTCATATGTAGAGCGAGGCGTTCGCTACGTCAAATAAAGATGATGAAGAAGCATATAATGGAATCTATCCGAGGGACAAGGTCCATTTTTTTATTCTCAGTATCATTCATCGTTGCTTTCATATCATTAGTATAGGACATATTGTGCCAAAAAAATAGTAATGATGGGAAATGATGTAATTTTATTTATATTTCATAAATAAAATATTTAGACTTACAATAAAATATTATAATACTTATTATATAAATGAGAATTATATATATATATATATATATATATATATATATATATATATATATATATAAAACATGAGAATAATTAAATTGTAATTTAATTATATTTAGGTAGATAGTATTTTTTTTTCTTGCTACGTAATGAGTCATGGGATGACTGACATGCTTAGCCTATGGTTTGAGTAGCCACGGTCAAGGGGTATATAAGCTATTAAAGTCATCCGAGGATGATACTCAACCTAGGCCAGACAAACCATTAGCATGGTTGGATTTTTTCTTACAAAGTTTCAAGCCAGTAACCTTTACACCACGGATTTCCTTAACAGAATACGTTTCCATTGTATATTGTAAACCCAATGGGTTAGGAAGTATTAATTTTAATCAAATAGATAGATGTTTATTTTAATTTATGATTTATAACATAATATAATATTTAAAATTATAGTATAAATCAAGAGTTATATTTTCCCCATGCTCTTAGGCTCTCCTTCCCATCCTTTCCTGCCCCTATGGATACCTCCCTCTGCATCACTCCATTAATAACAGACCTTATTCCTTGCATTTTAGTATGAAATGTGCCCCTCACCCTAGTAGTGGCGCTTCCCCCAATCAGCACACAAGTTGGAACATGGATCGTTAGAGCCACCCAAACCTGCATCCAAGTACTAGAGACGAGTCAGTTGTTAGGAAATCTACCCTAAACTACCATAAAATTTTCTCGCAAGAGACCAAATATCAGATAATTGAGCTGAAGAATCAAGCTAGAGACATCATAAGAATAAACAACACTAAAGAAATCGATGCCCAATTCGAGGGGTTCCTGACCCATGGCTCACAAGAGGCAGAGAATGTAACGTCCACCCCCCCTCACATCTACCCAAGTAATTGGCCAACCAGGGAAAACATGAGATGAGGGGCAGTTATGAGTAGACTCACATTAGGGGAATTTTTAGTTCTAAAATGGGCCTCCTAAGGAAATTATAAAATAATAGTGGAAATAATAAAATAATATTTGATCACATAATCAAATTTTAGAGGGAAAAAAGAAAAAACTATATTTTCAACTCGTATTTTCAACTTATCTCCCAATTGTTTTACTCAAATTTTGAGCGAGAGTACTAATTGGATGAATAATTTAGTTCATCGTCCAAGGAGTACCCATGTTTCATACTTTTGATGGATCTTTCTATACGAAAAATGAGAATACATGAAAGGCATGATTTCAATCACGTTTTTTCATGTATTTCTCATCTTTTGTATAACAGGGTCCATCAAAAGTATGCAACAACGGTAATCCTTGGATGAGGAATTAAATTTTTTATCCAACGAGTACTCTCGCTCAAAATTTGAGTAAAAACTTTGAGAGATAAGTTTAAAATATGAGTTGAAAAAGTAGTTTTATTATTTTATTATTTTTTAATATTTTTACCCTTTTACTTAAAAAATGGTGAATCATCCCCCATGGTTGACATCATCACCTTGAATCCTATTGGTTCTTATAAATTTTATGTTTGTTTTAAATTTTTCTAAGGAGGCCCATTTTAGACCTCAAAATTCCCCTAGTGAACTCCTTGGTGACTTTAAGGAAGTGGAATCGAAGCAGAAAACCAAAAAATGGACCTCCTGTACTTGCTACAGGACTCCCAGAGGTTAACCCAGTCATCCACCTCAATTTCCCTAGGTCCCACTGAATTTTAATGAAGAAAACTCTCGAACTCTCCCTTGATATAGGAAAGGGTGCGTCTGGGAGTATATGGACGCTCCCACAACATAGTCATGTGTGCATCCAGGGAATTTTTCCCTTAGAATTGTGCCAGCGTCCGGGATATTTATGGTAATTTTTAAGCCCAAAATCCCAATAACTACCCATAACTTCTGGTAGCTTCCAAAATCTAGCAACACACATGATGACAATGATAATGAACCAAAAAAAAAACTCTAGGACTAGGCCTGCATCCCCAACTAGGACTGACATTCTATCAAACACTTGGCATCAATGCAATCTACAGGTCTAGCATAAAAGATAGAGCATGAATGACTAAAAAACATTATGAGACATGACAAGAATGATCACCACCCTCTTCCTTGAACTATTATGACATCAATTAGGTCTTGCATCCATTATTTTAACATTTACATGTAAATACATGAAATAACCATGACGTGAACCAGTCATATAACCATCATTATAACCAACATAAAACCATGTAAATTACATTGATATAACTACCATTAAAGCCACACAATAATATGTACAAAATTAAGAGAAATTAGCTTTTATTAATCATAGGCAAAAGCCGACCAGGTTCTAGAATTCCATGTACCACCTGACCATAGACATGGTTGAGCCAAACCTCTCTTCAGCCACTCACCCCCATGCCATATTTGAAGCATGAATGTTGGATCTCATGGATAAACCAACCCAAAAACAACTAATGGAATCCACAGGTTAAACCATCTCCACCCTCACCATATCGTGAACAAACCAAAATCAGTGTCGAGATCACCAAACCAAACTGAGCTAGGAATTCCTCCAGAATCCATCACTATCCTTGAGGATTTTTTTATCTCCTTGTCTCTCAGGCTTTACCGCAATCCACATCGGATCACTAGGCCCTAAACCAAGACACCACCCTTAGGATTTAAAATGTATCCCGCCAAAACCAGTCAAGGGATTCCTAGGAATTTGGGAATTTCTTGAGGCCACCTCTGCCCCGAATTCTAAAAACCATCTAGAAATTCCAAAGCTAAAAACTGAGATTAATACAATCACACCATGGCTATCTGGAAAAATGAAATGCAAGGCTAAAAATCACTATTAAAACTTGGCAAGTCCATGTCACTGACAACAAGAGAACCAAATACCAACATGCATAATCCATTCATGTCAAAACCGGCTAGGAAATCACACATGCAATATTTATCTGCAAGTATTGTTGCTGAATCTGTTAGATCCTGATCTTCCTTTCTTGATCTTTTCTTTCCTTTCCTTTCCTTGTCCTTCCTTTGCTTTATTTCGTATTTCTTGGTCCAAGATTGGAATTCTCTAAGATAAATCTAAGTATCCAAGAGTGAGAGAGAGAGAAAAATGAGAGAGATCCAAAGTTGAACTAACAAAAGGTATCAAATGATCTTCAAAATCCTTTTTATCAATGAGGCCTCTATTTTCTTCATTTTCCATTATTTTCCTTCATTTTCCTCCTCACATGCAACCTGTGACCTTTTACCTTCTTTTTCTCGTATTTTCCTTTATTTTAATAAATAAATGTGTCAAAAATAAATTTTGCCTCTTTAATGCCTTAGCCATTTCCTTTGCCAATTTCCCTTTAGCCATAAACACATCCTGTGATTCCCACTAGGATATCTTTTCCCAACATTTATCTTGGAGTACGTGTCCCTTAACCGTGGTCTTATTTTTTCCTTTATTAAATTTTATTACATGAAATTTTAACCTGGGTTTTTTATATAACCCTCCCCCTTGGGGAACACCGTCCTCAGTGTTAAACCACACCTACACCTTATAAAAACCACGAAGAAGAAAACATACTTCCCATGGAGCTTTATAACTTAGCTCATTTCAGTATTTACAGTGAATGACTTGCTCAAAGAGAAAACACCATGATAACATGACCATATAACAATGATACCTCTTATTTGACCTTTATAACTTATCTCATGGAGGTATTTACATATACCAAAACATCACCAAAACATATGCCAAACATATACCAAATATCATACCAAAATTTCTTTGCCTCAACCAGAAAACAATGAAGGATACATAGCCCGTATCTAATGTTCCATCTCCCATGTAGCTTCATTGGGCCCAAAGTGCTTCCACTGCACTTTAACTTTCTTGATGGCTCTGTTCCTAAGCATGAGCTGCTCCTGCTACAATATTCACTGAGGTTTCAGCTAGAATTCTCCTTCTTGCTCTAGCTGCAATATAGACCAATGAATAACATGATAAACATCCTTTATATACCTTTTAAGTATGAAAAATGAAACACATCATGGAATTTAAGTGTTGGAGGCAGTGCAAGCTGATAGGCCACTGGTCCAATCCTCTCAAGGATCTCAAAAGGTTCGCAATATTGTGGTGCTAACTTGGCACATGATCCAATCCTCAAGGATATGTTATTGCACTTGATGTGAAAATACACATGCTCGCCAACCTGAAACTTCTTAAATACCCTGTGATGGTCTCCATAACTCTTCTCTATGTCCTGTGATTCCTTTGGATTCTTATTTATAACATGCATTTCATGTTCCATGTCTACCAACATGTTTGTTACAATCAACACCCTATTAACTGGATCACTCCAACTGATGGGAGTATTACAACTCTTCCCATACAATACCTCGAAGGGACTCATCGCCAATGACTCTTGATACCCATTGTTGTATGAAAACTCAAGCAATGGTAGATAATCTTCCCAATTATGTTATTGATGCATCACATACATTTGCAACATGTTCTCCATGATCTTGTTGACCCTCTCAGTCTCTCCATCTGTCTGTGGATGATAAGTTGTATTTAAGGAAAACTTTGTGGCCAAAACTGCAAATAAATCCTCCCAAAAATTGGAAGTGAACATTGCATCCCGGTCTAACACAATCCTCTTTGTAAAACCATGAAATCTGACCACATATCTTATGAAAACTTGTGTTGCATCACTAGTTGAATATGCAGTCTCCATTGGAATGAAGTGTGCAACCTTTGTCAATTTTTCCACAACAACCATAATATAGTCATGTTGTTTCACTGTCAACCTATGATAATTTCCATGGAAACAACCTCCCATTTCCATTCTGGAATTGTAATAGGTTGTAGTCCACCTGGATGCCTACACTCTACCTTCACCTGCTGATAGTCCAAACACCTAGCCAATAACTCTACTACATCCTTCCTTAAATTCATCCAATAATTTAACCTCTTCACTTCAATAAATGTCCTCTGACAGCCTGGGTGACATAAATATGGTTTTGCATGAAACTCCATCATCAAGATCACCTTCTTGAGATTCACTACTGTCTGGAACATATATCCTGTCTCTAAACCTAACCAATCCATCTCTCGTGAGATGATAGTCCACATCATGTACACCTGCACCTATACATGTACTTGTACCACTACCTATTCCTGTAAAACTACCTGTACCTATACCTATACATGTACTCTACTGCAATCTGTGCCTAATATCCATATACCTGACATCTTGTTGACCTTCCTGCAAGAACCTATCCTGTAAATATGTCCTATAGGATCTCATAGATGCAATGTGATTTACCTGTATCTGCCTGCTAAGATCATATGCAACCCTATTGTCTTTACCTTTGATGTATTTGATCTTGAAATCAAACTCACTGATCGTATCCAACCATGTAGCTTTCCTGGCATTCAAATTAGGTTGGTCAAACAAATACCTCAATCGATTATGATCAATCATCAGTACAAACCTCCTGCCAAGAAGATAGTGCCTCCAAATCTTCAATGCATGGTTGATCGTTGCTAGCACAAGGTCATGTGTCAAATAGTTGTACTCGTGTCCATTCAATTTCTATGGCTCATAGCGTACCACCTTTCTTTACTACATAAGGAATCCACCAAGTCCTCTCTTGAAAGCATATGTACATACTACAAACTATTTGTCCACATCTGTGATGTTTAACACTGGAGCATGTGCCAACAACTGCTTAAGTTTTTCAAAACTTACCTCACACTCCTTTATCCACTCAAACTTCTTACCTTTCCTCTACAATGATGTAATATGATAATAAATATGTGAGAAGCTCCTAATGAGTCTCCTATAATAACCTGCCAATCCCATGAAGGATATCACCTCATATACGTTTCTAGGAGTTTCCCACTTCATGATAGCTCTTACCTTTTCTGGATCCACTACTATGTCCTCCTTGGAGACAACATGTCCCAAGTAATGTACCTCAGTCTGAGAGAAACTACACTTGTTGAGCTTAGCATACAACTAATGCTCTCTCAACAATATCAACACCGCTGCCAAATGCTTAGCATGCTCTTCCTCATTTTTAAAATATACCAATATGTCATCAATGAATACAATAAAAAACTTTTCTAAATAAGGATGTAGCACACTATTCATCAAACACATAAAGGTATTTGGAGCATTAGTAAAACCGAATGGAAATACAACAAAATCATAATGTCGATACCTAGTCCAGAAAGTTGTCTTGTAGATGTCCTCTTCTTTTATGCGTACCTGATGGTATCTTGATTTCAAGTCGATATTAGAGAACATTATTGCTCCCTTCAGCTGATCAAGCAATTCACTAATCCTCGGTAACGGATACATGTTCTTGATGATAACTTTATTCAACTACCCATAATTAACGCAAATTCTGAGAGTACCATCCTTCTTATTCACGAACAACACTGGTGCACCCCAAGGTGATACATTTGGCCTAATGTATCCCTTATCAATAGTATCTTCTAGATGCAAATTTAACTCTACCAAATAAAGTGTGCTCATCCTATAAGGTGATTTTGATGTTGGAGCTGCCCTTGGTACCAACTCAATAGAAAATTCTACTTCCATGTGAGGTGGAAACTCTAAACATTTTGCAGGAAATACGTCCTGGAACTGCTGTAGAATTTGGTACCTTCTCAAAACATCTACATCCTAAACTTCTTTACCTTTGTCACTAGAGATATATACTTCAAATAATACACACCCTTTCTTATGATTATGCTTGGCCTGTATACTTGTCATCATCCTAACTGATGTGGATTTCTTCTTTCCCTGTAATACTCTTGGTTCCCCATTGTCATCCAACCACTAAATGGATTTTTCATAACAATCCACCTTGGTACTATGAAGGTATAGCCATTCCATACCCAATAGCATACTATATGATCCCAATGGAAATATATTCAAGTGTGTTGTTGTAGGCATACCATTTAACTAAAATGCAAAATCTCTTACCCAATGGTGAACTATTTTCTTTGTACATGTACCCAACTACACTAACCAATATTTTGCATGCACTTCTTTCCTCAAACCACACTTATCCACTAGGTCATGATTAATATACATATAATTAGAATCAATATCAATCAAAATATAAATAACTTGGTCACAAAGATTCATTGACCTGCTGTCCACAACTACATAAATCTGAGGAATGTTATGGCCAACATCTCAAATTGTCTATGCCACTTGTGGAAATATATCTGGGGTATACCACCCTAACACTGCAGACAATTCCTCTTACAGCTCCTTTCCACATATCCAACATTGCAACGGTGCTCTAACATCACCTCTAGTCTACTGCTCTCCAAGTCATTTCTAGTTCTATTGAAATTCTTGTAAGGAACCATGTTTTCTTTCTCACCTGCATCGTGTGGTATTTCTCGGTTTGGTGGCCATATTCCTTTATCTTTCCCATTTCCTTTCAAATTGCGGTTAGGCTCAACTTTGCGCTTTGACTGCTCATAACAAATTTTCATCTTTCGAATCACCTCCTCCAATGATCTAGTCTCATCGAACTCAATTTGGTCTCTATAGGCTACTGGCATCCCACTAATGAATCTCTGAACCTTGGCATTCTCCTCCTTAAGGTAAGGCACATATCTCAACAACTCCAAGGACCTCCTAGTATACTCATCATATGTCATGGAACCCATCTGCAACTCATAAAACCCCTTATCTCTAGCATCATAGTACCTCTCCTACATATACTTCTTCTGAAATAACCCCTCAAACTCACTCCAAGTCCTCATAAATACCCCTAACATTCTTAACATCTTCCCAGAAAATATCTAATTTACCTTTGAGGCTGAATGTATCTATTCTAGCTTCCATGTTTTCCGAGTAATCATGCAACCTGAAGAATTTTCTCATACCAAGAAACCATGCCTCTGCATCCTATGATTTCTTCATCTCTCCTTCAAATGTAGGTGGATTTTCTTTCTTAAACTCTTCCGAAATTGATCCCCTATCACTCCTCGTGTAAGGATGATAATGATGATGATCATAGCGTGTGTCAAAACTAGAACTAGAATATTACTTGTGTCTGTCACCTCTCCTATCCGAAGTGTCCAAGTATATGTCGTCTCTAATTGTGTAATCTATATCTGACCTATGAAAACCAGAATACCTGTTGCCATATGCCCCGTTAGTTCCATATTCTTGTCCATAGTTGATTCAAAGTGGTCCCTATTGCTGCAAATATGACAAAATATGAAGGATTTTTGCATTTACTTCTGATTTTTTCCCTATTCCTGTATGATGCTTTTATTATCTTCTTTACAAATCCTTATTTCTTCCTTCAAACTTTTTAGTGTGTCTTCTAAATAAGGAGAGTGCCCAACACGATGACGCTCATCTTATTCATAAGGATAATATTTGTAGTTTACCATCATGTTGGCCATCTTTGATTTCTTCCTACAAGGCATCTCATGTCATATTAAGCCAAATCACAATAAACCAATGTACCTTAGCATAATTCGGGGAGGATATCTCATCTGCAAGATCAACCAATCAACATAATACATGTATAGAAATAATTATGACAACATATAGACGTATAACACATAGGTATACCAACACATGAACATCATTCTAGCTAGAGTCCAATCATCAATGCATGACCATATCAACTACAAACCATGACCCCATGCATAACAACCTCAACCATACCAATGCACACTTGAAAACATGTAAGCACCTGACATATATAACCAGTCACATTCTTATGAAAACAAATTTATGACAACACCATGCAGATGCAACAAGTACTATAAACACATACGCAATTGACATTAATGTCTAACAAAAATAATCTTGACAACATCATACTTTTCCCAAGGAGAGCACAACCATGATCTAATACTACTTGTAATGTCCACCTCCCCTCACATCTACCCAAGTAATCGGCCAACTGGGGAAAACATGAGATGGGGTGCATTCAAGAGTAGACTCAACCTCCTTGGTGAATTTAAGTGGAATTGAAGCAAAAAAGCATAACACAAACCTCCTATACCTGCTACAGGACACCATAGAGGTTGACCCAGTCATCCACCTGACTTTTCCCTAGGTCGCATTGAATTTTAATGAAGAAAACCCCCAAACGCTCCCTTTATATAAGAAAGGGTGCATCTAGGATGCTCTGGACGCTTCCACAACATAGTCATGTGTGTGCCCAGGGAGTTTTTCCCTCTGGCCTATGACAATTTCTGTGGGATTTATGGAAGTTTTTAAGCTGGGAATCTTAGGCATTACCCATAACTTCTTGTAGCTTCCAAAATACATTAAACACATGATGACAATGCTAACGAGCCAAAAAATGACTCCAGGACTAGGCCTGACCATCCCCAACTAGGACTGATATTTTATCAAACACTTGGCATCAATGTAGTCTACAGGTCTAGGATACAAGATTGAGCATGAATGGCTGAAAAATCTTATGAGACTTGAAAAGAAGGATCACCACCCTCTTCCTTGAACTATTATGACATCAATTAGGTCTTGCGTCCATTATTTTAACATTTACAAGTAAATACATGAAATAACCATGACTTGAACTAGTCATATAACCATTCTTATAACCAGCATAAAACCATGTAAATAATAGCAAGATAACAACCATTAAATCCACACAATAATAAGTACAAAAGAAAGAGAAAATAGATTTTATTAAACATAGGCATTAGCCAAACAGGTTCAGGACTTCCACGTACCATCCGACCATAAACATGGTTGATCCAAAGCTCTCTTTGACCAGATACGCTCATGCTATATTCCAATCGTGAATGTGGGATCTCATGGATAAACCAATCAAAAAACAACCAAATGAATCCTGAGGTTAAACCACCTCCACCCTCACCATACTGTGATCACACCAAAACCAGTGTCAAGATCAAAAAACCGAACGAAGCTTGGAATGCCTCTAGAATCCATCACTATCCTTGAGGAATTTTTGGTCTCCTTGTCTCTCAGGATTTACCACAATCCACACTAGATCACTATGACCTAGACCGAGATACCACCCTCACGATTTACTGTGTATCCCGCCAAAATTGGTCAAGGTATTCCTAGGCCTTTGGGAATTTCCTAAGACCACCTCTGCCCCTGATTCCGAAAACCATCCGGCAATTACAAAGCTCAAAATCAAGATCAATCCCATCACACCATGGCTATCCAGAAAAAGGCAAGGCAAGCTCAACAACAAGTTCAAATTTTATGTTGAAATTGTCCACCACATGCGATTTGTCACCAGAGACTCCCCACACTTCGCTCTAATGAAGCGTCGAATGGAAACTTCTCAGGAAGGGAAATAAATAACGTCCATAATCAAGTGAGAACCAGGAGGCACCTCGACCATCCAACCAAACAATTAGGGCGCTCTTGCAAGTTGTTCTATAGAAACACCCATCATGTTGGAAGAGGACCTCTCTATCTGATCTATCTTATGCAGTATGTGAGCATGAAATCTTGGTGTCACGCCATATGGGCCTGTTATTTTTGTATTTTTGTCCAAGGTGTCAAAGGTCAAATTACATGTAAGAGCCATGGCTACCTGGAGGAGGGGCTTACAGTCACCCATTTTGTCATTGAATTTGTTTATGATGTGGGGTTTGTAGTCACTTTTGTTGTCACTCATTTAGTTAATGTTAGTCTATCGAAGGCTAGTATGGAAAATATTGTAAATCACTATAAAAATAACCTAGAAAGGCACTCTACTACTAGTGATCAGATCTACAATCTCTGATCAATCGTGCACATGTAATGTTAAATACAATTTTTTGGTTTTAATAATATAATACAACTCTCTCTTACTTTAAAAAAAGTTATATTTTCATTTTAAAAATATATAAATAATAATTATATATATATGTTTGAATTATATTTAAAAATAAAAATTATAATATTAAATAAAAATATATTTAATATTATAATAACTAATTATAATTTAACAATAACATAAATAAAAATTATATAATTTATTCATATGTAAAGTATTTTATTTGAACAAAATTTAAAATATTAAAATAAAAATAGAATATATTTAAAAACAAGTACTATTAAAATATGAATGAGTGCTATATTATCATTTATTAAAATGTGAATGAGAGTTATTTATATATGTGTTATATTTATAAAAGAAAAAATCATAATATTAAAATTAGTTAATTAATTAATATATATCTATATATATATATAGATATATATATATATATATATATATATATATATATATATATATATATATATATATATATATATATATATAATTATATTTAAATTGGTAATATTTTTAATTAGATGTATATTTTAGAATGTGATTTAAAATATAATATAATATAATATTATTATATTATATTATATAAATTAAAATTATATTTTTATTTATGAAATATAAGAGATAGTTATATATGAAATATAAAATTATGTTATTTAATATAAATATTGTTATATTGTATTTTTAAGTCATTAAAATATTTTTATATTATAATTAATTTAAAAATATATATTATATGATTTATTTATATGTAGAAAATTGTATTTAAACTATATATATTAGTGTTTATATATATCAATTAGTGTTATATTGTTATTTATTAAAATGAGTTTGACAATTGTGTTATATGTGTTATATTTGAATAAATATATAATATTAAAATAAATAAACAAACATATGTATAATATTATAGTAATTAATTGTAATTTAATTATATTAAAATGGGTAGTTTTTTAATTAGATAAATAGGTATATATTTTGGAATATGATTTAAAATATAATATTCTATTATATTATATAAATTAAAATTGTATTTTAATTTATGAAAAAGTTATAAATGAAATATAAAATTATATTATTTAATATAAATATTGATATATTTTATTTATGACTCATTAAAATAGTTTTATACTATTATTAATATATATTTGTTTTAAATACTATAGGTCAACCAAACATAAAATGATTTAGATATATTATTTTTATACTTTAATAATTAATAAAAATAAAAATAAATAATTCAACTTGAAAATATTAAAAATATAAGAAAACAAGTAAGGAGATAAAAAGAGAATTAAAAATAACATAGAAAAGTTAGAAAAGTTATAAAGAGATAAAAAAAAGAATTTAGAAAAAACATAAAATCAATGAAATTAAAAAATAAATTTAACGGATTAATATTAATATTATTTTATCATAAAATTAAAATTAAATTAAATATAATTTTAATAAAATAAATTTTATTTAAATAAATATTAAATATTATAAATAATTTCAATTTGTATCGTAAAATAATAAAAACAAACTCAACACTTTCCTTTCGGAGATGATATAAACCACCGTGCACAACAGAAGCATACCTCTTATATTGGTATAGTAATGAACTTTATTTACAAATTAGGAATCTCCATGGTAAAGTGTGGTTATATATATATATATATATATATATATATATATATATATATATATATATATATATAACTTATATGTTAACAATAATAATAAAGTTATAATTTAGTTAAATTTTATGATTTGTTTGATTTTAACAAACTGAGGCATATTTTGAAGTAAGTGTTTTCATGTTTATTATGGATTCATGTCAATTGATGTTTACAAACCATTTTTTTTATATGTCTGTAGTGTTTTGGTGTTTATTATGTATTGATGTAAATTGATGTTTACAAACTAGTAATTTAATTTATATGACTTCTCTAATTGCACTAAGAGGTGCTCTCTAGGCTAGTATGGTAGAGATGTAATGTAACTAGTGTTTAGCATTTTGAATAAGTCAAATTACATAAAAATAAAATTAAATAAAAATATTAACGTAATGTAAACATTTTAAGATTAAAATAAAGATGAGTTTTGATTTAGACTCGAAACATAGACTAAAAAATGAAGGCTGTGGACATTTCGAGTTTTGCATCTAAATATCTACACCACAAAAACCTACAATCTATCATTAAGATAAATTAAAAATAACCTTTTAAAAATAAAATAATAATTAAAATAGAGAGACCCATGATATTCATAAAGAATATATCATATTTGATGGGGGAGATTAAACGATCCTAGATCCATCTTATCTACCAAGGGCTAAGAGGGGTCAAATCTCTTTAAAGGTTTGCATCTCAAGAGATTTGTTCCCTATCTACCCATGGTAGATGTAGTGTTAAAGATCCAAAGAGTTAAGTAAAAATGGTGTGAAAAAAAACCTTGTTTTTCAGAGAAACTTGCAGGACAAGCTGATGATAATCAATCATCTTGACAAAGTACATGGAAAGGAAGGAGATAATTCCTCTTGATGATGTGGTAGTTGAGTCCATAGATATCTAGGAGAACATCCATAAAGAGTATGGGAAATCAGGTGTAGATAATAATCCACTAGTACATCCATGTTTGACAACTAGAGAGGGTGGACAACTTATCCTCACATGTGGAGAAGGTGAGGAAGAATACATTCAAGGAGAATCAAATGAGGAGCTATTAGTAATAAACCAACATGATGAGCATGATCATGCGGGGCAACATGACAAATATAGTATGCAGGATGAGCCATTTCTGGAGGGTCAGTCAAAGGATCAAGTTGAAACTATGGTCGTGGGGAATTTGGTACAAACAGATACAAAGACATTCAACATGGCACGAGAATTTCCAGTAGAGGAATTTCAGTTAAGGATCATGAATTTCAAGACAAATCTTATGATGTTGAAGGAGGGAGTCTACACAGTCCAAGACAATGTTTTACAGGAAAATAGAAAAATTGAGGAGCTCATAGGGGTATGTGCTGAATCAATGACCAAGTTGTCTAGTGTTGAGGAACGACTCAAGTCCTTCACAAGGAAGCAAGACGAGTACAATTGGAAGTTCCAGAGCAACCCTCTATAGGAGTACATAGATAAGGATTGTAACACTACCAACCCTCCTTTATACGTTGGGAAGAACAGGGCATAGTTCTCCAAATGCATCATGTTGGGTGACCGAGTGGAGCAGCATGATTTGAGCATCGAGCAACATCAACATAGTAGATTTGCAGGTGTTCGTCCTTCCCAAGGGATGGATTGGCAAGATATTATGAGTTGGTACTCTATTGATGGGTTGATTCGTAGGAGGATACTCATAGCCAAAGGCATATTGCAGCTTGGGCCCTTTGGCATTAACAATGATGGAAGGATAAGATGACACCATCACCCACAGGTCCCAGGACTTAGGCGGCATTGGGATCCAGGAGAATCCATCGGGGCCAGGATTGGCTAGAGGATTTTTTGGGATCTAGATGAATATATCGAGGGAAGGATTCGTCAGAGGATTGTTTGCAATCCATGTATCAAAGGATCCATTCAGGATCATTTAGCATGGAGGTATGGAATAACACACTGAGTTGTATGGGATCCTGGTATCAATGCTTCTATTGTGGATAATAGTAAATTTCTTGAGGGAAAGCAATATTTGGGTGGGAGGATTTGTAATACTCCCTTTCTTGATCTGGTAAATTGGTCGGAATCTATCCATGGTATTTACCATAGTATTTTCCCATGGTACCAACCCATGGTATTTGCCTTCAGTTTTCAAGGGAAACTAATAAAATAAGGTCTTCAGAGTACATCAAGTATATAAAAGGGGATAGAAGCTAGGAATTAGGAATCATTCAGGTTTATCTATCTTATTGTGTTTTTCTTGAGAACTTGGCGTGGCTAGTTCCAGTTTGATCGTAGGGATGAAAACCTCGTGGGGGTTATTTTGTCGGTGGATCCATCCAGGGTCCACGATTGTGCTTCGGTCTTTTGTTTTCTCTTTTAATGAGCAATTAGGCATGCCACTATAGACACTCTGATATTTTTGTATGAACATGTACTCGTTTCTATAGTTAATAATATAAATAAAAATTGCCTTTCCACATAACTTGTGTTCGATACCTTGTTAAAACTATTTTTATAAAAACACATACCTTGCTAAATCTATTTCCACCCTTCAAAACAATTCAAACAAACACAATTCTTTTAAATGCGTTTTGATAGTGCCCAATCTATTCCACCCTTAAAAACTACTCAAATAATCTTGTAGACTTGGTACACAATGCCTTTCACTTCATGATGGTTTACCTCCTAACAATGCTCAAAATAACCTGAGTGGACTCAATGGTTAAGAACATGTGATTTCTGTTGTGAGGTTATCTATGGCCAGTCAATAACAAGGCTAAAGAGGTCAATGGTCAAGCTAGAGACATAGACTTCCAGGTTGAATGCAAAGGCCAAGGCCAGAGTAAAAATTTCAAATTTGAAACACCTTCACGAATTTCAAATTTCAAAAACTCGTAGTTTCTACAACCAGTGTTCGGTTAGATTATTTAAAAAATAATTGATGTTCGTTTACGTTATTTAAAAAAAATTGCTGAGGGGAGCCAAATTTTTTTGGATGTATTTGCTGGGCAAAACAACTGGTGAAGTTGCCTGTCAAATTCTATCCCGGGCCGATAGTCGAACGCCGGTCTATATAAAGCCGCAGTTTCCACCGAAAATTTCAAGATCTTATTGTACAGAACAAACTTGCAAAAGGAAATGAAGATGAAAGCCTTTGTTCTGTTGGTGTTGCTGTGCCTCTGCATATCTCCGTCATTTGCCTACTTACGGCTCCCGTCAACCGCCAGGTTCCCTCAAGCTCAGGCCGAGCGGTTGATTAAAGAGCTCAATTTGACTCCGGGAATCGCAGAACAGGAAGAGGAATACGACGTCGGCCCTCGTCTGGTTGAAAGGAGTATCAATTTGGATATTAACGGGCACTCGGAAAAGAACGCCAGCCTCGAAGAACTCGGTCATCATGCCGGATATTTTCGCCTGGAAGACACGCACGCTGCGAAGTAAGTGTTTGGTGAATTAGATTTTTCAGAAACTGTATAGAAGCATTTATATTTTAGTGAACTAGCAACAGTATTTTTGTGATAAATGGATTCACTGACCCTTTTGTTATGTCTAGGATGTTCTACTTCTTCTTTGAGTCACGGGGAAGCAAAGCGGATGACCCTGTTGTTCTTTGGATGACTGGAGGCCCTGGTTGTGGCAGTGAAATTGCTGTCTTCTATGAAAATGGGCCTTTCAAGATTACAGACAATTTAACTCTGGTCTGGAACGAGTATGGATGGGACAAGGTATTCTGTCTTTTGTGCACAAGTTTTAAACGTTTTTGTGCACAAGATCGATTCTGTTTTCAACCCTTAGTGAGCTATTCCTGAATTTAAGGTTGGATCCACTTGAGTATTTTATCTGCCAGTCATGGTTTCTTACAAATTAATCAGTAGAGAACTTTTTAATGTATTTGAAATTAGTTTTTAAATAATGTTTTACTGGTTAAAAAGAGCATGGCATATGGTTAAAAAGAGTATGGCATATTTGGGTTCAATTTAGAATAGTATAATTGGTTTCTCATATAGATCATATAGGTAGAGGAAAACTTCAGAAATTTGTCATAGATTTAAAATTTGAAGCCTTCACTTATAGTTTTAGCTTTAGAGAGGAAAGCAAGCATCCAATTAGAGACTATTTTAGATTTTATTTAAAATTTACAATACATGGAATTTATGGTGAAAGAAATAATCATGTTAATGAGAAAGGAGAAAAATTGAAAATTTCTTAGCCAATTTGGTCTTTGCTATTATAGATATCATGAATGTGAATGGACTCAAAGACTAGTTTGATAGTGGAACACCATAGAACTTATGGAAATATTTACTTGCAATTTGCCTAAGCAGTTTTGATAGATTTCCTTAAAAGATGGCAACTTATTTACAATTTTCTATGCATAAAAGCTAGAAATACAAACAACTGCTGCACTGGAAACTTAAATTGCAAATACATTGAGCTTTCTAACTTATCATGCACAATAGAAAATAAATTAGAAGACAAACACATCAACCATAGAACAAAAAATATACCTAGGAAACCCCAACTCCGGGGATAACCATCTCCAACGCTGTGTGTTTTATTATTTTCTTTAGCAAAGGATTTTCTTCTTAGAATTACAACAAGGGAGAAACTTCCCTTTTATCACAAGAAAACACTCGATCACACTGCAACTAAATTGATCTCTCTTCCTATGCACTGGATCTATGAAACTCTTGCACAAATCAAATACTTAGTGCATGTGTACAATTGCTCTTCTTCTCTCCCACGTGCACATGTCAATGGATTATTACACTAGGCTATAAGAGCACAACCCTCACTCAATTTATTCTTCTTGGATGCTAAGTCCTTCGATCTTCCGAAACCCTCACTCTCCCTTCAGTGATCTCTCACACATGCTTGTGCTCAATTAACTTGCCACCAACTTGCTCTATCTCCTCATATAATTTTGATCTCAACCGTAACCTCCCTTCAATGAATGAGATTGAATCGTGATCAAATGTCAAGATTAAATAATAAGTTAACTTAGGAATTTGTAATTTTCCATAAGTTTAGCTTTTAGGAAATAGTTAAATTAAATTAATAATCTACTTAAGTGGTTGTATCATGGGTTCTTTTCTTAGCCTTAGTACCTAGGCAAGAAGAAACCTTCTTCTCTACTCCAATCAACACCCTCTCTTAGATAGGAAGGTGTTTTGCACTTCCCAAAATTCTCTCTAAGGTATACAAATTTGGTCCCTCGCAAAGCCTTGGTCAAAATGTGTGCTTCCTGCTCCTTTGTTGGTATGTATTGGAGTGTAGCAATACCTCTCTGAAAAAATTCTGTGATGTGGTGATGATGTATGTGGATATACTTAGAATGATCATTAAACACTAGATTATCAGAGAGCTTGATGCAACTTTGATTGTCACGTTGTATCATATAGGCTCCAACTTCGTCCTAAACAAAACCACTAGAAGCTTCCTCAACCAAATAGCTTCACCCCCTGCCAAACTCTTAGCCATATACTTGGCCTCAGTTTAGCTCAATGTGATCGATATCTACTTGTTGAACCAAGAAACAATTGTTGATCGACATTCAATGCACATCCTAACATGCTCTTCCTATTTGTGGAGCTCCTTGCCCAATTTGCATTAGTTAATCCCTCAAGCATCATATCATCAACCTGTCTATACCACATTATATACTTTACTGTCCCCCTGAGATATCTCAATATGTGCTTAACAAAAACCCAATGCACTTTGGTAGGCTGGACCATAAAATTTCTCAAAGAGTTAAATGCAAAACATGTATGGTTGCATGTTCACCAAATACATTAGTGGCCCAATCAATTGTCAGTAAAGTGAAACATCTATTCACTTCGATATGGATGTATCTATCTTCGTCCAGTTTATTACTAGAGGCATGATCATGGGCCTGCAATCCTACGTGTGAAACCTCCTTAGAATATTCAAGGCATACTTTCCTTGCCCCAAGAAAATCTTTTCATCACCCTATCATACCTCCAATCCAAGAAAATAGTGCATTAGCCCCATATCCTTATCTCAAACTCTCTTGCACTCCTAGATGAGATTTTATATACATGTCAAAATCAGAGCATCTACATATAGCACCAGAATAATTGGCTCACCTCCAACAACAACGTAATAGAGATTGTAATTTGCTTCACTCTTGGTGAAACCCAATCCTTGAAGGTAACTGCCTATCTGAGCATAACATGCATGTTGAGCCTACTTGAACCCATACAAGGCTCTCTTGAGTCTACATATGCATTTCTTTGTTCTGGATGTATCAAATCCCTCTGTCTGCTCAAAATAAATCTCCTCCTCAACAACCACATTGAGGAAGGTTTTCATCATTTCCATATGGTAGATATTCCACCCGATTCACACTATTGTAGCTGCAATTTCTCTAACATACGAATATCTGGAAATTGGGGGAAATATTTCGTCATAGTAAAGCCCCTATACCTGTAAGAATCCCTTAGCTACAAACCTTTCCTTATACTTCTCAGTGCTCCCATTAGCCCCATGCTTAATCTTATAAACTCAGAGAGAACATCCACAAATTTTCCCTTTGGCCTCAGAACCACATTCCAAACATCATTCTTCACGATGGAGGCATACTCCTCCACCATTTCATTTCTCCACACTTGTTTAGTAGCTTCCTTCTTATATCTGGAAGTCTCTACATCCAATAACTCCACCATAAGTGTCATATAACTGATATACCTTTGTGGTTATCTGCTTTGTTGGACTGATGTGCTAGGAGCGCCAACTTGCTCCTGCACTTACCAGATCAACTGGTCTACCCATCTCACTCTCCTTTCTATTACATGTACATGTCCCTCTCGTCCTCATCCTACCAACACATAGTTGTAGTTTGAGATATTGGTTTAGCCTCCTTCTTGGGGGCTCACTCCTCCTCCTCCTACATAGTAACCTACTCATGCTCTAAGGACTTTTTCAAAGCTCTATCCTCAAATTTCACATCTCTCCTTATGACTATTTTTCTATTTTCTCGAATGTACACCCTATATTCCTTGAATGTATCATTCTAGCCCATGAAGATGCCCTTATTTGTTGTCGGCTCTAACTTCTTCCTTTCCTCCCCTGGTACATGGTATATGAAAGGCTAAATATACGAAAATGAGACACATATGGTTTCTTCCTTGTAAAAAATCCTCGGCTGTAACTCGTCCCAACACTTTGGGTGGGCTCTGACTTAGTAAGAAAACTGTTGTATTACATGCCTTAGCCCAAAGGAAATTGGACAACCCTTGGTCATCCAACATGGCTTTAGACACTTCAACTATGGCCTTATTCTTGCACCCCACACCATTCTTCTAAGGGTTATATGGTGTGTTTAACTCCCTCTTGGTGCCCTCCTTGGCACACAACTCCTTAAATTTTCTTGAGATATAGGGACCCACCATTATTAGACCTCAACACCTTGATTTTTCAGCCAGTCTGGTTCTCAAAAAAGGCCTTAAACTCCAGAAACTTCGAGAAGACCTCATATTTCTTCTTCATGAAAAATAATTAAGTCTTCCTTGAGTGATCATCTATGAAGGTGATATATTATTTTTACCGACTAAGGGATAATATAGAGAACATACCATATACATTGGAGTGAAGAAGGTCCAAGATACCCCTGGCCCTATGGTTTATATTAGGAAAATATGACTTGGAATACTTTCCAAGCATGCAATCCTTGCACACCTCATGTTGATCCACGTTTTATTGTGGGAACCTTGTAGCTATCTCCTTAATAATCTTAAGTGATCCATGGAGAAATATGCCCCATGTGCCTATGCCACAACTCCCAATATCACTGCATAATTCACGACCTCCTCTGCTAGTTAATGTTGTGTCCATGTCAAATTATAATTTGTACAGGATCTTGTGCCTTGCCTCAGTTTTATTTTTCACCATGGAGACTGACGGTTTAATAAAAACCCTACCCTACTTGAAGGTCACCTTTTACCCCTCATCCTCTGAAGCTAAAATTGAAACGAGGTTCTTCTCGAGCCCTAGTACATAAAGAACATCTCTGAGATATAGAGGGTTCCTGGACTCCCTCTCAAAACAAAATGTACTAGTACTGTCAAATCGATACTTCCCATCATCTCCCATCTTGATGTTGAATTGCACATCCTTTTTTAACATTTTGTTGAAATACTTCTTGTTTCCCGTTATATGACATAACACACTACTATCCACATACCATAAACTGGTATCCATTGAACTTTCCATACAGGTAATGAGTGAAAACTCCTTCTCGATATGAGAAGATAACTCATCTATCTTTGTAGAGGTTGCTACTTGGTCCTTCTTGGACCCTTTGTTATAGTTAGGGAATTTAGTAGCATACTTCCCAAACTGGTGGCATGGAAAACACTTGATCTTGTTAATATCCCTTTTCTTCTTCTTACCCTTGGAACTTGGCTCTCCACCAATATTGCTCTTTTTTCCCTTCGAATTGGTCCCTTTGCTGACTAGAGCAAAACTTTCTTCATCTTCCTCACTTTTAACGTGAGATCCTGTTGGCGAGAAGTCAGGTCTCGCGGACAAGACCCAGGTTCAAGAGTTGTGGCCAACAAAGGGGTCCGGTGTAGTCTAGGAACACGCCGGCATTTTCACCCTGCTCTGGAGAGCAGTGCGTCTCACCTGAGGCGTGCCGCAACCACATGCATAAGGGGATGAGATCAATGGCAAGGAACAAACCCGCAACTAATGAAGGACAGTGCATCCATTCATACACAGAGTTCTAAACGCAAGATCACTTAATAAGCATTCAGACAGTTGCAAATAAAATTTTAAACCAACATAAACACATTACAAGTACATGAACATCTTATTGAGACAGCAATCTTCCATTGTATTAATCTCCTGGCCGAACACATGATTACATGGCATTCTCACTGATAGCTTACAAATCTGATACAGATGGATTTCAGAATAGAAAGGTAGAATGGAGAAGATAAGAAACCATAAGAGGGACATGCATGATTCCTCTGCAGCTGCTCTGTGCGTCCTTCCTTGTCTCGAGCCTCGCAACCTCTTCAGCATCCATTCAACATTCTTCTCTTTTCGGCCGGGTGACTGTTATTTATTCACCCGCTCTTGCGACTATCAGTTCCTTTGTGGCTCTACTTCGGCTTCTCCCAGCTTCTCTTCTGATGTCTGCGTGTTCCACTTTCTATCCTCTGCTGTGTAGTTCCTTCATCTGTACTTGTCCCTGTTCTATCTCCAGCTATCGCATGCTTCCACGCCACCTTGGTAGCTCCGCGACTTCTGGTAGTTGCGGCGCAGTCGCGGTTGCCATGTGTATTCATACCGCAACTCAAAAAAAGGTCAAAATTCAAAATGTCTTAGCCAAGATTTCAAAAACTTAAACAAAAACAAGGGCCCCAACAGGCCCCGACCACAATTCCTTGACTCGTCCCCGAGTCAATCACAAATAACAGTCTCCACTTCCATTTCCCCGCTGGCTCCCGTGCCCTGTTCTGCTGTGCCTTCACCCTGCGCCCTTTCCTGCTGTGCTTCGCCACTTGGTTGTTCAAACAAGGGCCCCAACTCTGGGACCTTGCGGAGCGCTCCATCTCTAAGCCCAGTGAAGTCTGCCACCGCTTGGCTTCTTCAGAGATCCGGGTGGCGGCGGCCTTGTCTATAGTCATCGGGGCAGCCCCGAACAGCGTGGCAAGCTGGGCTTCAGCCTTGGCATCCAGATGTTGGATGGAGTCAGCATTGGCGCGAATGGGCGGCCGAATCTCCCGAATGACCTGTTTGGCCGCTGCCGAGTCGGCCTCAGTCTATTGCATTTGAATTTCAAGCTTGTCCGCCTGGGCATAGAGCTGATCTAACCGTGCTGGGTCCGCGGTCCCCTGAATGTCACGGGAAATTTGTTGCAGCTGCGCAGCGATAAGCTGCGTCTTGACAGTTAGAGGGAGTGAGCACTCCTGCAGACTTCGCAGAAGGGCGGAAGCCGCGGCCGCAATGGAATGGAGAGTTGCCTGCATACTAACTGCCTGAGTCTACTTGGCAGTTACTTGTTCTGAATGGACACTTGGTGGTTCTGGAAGGGTAGGCCGTGCGGCTAACGCCGCTTGGAGTTCCTGGTTCTCCCTGCAAACAACAGTGAAAACAGTCCGGAGGTGGTGAGCCTGGAGTGCTATACTGTTCTCCGCGATATTGGCAGGAAGTGGGGCATAATGAGCCCTTGCAGCAGGCCATACGTTGGATAACGCCTGAACAACAATGTTGACCTGCTCCTGTAGGTAGGTCTTCTCCCTAGTCAGCTGATTGCGCTGTTCAGTAAGCGCCGTGATCTGATTATGCTGCTCGGTACACCGCTACTCCATCTCTGTGTGAATCTGTTCGGCCTTTAGGGCCTCCCACTGAATGAGTAGGTAAAGCTGTGTTGTACTCCATGGTTCTGCATTGGTCGTGCTGGGTGCGCCCTGCTCTGGCACCCGCTCCTACGAAGGTTGGCCACTGGCCGCTGATCGGTTGGAGGGCTCCGGAGGATGGACCGGTGTCTGCTGCTGCACCGAGGTGGCCATATCGGACTCCGGCCGGTCTTGCTGCGTGGTCTGCTCTGGGGGAGGGGCAGCCGAATCAGCCCCACCATTTGTTAGCCTGGTAGATATAGTAGAGGGAGGATCCTGGGGCGTGGCCACGGGGTCAACCGGCGGTACCACGGCTGCAGTACTGGAGGTGACTTCCACCCCGTGGTCACCTCCGAAAAGTTCCCGGATGAGAGAATCTGACACAGTGGCTGATGAATTGGATGGATTGGAGGAGGTGGCAGATGGTCGGCCGATGGAGGGGGCAGTGGACGGAGTGAACGAAGTATGAGGGAGGCGAATGTTGAGGAACTCTGACGGATCGATCAGAGGTTCCTCCGGAATCAAAGTCATTGTGGGTGGAGTGGCTGGTGGATCATCGTCGGTAAGATCCACCACTGGATCGGTGACAGCAATGCGGGCCCTCTTGGAGGGAGGGGAGTCGGATGGATCATGGTCTGGGCCCATTTCGCCCATCGGTGTGATGATAGGGGTGGCAGAAGTGAATAGGTTAGTGGGGATGGGAGAAATGAGGGGGCGGTATTGGAGGGAGCACGAGACCGACCGATCTGAAATTCAGCAAAGGAGGGAAATATAAGGGCACCACTTGAAGCAACTTGGGTTACTACGTTAAGTCGTCGTACCTGGGCATTGAGGTGCTGTATGATGGGGACCAGCGACTCGGGCAGGTCCGGTGCGGTCTCAGCAACATCCTGTGGAGGTTCTGCCGCAACCTGTGAGGACCCCGCTGCGCCGGTCACGGCAGGCCGCTGTGCCGGCAGCATCCGCTCAAAGTTATAGCGGGTGATCCCGTCGCGGACGTGCTTGACAACCCCCGGCCACGCAGAGACCTCGCGGTGAAAGGTGTCGTCGTTCAACTGGAATCTGAGGGGCGCCATGTGAAAGGTGGTGTCCGACACGCAAGTTGGCCGGAGGAAGGTTTGCCTGTGGCTGACCCCAAACCACACCTGCTCACTGTACTCATCCAACAGGTGCCTGGGCACCCGTTGCTGGTTGGTCACCACATCTGTCATCATCCCGTACCATGCCCGAAACGCCTCCACGTTCACCTTTTTGGTGCTGGGGTCCGAAGACACCTGCCAGGGGGTGTATTTCATCGCGAGAGGCTGGCTCGCGGTGGTCTCCGTCGGCATCCGGACGGGAGGAAGGTGCCATTTCCACATGGTGAAAGCTAAAATCAAGTAGCCATATATGAAACTGGTGGTGCACTTGTAGTTTTCTTCGCAGGCCGCGAAGAGTTCTTTCAGCACGAAAGAGCACCAATTCAACTTGGCGCCCTGGATGCAGTGCTCTGCAATGGAGATTGTATCCAAGGTGCACTCTCCCTTCGTATAGTGCCGCATCGTCTTTCTAGCGATCAGGTAGCAAGTGAACCGAATTTCTGGTTTGTTGATCAAATCAATTTTTGCACCTTTGCCACCCCGGCGAGTGCCATACTTGGTGTACAGGTCTGAGTCACCTGACTTTCGGGTGTGCTTGGAGGATGTCTGGCCAGCAGCGGAGACATCTGCACCATTTTGAGACAGCCCTGTAAGCCGATGAATGTCTTCGGCATGAATTTGGATTTCCTCATTGAGCCACAGGGACCCATTCTGTATCCGACTGAGAAGGAATCGGGTGCATTGCAGAGCCGGCCCTGTAGTTCCAAAAACCAGAAGAGTCCTCAAATTCATCAAGGACGACTGTTGTAGGCCCCTGAATTCTGGTGGCATCCGACTGTTGGAGCTGCTGCTTGGCGTATAATGATGCTCCATGTAGGTCTGCCAATGGAGGTGGGGGAATTCAGTTGGGTCGGACAGGTTGGCGTCCATACATGCCGCATTGTCATACTTGCCAACTAGCAATTCTACGCGGTGAATTCGGCTGTCCAGCACTAGTTCAGGGACAGATAAGAGAGCTCTCGGCATCTTGGCACGGCGCTGGTAAACTTGGAGAATTCTTTGGGAGCTTCCTTCGGGGTGCGGAGTGCTTGGAGGCTTCAACTGCTCTGAAATCGCTGCACTGGCCAAATTGAACTGGTCCGTCATTCTCGAGCGAGTTATCTCCATGCAAGTTATGGCACTCCTAGGCACGAGCGGAGTTGATGAGGCTCCATAACGGCAATTAATTCTTGCTATCCTTCTTGCCTGCAATAATCGTGCGATCAATCGCATGCCTGTGTGTAGTCTGACAGTTGCTGACGACATCATGGGGAGATGGGCGGGCGCGACAGCTGAGGGAACTGCGGTTGATGACAAATGATTACGGTACGATTACTGTCTACTAATGGTAATTTATGACACAGATCTGAGCGATCCTTCGTACTGACAAAAGGACGGACGGAAATGACCTGGACTGACACTGGCACGGGGATGGATCCTACGCGAACGACACACTGGACTGGCGCTGTGACACGCTGGACTGGTCCGCCCCGACCACAGTCGGTTGCGGTGAGGTACCCGTAACTAACCAGTTATTTGACTGATTACCTATGAACGGAAAAGACTCCCTACGCTCATCCCGGTTGCGGGAGAGTTATTCGACTAAGCTACTCTACGGGTTCTCTCGGTTGCGAGAGTTATTGATGAAAAGTGAAAGGTACCTACTCCTGGTAGGGATTCAGGCGTGCGCCATTCACCCACCTAGGAAGAACTGTACCGTCCAGCTGTGCCAACCGAACGGCTCCTGAGTCGCGGATCTCGATGACAAAGTAGGGTCCCAACCAGTGCATCTGGAGCTTGCCTGGAAACTTCTGGAACCGGCTGTCATACAAGAGAACTTTGCCGCCAACTTGGAAGGCATTGGTTTTGATGTGGCGGTCGTGCCACGCTTTCCGTCTGGCCTTCTGAACCTTCTGGTGGAATTCTGCCAGGAATCAGGCCTCATCCAGTTCCTGTAGCTCCTGGAGGCGTTCCCGAAGTGACTCCTCTTCTGAGAATTGAAGGGACGTTGCGATCAAAAGACTGGGTACAGTGAACTCGGCGAGAATCACAGCTTCCCGGCCATACACCAACTGGAATGGCGTCTGGTTGGTCAACCGTTTCACTATGGTCCGGTAGGCCCATAATGCCGCTGGGAGGCGCTCGTCCCAATCGTCGTGCTGAGCATTGCAAATTTTAGTCAAGCCCTTTTCGAGAATCTTGTTGAATGCTTCCACAGTACCATTGGCCTGTGGGTGGTATGGGCTGCTTTTATGATGCTGAATCATAATTGTGTCCAGTAGTGACTTGACCGTGGCATTAATGAAATGTGTACCCTGATCGCTGGTCAAGCTCCGTGGGCAGCCAAAGCGGCTGATGATGTGTTCAAAGATGAACTGGGCAACGGTCTCTGCCGAGCAGTCGCATACTGCTGCTGCCTCAGCCCACCGTGTGAGGTAATCTGTGGCGGTAATGATGTACCGGGCCTTGGAGTGTCGAGCGATTGGTGCGATGGGACCTACAAAATCAACAACCCACTTTTCAAATAGCCGCAACACATGCACTGGGTGTAGCGGAAGCTTGTCCCGGTGCGAAGGCCTTCCCGTCCACTGGCAAACATCGCAACGCTTCACATAGGCCTTACAGTCAGCATGTACCGTCGGCCACCACAGGCCAGCTTGGAGCACCTTCCTTGCGGTGGGTTTCGCACCCACATGCCCCCCCGCAACACCACTGTGACATTACCACATCACTGCTTCCCGTTCATGGTCGAGAACACACCTGCGCAACACCTCATCAAGGCCCAGTTTGTACAACTGCCCCGCGATCAATTGGTAGTCGGCCGCCCGGACAACCAGGTGGCGTTTCTGAAGCGGGGTGTAATCCTGAGGGCATTGTCCCGTGGTTAGATAAGTGGCAATGTCAGCCAGGTAATTTGGTACTGCTTCTACTCGGAAGAGGTCAGCATCCGGTAGCTGATCGTCCAACGAGCCTTCATTCTCTCCCGTCTCCAACCTGGATAAATGATCGGGACCGACATTCAACCTGCCAGGCTTGACAATCACCTCAAACGTGAATTCCTGAAAAGGTAGAAGCCAGCGATAGATCCGTCCCTCCAACACCGGCTTATTTACCAGATACTTCAATGCAGAATGGTCCATAAAGAATGTGAATTTGCCGCCCAGAAGATAGTGGCGGAACTTCTGGAGAGAGTACACCATCGCCAGCGCCTCCCACTCGGTCGTGGTGTAGTTCTTCTCCGCATTCGACAACCGACGGCTGGCGAAGTACACAGGGTGGTCAACTATCGTCTCCCCGGGTTGCGCTAATACAGCTCCAAGTGCAATACCGGACGCATCAATATGCACATGGAACTGCTTATCCCAGTCAGGATGAACAAGTATGGGAGCCGTCGCCAATTTCTCCTTCAAGGTGTCAAGTGCCTTCCTGCACTCCGCCGTCCACTCAAACGCTTCTGACTTCCGCAACAGTTTCTCCAGAGGGGCCGTAATCTTTGCGTAGTTGCGAATAAACCGCCTATAATATCTTGTGTGCCCGAGCAGTGCCCGCAACTGCTTCACGGTCTCGGGGGCCTCCATGTGGACGATGACCGCGACCTTGGCGGGATCAACGCAGAACCCTTGCTTGCACACCGCGTGGCCCAGGAGTGTGCCGAATGGAACTGCAAAAATACATTTCTTCAAGTTCAAGGAAATCTGCAGCTGACGACACCGGTCGAACATAATACGCAACAGGGAGGCGTGTTTCTTCAGCAGGCTGTACACAGTCCAGTTGTCCATGTAGACTTCCAGGAACTTGTGAATGTACTCCCGGAAAGCAGCAATGACAATCCGGGAAAACACAGCCGGTGCGTTCTTCAGGCCAAACGGCATAACGTGGTGTTGAGGAGGTAAATCCCCTCTACGAACAGAGGCGATCCCTACTAGCTCAGCAGGGGTCTAGCAACAATCAAACAATGTTACGACGCAAGTTCCTAGTTACGAATGAAAAGACTAAGATAGAAGCCTACCTGGAATCCAATGCTACGATCTGAAGAAGAAGCGTCCCCGTTCCTCAGCCTCGGCAGATCACAATCCCTCCACGATCTCCACGGATGAACACCTGCACATGGAAGAAACAAACAGATACAAGCATAAAATCCGGCATACGTAACTAAACATCAGTCAGAAAGGATGTTACTCATATTAACATGATGGAAAACAGAGTGGAACCATAATCATAATCATCTATTAGATAACAAACGAAGAGAGATTACAACCAAGTTCTGACGTCGTGGTCTCCTTCGGATGGGTCTCCAGTCGTTCACGTCTCGCAAAGCTCGCCAGGGAAAGGGAAAACCTCTCCAGAGTCTCTCGACAATAGTCTCCTTACTTGAGTCGGCCTTAAAGGGAAAAGAGGGCTCTTTACAGCACAAGGCTCTTGGGAATATGGAGATTCAAAGCTTAGGCACTTCCCCCCTATCAGCCTTTCAGCCCCTTCATCAATGGATGAAGGCTATATTTATAGAGGAGAGGAGGAGGTTGGGATCCCTACAATAGTGGAAGGGAGGCCTTATCCTTTGAGAGGTTCCCCATATGGTGGAAACAAGAGGCCAAAGGAGGAAGGCCGTGGTTATTCAGGCGAAACCACTCCTGATGACTCATCCACGAAGTTGTTGTAATCGAAACTTCGCCTCCTTTTTAAAAAACTTTCCATAAACAGAGTGGCGCGGGTGCAACACTGGGACAGAGCGCCAATTGGCGCGGGCTCAGTGTTAATTTTCCCCCATTGGCGCGAGTACATAACGGGCTACCAGCGCCAAGGCAAAAACAGGTGTTTTTAGGGGTCTGCTCAGGAAATGATCAACAGAAGGAATGTTTTCCTCATGGAAAGGGATGCAATGATGGTATTTGCAAGGCATGACACTGCTTATTGGTCACAGAAACGACCCTCCAATGGGCGAGATGGGAATTGCAGGGACGGTGACAAATTACTGTGTAACAGATGCCCCCTAAAGCATGAGGCCCGAGAGAGAGAGAGGGGTGAAATGCTTTACGAGAACGTGTCCAACTGAAGCTCCGCCGTCAGAAAACCTGCGTGGAGAAATACAACTGATATCTCAAGTACATGATGTATATGTGGTATGGATGCAGCCATCCAAAGCGGTATGCTGCAATGGATCGAGAGTGTTCATCAGTAGGGTACAAACTATTCATTTTAAATTGTTGTGACCATCAATCAGTTAGTCATGCTTATAATATTAATAATCACAATGCTGGCAGGACCTGCGAACCAATCAGGTCTTCTTTGTCATCTGACCCAAAACAAGTACAAGTTCAACCGAATATCAGTTGAAATTAATGGCAGAACACTCTCAAATAATTCTGTTAATGAAATAGAAAACAATCTTGAAGAAGCGAAAACCCACACCAATGGCAAACCCATGCATCACGCTCAAGGTACTCTGGCAGGTACAATCTACGGCGTGTGAATCAATGAGTTGGCGTCGAACACCCGTAGAATCACTCGATCGGAGGCCAATGATGAAAACCCCACGTCGAATGCGACGAACCTACCATTAAGGCATGCAGGCTCCAAGGTACCACAAAAGAGTCTCTAGACCAACTTCCTGGATAATGAGCTGAAGTCGACAGGAAGTGACCTTGATCGAAGGTGGGCCATAATGTTTCCCACATCATCGACACGAGACAGAGGAACATGATGTTTTTTGTTGTGAATCAGGATCACATGAGAATCAGAGGAAGGTTGATATTTGCAGAGGTCAACTTATCTTGAACATATAAACGGCACGACAGTGGACTTGGCAGTATTTGACATCAACGGATCAGAGGTCATGGTGACGAGGCAGTGAGCAGATGAGAGGTTAAAAGGGATTACCCAAACCCACGGAGGCAAAGTGAAGCAACGAGATGAGATGTCCCCAACCCGACACGAATGCAGACAAGTGCCATGTTCAAGAGCGACATACTACCGACACGACAACGACGATGGTTCCATTTTCCCCACCATGCTTGGCGAGTACCTCTTTATTTTTACACAAGCTTGAAGAGGATACCATATGCTTGTCATATAAATTCGTCCTTCGGACGAATCCATCCTAGTACATTTAACGAGCCCTAGGGAGGAGGAACTCGAATAGCGTCATCATGACTGAATCCGATGTCATCAGGATTTAACGAGTCTGACAAAGGAAGAACTTGGCATCTTTTCATGTTTAGAGAGTTTGAAAAGACAGCAGAAAAGAAAACTCCACAGGTCCCTTTTCGTAAATAGTCCCTCAGATCCGAAAAGGTAGAAAACAATATCCGAGAAAACCTCCTAGTCGCGATAGGCTAGGGTATTCCTTTTTCGTAATCAATCTATCCCAGCCCGAAAAATGGGTAAACGTATACTGGGTAGATGTCGTTTCGTAGCCACTTTAACGAGATCGAAACGACAAGGGCCTCGGCAATCTTTTCATGTTTAGAGAGTCAGAAAAGAGCTGAAAGATGACTCCTCCTGGAGGAACGAGTGGTATAAAGGGTAGCTACTGGTTCCGGAAATGGTGGAACTGCTCAAAACATGATAAAAGTCAAGAGGCTGGCTAACAAGACCACTCATTGCAGCGGTTCCTCAGGAACGGGTAAAACAACCAAGTGAAGGCATATGATCGGCCAAGCAGATAGTGACGATGGAGTGAAAAAACCAAGGCTCATCTAGCAAAAATAGGCTGATAAAATGGCAATCACAAGAGGTAAAATGGGAAACGTTTCATTTTTACACAAGCTTGAAATCAGGAAACTTTGCTTGAAGTTGGTTTCATTTTTACACAAGCTTGAAATCAAGAAACTCTGCTTGAAGTTGGTTTCATTTTTACACAAGCTTGAAACAAAGATAAACTATGCTTGAAACCAGTTTCATTTTTACACAAGCTTGAAACGGAAACAAACTATGCTTGAAAAAAGTAAGCATGCCCCCAGCATGGTGACTCAATTCGAGGTACATGCCCCCCAAGCTTCAGTCCATATGAAAGGCAGATGGAGTGAAGGTTCAAGATACGAGATCATGAGAAAGACTCGACTGGGATTTTACGAGATCTAAACAAAGACTCGAATTGAACAAGGAGGTGTTTCATTGTTTTAACGAGGTTGACACATTAAAAGAACTATCCTCGGACACCCTTGTTTCATTTTTTAAGGAGCTTGACACAAGACAAGGAACTCTGCTCCGACAACCTTGTTTCATTTTTTAAGGAGCTTGACACAAGACAAGGAACTCTGCTCCGACAACCTTGTTTCATTTTTTAAGGAGCTTGACACAAGACAAGAACTATGCTCCGACAACCTTGTTTCATTTTTTAAGGAGCTTGACACAAGACAAGAACTATGCTCTGACAACCTTGTTTCATTTTTTAAGGAGCTTGACACAAGACAAGAACTATGCTCCAGTAAATTTGTTTCATTTTTAAGGGCTTGACCGCAGACAAGAACATGCTCCCGACTGACCTTAAACATTTTAAGGGAACTTGACACAAGACAAGGAACTCTGCTCCGACGACCTTGTTTCATTTTTTAAGGAGCTTGACACAAGACAACGAACTATGCTCTGACAACTTTGTTTCATTTTTTAAGGAGCTTGACACAAGACAACGAACTATGCTCCGACCGACTTCATCATAATGAACAAGAAGTCATCGCTTCCAAGAGTTCCACTCCCGATGGAAGGAAAACATCCTGGAAGTCAGGACCCAATGCCCCCAGCACCTGATGCATGACAGCATCATCACTGAGCATAGGCACGGGGTAGGTAGCCACATAGTTGACCTGCGGCGGGGCAGATACAACAGGTGGGTAAAAACTAGGAAGGGATGATGGTGGGCCAGATGCCACATTGGGACCAAAGAACGAAAGCTGGTCAATGGTCACAATCTGTCCTTCATGTGGAAAACAGACCACATGAAAAAGGGAGGAGACAAGCGCTCCCATGGCATAGGTGTAATCGCGCCCCAAGAGCAGATTGAAATCCAAGGGACCTAGAACAACCATCACGTCCATATGGATGGTTTTACCTCCCAAAGTAACAGGTAACCTTGGAAGGATCCCTAACGGTTGACTCGTTCTTCTGTTAAAAGCCAACAGATTCTGCGTAACAGGTGCAAGCGGAGGCGAACCGAAAGCTTGCCAAGTAGTTGAGGATAAAACACTAATAGATGCACCTTCGTCTATAATGGTGTTGGGTACAACCAGACCAAAAGTCTGTACTGTGATCTCGAAAGGCACATAAGACGGAAGGCGGTATCCTGAAAATCGACTCCAATCGAAGGAAGCGACCAAACTACTCGGAGGGGCTACCATCGAACCAAGATGGTCTTCCCCTGGTGTTACAGAAGAAGAAGGAGCATCCTCCACGACTTCCATCTCGAAGGTGGGAGGAGTATCCTCTGGGACCTCCATCACGGGAGGTGGAGGAGCAACTTCTTGAGGTATAGGGACAGGAGAATCTTTCTCCAAGTCCGAAGAATCTGAAGAAACAAGAAGAACCTGAGGGGTGTGAGGTCCACTCTCAACGGAAAAGACCTGGTGCACCGTAGAAGGGACCAGCTCAACCGATCCCACGACCAATGGTTGGTCAGGAACGGATTCTTGAATTTGAATTTCCGAGGGAGCGGGATTGACCAAGGATGACTCTTGACCAACCGTAGGATCAGCTGGTGGAGGACTCAAAGACAGCTGCTTATAACCAACTGGGAGGCATGGTGTAGAAACAACTGAGTTGTCCAAAACTCGCTTGGCTTCATCCATATACAGACAAAGGTGAATGGCATGGTGCCCTTCACACAACTTACAGGGATTGGTAATCTTACCCTGTTTCCTAGGAGTCTTACCAGCACTAGCTGAAGACATGCCTCCAACCTGACTCCCAGAAGCCAAAGGCAACGGTGGACGACCGTTGGACCATTCTTCAAGCACCTTGGGAATGCCAGGGCAGTCTCGAAGAAGATGGTCTCCCGAGCACAACATGCAAGGGAACTTGACTTTCCGTGGAGGGTTGGAAGGTTTATCAAGAGGAGACTTCACAGAAGCAATAGCCGCAGAGCTAACCTCTCCTTTATCGGACTTCTTCTTCTTCGTATTCTTCTTCTTCTTCTTAGCCACCCGGTTACTCGAATCCAGACTTTCACCAGGCGAAGTAGAAGATGAGGACGCAGAAACAGGCGAAGAAGGGGAGAGGTCCACCTTGGAATCAACATGATGTTTTTCAGGTGGAGGAACTGATTGACCAGTAGCCGAGACATTCGGGACCACAGAGGTTGAGAACAACCAAACAGGCAACCCAACAGTTAACCCAGGAAGGGACAACGTTGCCATATAAGGAGCACCAACATTCCCAAAAGGAGGAAAATGACCAGGATTCCCATCAGAGGGGATTCCTTGGTTGGTGAACTCTGGAAAAGTTGCCATCGGAATTGACCCAAAACAACACCCTAAGGAAACTAACTTTAACCAGGAATATTTCGTGGGCAGTTAATTTTTTAAAACATTGAAACAAAACTCTACCGTTTCATCTTTTAAGAGTCGAGAAAATGGCAAAAGGTGACTCTATCACTTTCAGATTGGAAACAAGCGTGAAAGGACAAGCGCTTGATGATCTTTTCAAATTTAGGGAGTCAGTAAATATCAAACCGACTGCTCAGGAATGCTAGGCAAAGGGTGTACCAAATAACCGTGAACTGCAATATACACCTTGGTTTCAATATGAAAGAGAAATCAACCAAGGACTTTCCGTACGTGCAGGCAATCTCCCCGAATGCTGTGTTCGGTGTATCATGGGTATAGGGCGGCAGACTCGGCTTCCTGTGGATAAAGGATTGAAACCTATAGGGGTCTCCCTTTATATACTCGACGGTACGGGGAGCACAAGTCCGTACTAGTGCTGTCTAAAGCCAAGAGGCGAACGACAGCTACTAGGTTTAACGACGTCGGAACACGTCTCTAGCCTAGACCTCTAAATATCTCGTTAATGTTTCAATGCTTCCTTAGGTAAATTGAGTAAATTTTAAGGTTGATCTTCAATTATGTTTCGGTTTCAAGGCCCTACCGTATGTCATATGACAATATCCTGTATGCAGCTACATGAGAAAAGAAAACTTTTCAATTCGATGAATGCTATCTAGTTAAGGGAAGAGCTTCAAACAATGATGCAACAAACAGCAAAACTGAAAACGAAACTTTTCCAAACTAGATGAATTTCACTATCCAAAAGTATTCTAAAACATTCAACCAAGCGAATTATGCAATGTAATCTATGCAAAATTCTTTTTCCGAAAACTATGCAATTGTAATCTATGCACAATTTCCTTTTTCTTTTCAAATAATAAGAATGCACTCAATGCATTTTTCGATGAAATGAGAATCTACTTAATGCACGCTTTTAATAAAAGAGAATGCAATCAGAGCGATTTCTAGCTTTCAATCATTAAACAATGTGATCTAAGTTCAATGATAAATCTCAAAACTACCTTTCAATGCAATGTGATCTAATGCATTTTAACGAAAAAGCAAACTATGAGACGAAAACTAAAACAACGCAAATCTTCTTAATGCAAAAGAGATGTAAACAAACACTAAGAATGCAATCGTTGTTTCAAAACACTTTGTAACAAAATTCCTCAAAAGGTGGCAAAACACAAAGAGGACTTCCAAAGCATGAGATCAAAACAAGGCATTCATTCCCTTTTACATCAAGTAATCATGGAAAGAAGACATTCCAAACGACGAGCAATGTAATCTATGCTCATACAGAGGAAAGGCCAGAAGGGAAAGACACACTGGTGAAGGATTTAGGGAAAAAATCTCAAATTTCACACATCCTGAAATTGGCCCGACTTGTACATTGACAACTAGCGCCAACTGGCGCGACTTGTACATTGACAACTAGCGCCAATGGCCAATTGGCGCGGGTTGCTAACTGACAACAAGCGCCAATTCCTGAAAATGAAAAAACAAAGAATTTCTCCCAACCAAGACCAGACTCACCACTTCAAGAAGAATCTAAAACAAACCCAGAAGCCAAATACTGACCAAAAGAAACTTCCGAACAAGGGTAACCCTACCACCTACAGGAAATGGCGCGACTGTCTGGCTGTAATCCGCGCCAGACAAGGGATGGTGCGCGTGATAAACTGGCAACCTGTGCCAATTGGCGCGACTGTCAGGCTAAAAACCGCGCCAATGAAGACAACCATTAAAAGGTGAAAATTCGGAAAAGCAGAGGTCAGATCTGATCCTCTGGGGTTGAACAAAAGCCAAAACACAAGAAGAGCCAACCCAAAAAACCAATCAAGCAAGGAAGACCAAGAAACAATCAAAACGAGACAATCAAAACTAGACGATCCCCAGCAGAGTCGCCAAATTGTTGAGGAGGTAAATCCCCTCTGCAGACAGAGGCGATCCCTACTAGCCCAGCAGGGGTCTAGCAACAATCAAACAATGTTACGACGCAAGTTCCTAGTTACGAATGAAAAGACTAAGATAGAAGCCTACCTGGAATCCAATGCTATGATCTGAAGAAGAAGCGTCCTCGTTCCTCAGCCTCGGCAGATCACAATTCCTCCACGATCTCCGTGGATGAACACCTGCACATGGAAGAAACAAACAGATACAAGCATAAAATCCGGCATACGTAACTAAATATCAGTCAGAAAGGATATTACTCATATTAACATGATGGAAAACAGAGTGGAACCATAATCGTAATCATTCATTAAATAACAAACGAAGAGAGATTACAACCAAGTTCTGACGTCGTGGTCTCCTTCGGATGGGTCTCCAGTCGTTCACGTCTCGCAAAGCTCGCCAGGGAAAGGGAAAACCTCTCCAGAGTCTCTCGACGATGGTCTCCTTACTTGAATCGGCCTTAAAGGAAAAAGAGGGCTCTTTACAGCACAAAGGCTCTTGAGAATATGGAGATTCAAAGCTTAGGCACTTCAAGACTATCAGCCCTTCAGCCCCTTCATCAATGGATGAAGGCTATATTTATAGAGGAGAGGAGGAGGTTGGGATCCCTACAATAGTGGAAGGGAGGCCTTATCCCTTGGGAGGTTCCCCAAAAGGTGGAAACAAGAGGCCAAAGGAGGAAGGCCGTGGTTATTCAGGCGAAACCACTCCTGATGACTCATCCACGAAGTTGTTGTAATCGAAACTTCGCCTCTTTTTTTAAAAAACTTTCCATAAACAGAGTGGCGCAGGTGCAACACTGGGACAGAGCGCCAATTGGCGCGGGCTCAGTGTTAATTTTCCCCCATTGGCGCGAGTACATAACGGGCTACCAGCGCCAATGCAAAAACAGGTGTTTTTAGGGCTCTGCTCAGGAAATGATCAACAGAAGGAATGTTGTCCTCATGGAAAGGGATGCAATGATGGTACTTGCAAGGCATGACACTGCTTATTGGTCACAGAAACGACCCTCCAATGGGCGAGATGGGGATTGCAGGGACGGTGACAAATTACTGTGTAACACGTGGTATGCGAATGATCCCCACTCAGTGGTGAATGTCGTCTTTGCTTTGTCTTCCTCGGCGATGCGCACCTGATGGTAACCCGAAAACCCATCAGTGAAGGAATAAGCTTCGTTTCCCGCGACATGATCTAGAACTTCATCACTGAAAGGAGTGGGAAACAGATCGTGGATGCAAGCATTATTCAGGCTCCGGTAGTCTACACAGACACGGATTTCCGCTTTATCCTTCTTGTTCTGGATGACAATGGGACTCACCCACTCTGCTTCTTCTACTGGAAAGATGAGACCTGCAGCCAGCATCTTGTCAATCTCCATCTTGACCTTCTCTTTTATCCATGGGTTCAACCGGTAGGGTCGATGCTTCACCGGCCTGGCCCCTGGTTTCAGCGCGATGCGCATCTCGCCCAGGTCCCTCTTGATCCCCTTCAGGTCCGCAACCGATGACGGGAACAAATCTTCGTATTCCCGGAGGAGGCTGAAAATTTCTTTGGTTGTCTCCTCGTCCCAGTAATCTCCCACCGTTGCGAGCTTGGGTTTCTCGTCCATTCCAATGTTCAGCTTCTTTGTCTTTAGGGGTTGTAAATGGAATCCTTCTGTCGTCGGCTCTTCACTGATGCTCCGCTCGCCTTCCTTTTCGTCAAAATAGAGATGCCTGAGGTCCTCCAGACTATCATCCTCCGGATTGCCATCAATCCGGTGGCAAACCAACTCGCGCCTGACCTCAGGTCGTGACACCACCGGGCCCTCATTAGGCTCGGGATGGCGGAAAAACAAAACCTCCTTGACTACCTGTAGGGCCTGAGATTCTTGCACCGTCTCCCCTTCGAACAAGAAGCACCGTACGAACTTGTCCACGACGGCCTGCCAAGAGCAAGTGCCCCGTTTTCTCTCTTCCTCCAGGTACCAGGCCTGGGGAATTGTACCCAGGGAGTGGATGAACCTGTGGACCCACAGCTCCTCAGGGTACCAGGTGCTACGCCACTGTTCCTCGCAGGCCCACAAATGGTGTCGCGGGTCGGAAGTTCCATGATACTTAAGCGTGCAGGGTCCTTCGTCCTCTTTAAAGCGTGCCCGCAGAGCATCCGCCACGCACTCCCAATGCAACAGAGTGTTGCGGTGATTTTTCCACCACCGTGCCGATGTTGACTACAAGGCCACATCCAAAAGTGGTATCCGGCTTTCAGCTGGGACCCAGTCTTCCACCTTGGCAATAAAAGTATTGACTGCTTGCATGTTCGACAATGTGGGGTATCCGCGGATCTCAGTCCCTACCCACCGGACTTGGGCAATGGAGGCACATCTCCGCGTGGTGGTCTCATACCCCCCTTGCTGCCAGTCTTCCCAAGCGAGTTCGGATCCGAGCTCCGAGCTCTGCACACTCCGCCAACTGACAGAGCCAACCGCGGTCGGGTTGATATAGTCATCCCGCTGTCCTGCGGTCATCTGATAAAGGTGGTCCATCATCTAAGCGTCCTCCCGAGTGTCCACCATTTCTGTATATCGCGGGCCCTGATACGGGTCGAGAGGCTGGGTGACCCGTACCTCCCCATCCTCAAAGATCATCAGCTCCTTCTTAAGGTCGATGATAGCGTAATTCTCAAAAGCCCAATCAATGCCGAGTAAGGCAGGACAGGGATCCTTGTCGCCCATGATATCAATAACCTCGAAATCAGTGTATGTCTTCACCCCCGCAACGTCGACCTCGACACCCTCGAGCCGGCTGATTGGAAAAATGCAGTACTGGTTCGCCATCCTAAGTTGGATTGGTGAGTAGGCTAGCCATGGCCTTCCAAGAGCCTCCCATGTCTTTCGTGGCAGTATGTTGACGTCGGACCCCAAGTCCAACATGGTGTCGCTGATTTGGAACCCTACGACCTGCGTGTTAAGCCAGAATTCTTTGCCTGTTCGTTGCTTGTTCCGCTTGACACGTTGCACGTACTGAGGGCCAGCGTCCGCCGGATCTCTAAGTTCTGTGCGCCCCTGCAGTGCTCTGTCCAAAGCACTCTTGAGCTGCTGCCGCAGCGCAGCGTTATCAACAATCCTGAGGAATAGCCGGAGCCAATCCTCGACCATAGTACCTGCGACGTTCTGCGCACCAACTTCCGGCAGCATGGGCTCCTCCAAACCTCCCTCGTTCCGCAACTGGGCGAACTCCTCAACTGCCTCCTGGAAATACTTCTTCTGGACCTCGGGCCTGATCAACTTCTTCGGGGATGCCGGCCGAACAACTTGGGCTGGCTCCTTCTCGTGGGCATCCTCTCCAGTCTTCTTTCCGCCCCTCGTCACGATTGCGACGTTCTACATGTCTGGGGTTGTAGCCCCTCGCGACTCTGAGTTTATCAGATTCGCTCCCCTCTGCCTCGCCCGTTCTTCCCACTTCTTGATGAGCTCCGGACAGTCTTCTGTAGCGTGGGCGTTGACCCGGCACTGGGAACACCAGGGTCGTCGCGGAAGGGGACATTCTCGAGCCACATGACCCTCCTGGTCACAGTTGTAACATTTTACCGGACCGCGTCCTCCTGTTCGGCCTCCCCGCATGCCGCCACCTCTTCCCCTCGGAGCCTCGTTCACCCTATACGAGGGACGATCCAGTCGATCCGCAAGTGCGTCAAGCGCCCTGCACTGCTCAGTGTTGTGAGTCGTGGACACACAAAATTCGCAATACACATTATTCGAGACCGTGGAGTACTTCTGTAATATCGGGCACATCCGAGGAGGATGCCCCAACGTTCGGTAGATCTCACAGTACTCTGTGGTGGAGGAACCCAGTTGAGGTGGGAAACCTGCGTAAGTCTATTGCGGCTGGTATGCTCCCTGCGGGTTCATCGCCGCGCCACCACCAGGCGGTGGACCCCCTTGAATAGCTGCAACTGTGGGTCCTGCGCCGCGCAACCGAGGACACTCAATTGCGACGTGGCCCTCGACCAGGAAATGAGTACACCAGACATTCGGTCGCGCTGGTCTCACCGGCTGAAGCTCCTTGAGCTTCTCAGTCAGGCTGGCAATCTGGTGTTGCAACCCTATCAAAGAAGGATCTTGCGGGGCCGGCCCCCCCTGTACTCCTGGGGGTAGCCCGCCATGGCTTCAATCTTCATGGCCTGCTCCAAAGCGTCCTGCAGATTATCAATCTTCTGCTGAGTGAGAGGGGTTCTTGTCAAGGGGAGCAGAGCCTTGATGAACCAGTCCCTCTGGTGGTTTGGATCGATCGGGTAGCTGAGTTTCTCGATCGCGTCCTTGAATCGCCGCATCAACTCCCACGCGGTCTCACCTTTCTTCTGCTTAATTTCCCACAGCTCTGACAGGCCCTGCTGGTCTGTCTGGGGAAGCTTAAATTCACGGACAAAATCCCGCTTCACGTCCGCAATTACGAGGTTAAGATGCGCCTCAGACCACTTGATGAACCATCGCAGAGCCCTCTCTCTGAGCGTCGTCTGGAATTCTATTAACTTCCCTGCATCTGGCGTCTGGCGAGCCCTCTAGATGGCTTCGCACAGGTACCAGTGTTGCTCTACGTCGTCATTGCCCCGGCCAGAGAACTCTGGATACCGGGTGAAAGATCCAGCCATGTGTACTTGCGGAGAATTGACCAGGATAAATCCTCCAGGTCCTGGTTGCATAACGGTCCCACAAGGAAAACTACCACTACTAGGAACGCTGCTGTTCTCGGACGTTACTGACACGGATGAACTATTGTATGACTGACTTAATGCTTGTAACTGAATAAAAATATTACTTAAAGGTTGATACAGTACCAGGGGAAGGTCGGGATCCTGGCCATGCAGAAGGTGAGAAGTAGGGCTGCCTGGAGGGGTGGGTGTCATCTGATTTTGAAACATTCGCTGCATCATGCCGTGCCATTCATCATCGGAACTCTCTTCGGGTTGCATCTTTCCATTATCTTCGCTAGTCGTTACTTTCCTTTCTCGCGTCGCTGGGCTCCCATGCACCCACTGCACTTCCACTGCTGTCCCATATTCTTTCCGGGTATCCAGACCCATAGTTCCTATCCTCTGAGGCGTCTCCTTCTGATTTTTCCTCTCGATCTCTCTTCTCTTCAAATCTCGCATTACCCTTCTTCGCCACCTATTGGCGATCTGTGCCCTCCGATGCGCACGTAGCTCCCGCAACTTGCATGCGGCCTCAGCATCCATTCCCCGCTCCCCACTTTCACATTCTACACCACATCGGTCCCCTCAACCCTTCCCCCAGTACGAGAGGATTACGCTTCCATACTCGGCTTGCGGAATTCAATCAACCCTTCGTCCACCATCAGAGCTTTGATCCACAGCGGAATCTCCTTTAACAAATTCCCTCTTAGCCCTGAGTGGAAAACAGCCTCAGCTTTCGAGAAGGACTGATAGCACTCAGCAGCAAACTCCACAGTGTATCCTTCCAACGTGGTCCTTACCCAAAAATCCACCGCACGGGTTAGTTCAGTGTCTACCCGATGCAGTGCCACCAGGTCCTCGTGCACCCACCTGCGGTTTATCTTCCGCGAGCCTTCTTGTGGCACCGTCGCTCATAACCTCCGCAACCAATTGTAAAGGTCCATAGGGAACCTTCCCCAGAAAATTTCGTACGTATCACTGGTTGAGTCAGAGAAAAGAACAAGCTCCTTGATTGCCGCCTCCTTTTTCTTGGTCAGCTCTGCTTGCTGAGCAATGAACTGGTCAAGATGATCATCCCACCATTGCCGTATTGCTCCTTCAAAAATCCTTGAGACCATGATCTAGGTCCCCTCAGAACATGCAGGTCCCGGCAACGGAACCATTTTTTGGCGAGAAGTCAGGTCTCGCAGACAAGACCCAGGTTCAAGAGTTGTGGCCAACAAAGGGGTCCGGTGTAGTCTAGGAACACGCCGGCATTTTCACCCTACTCTGGAGAGCAGTGCGTCTCACCCGAGGCGTGCCGCAACCACATGCATAAGGGGATGAGATCAATGGTAAGGAACAAACCCGCAACTCATGAAGAACAGGGCATCGATTACATATTCAGAGTCATATATGCAAGATCACTTAATAAGCATTCAGACATTTGCAAATAAAATTTTAAACCAGCATGAACACATCACAAGCACATGAACAACTTATTGAGACAACAATCTTCCATTGTATTAATCTCCTGGTCGAACACATGATTACATGGCATTCTCACTGATAGCTTACAAATCTAATACAGATGGATTTCAGAACAGAAAGGAAGAATAGAGAAGGTAAGAAACCATATGAAGAACATGCATGATTCCTCCGCAGCTGCTCTGCGCGTCCTTCCCTGTCTCGAGCCTCGCAAATTCTTCAGTATGCATTCAACATTCTCCTCTTTTCAGCCGGGAGACTGTTATTTATTCACCCGCTCTTACGACTGTCAGTTCCTCTGTGTCTCCACTTCGGCTTCTCTCAGCTTCTCTTCTGATGTCTGCGTGTTCCACTTTCTGTCCTTTGCTGTGTAGTTCCTTCATCTATACTTGTCCCTGTTCTATCTCTAGCTATCGCATGCTTCCGCGCCACCTTGGTAGCTCCGCAACTCCTGGTAGTTGCGGCGCGGTCGTGGTTGCCATGTGTATTTATTCCGCAACTCAAAAAGGGTCAAAACTCAAAATGTCTTGGCCAATATTTCAAAACTAAACAAAACAAGGGCCCCAACATCTCTCTCGGACTTCATGCTTTAGGGGGCATCTATTACATAGAATTTTGTCACTGTCCCTGCAATCCCCAACTCACACATTGGAGGGTCATTTCTATGACCAATAAGACATGTCATGCTTTGCAAATACCATCCTTGCATCCCTTTTGATGAAAGCAACATTCTTCTTGTTAACATTTCCCTGAGCAGAACTATAAAAATCCCTATTTTTACCTTGGCGCGAGTAGCCAATTACACCCTCGCGCCGACAGAGAAATTTAACACTGAGCCCACGCCAGTTGGCGCTCTATGCCAGTTAGACACCTGTGCCAAGCTGTTTATGGAATTTTTTTTTAAAATAGAGGCAGAGGTTCCATTCTAACCACCTCGGGGATGAGTCATTGGGAGTGGTTGAACTGAAAAAACCATGGAATCCTTCCTTTAGTTAGTAGTTTCCACCTCCCTTGGAACTCTCCTAAAGGATAGGACTCCCTCCCACCTTTTTAGGGATCCAAACCTCCTCCTTTTCCTCTATAAAAGAAACTATCTCTTTTAGTAGAAGCTAGTTGAACAGCTGAATAGCTGAACTAGAAGAATTATACATACTATAGCTAAGCTGCTAGAGAAGATAGAATAAGAAAGATTGTGTTGAGAGAGCTCGAGTCGATGACTTCTAAGAGAGCTTGAGTCAGAATTCCCTGACCAACATTTGAGACACGCTTCGTCTGAACCCTGCTAGAGGAGACTGTGACGTCAAAGCATTAGTTGTACTCTTCCTTCTATTCATTAATATAGATGACTACTGTATGGTTCCACTACTGTGTTAGGATGTTTATTTGATGCGATATGTTTAGCCCTCTTTGACTGGCTAATAGTTGTGAGTGAAACTATTATGTCATATGTTGTTCTTGTTCTTTGTCCTATGTGCAAGTATCTAAACGTGACAGCGAACGGATTGTGATTTTCCAAGGCAAGAGCGAGAGGCCACTACTCTTTCTGCAATGTTGACAGCGGGGGATTCAAAGTAGGTAAATCTACCGTGTCTTTTGTTCATTCATTAACTAGGAAGCAACACTTTAGTGTGTCCTTTTGTTACTAGACCCACCCTAGGGCTAGAGGGATCTTCTCTGTCCGCAAAGAGGATTTACCTTCATAATAATATCCTACTTCAATAATCAAATCTTCCAGTCATTTGATTTTGTTATCCTTAGCCTGTGAGGATGCCTTTTATAATTTGAGCTTATCTTTGATGTTCCCAAGAGTTTTTTGTAGCTTCTGTACACTCATGGATTTATTTGTCATTGTGGAATAAAGCATTTCACCAGCTTGTTTGTGAAATTCTATCTGATCAATTGGATGAAGATCCTCTGCTTGAACTTCATATGATGTTTTTTTGTAATTAGCTGATGTTTTGAGATGCTTTAATTCAGGCTGCATGAAGGTCATCTGCATCTTCCTAGTTTTGTAGTCAAAAGCAGAAAGCAATCTTTGGTCACTGGGTGACTGCTTCCAATACTGGTTATATGTATCATTTTTCAAGACTTCATTTCTCATCTTTATCTCTTTGTATTTTTGCATAATGTCCATCTCCTTCTCTGCTGGTTCGCTGTATGAGGATACTTCAACACTGTGTTGTTTATGAATCATTTGAGTGTTTGAAGTTGAAGGTTGGTGTTTTCTTTCAGCAACTACAGATGGAGCATTGTCTTTCACCACTGTTTCTATATCAATTACTTCTATTGTTTCCACTTCTTCATTGACAGGATTTAATTTTTGCTTCTTACTATACATCAATTTAAATTTGGTTTCAGTGGTCGTCTCTGTAGTGTATGATCCTTCTTCTATGATTTTTTTTTGAGTTTCTATCTTCTTGGGCTGGAGTTTGCAATATTTGAATAGTATCACCTTGCTTCTTTGCCTCTGTCAAGGTGTTCTCCAAAAATTTAGACTGATTGGAGTATTTCTCAATATCTGGTTTCTTCTCATGTACATAAGGAGTTAATTTGAATTTAACTCTCAATTTACTTATTACTCCTAGAGGATCATAATACCATAGAAAGCTCTTACTAAATTTAAACTCTTTCAAACACTTTTCAGCATCTGGACCTGCATCTCTACTATTACAAATAAAAGGGCCAACCTGATTTTTTATTTTGAACTGTGTCTTCTTTTTGGCTGCCAAGAAATTGATTCCATCGGAATTAAGGATCTGTTTGATGTACTCAAGGGAAAATAACCTCATTGGGAGGTATTTGGGTAGTTTATATGGAATAAGATTTGATCCATATACCCAAATCTTTGTATGGTTTTGATACAAGTACCAATCTCCTGTCCTATTATGCTCTGATAATTGCAGGACCTTCTTAATTTCCTCATTGATTCTTGGTTTCATGTTGTTGTTCAGCGTATTGACGATGGGATAAATGAAAGAATCAATGAACTATGTATAGGTGCACTATGAGGAGTCTTTTATGATAATTGGATTCCAAAATATAACTGGTTGTGCATTACCTTCAACATCAAGCTTTTGAAGGTTAATGGCAAATTTCTCTGGTTGAAAATACAAAAACATGTGGAATAGGACTGAGGAATACTTGAAGACACATTCTTCAGGCATTTTGACCAACTTTTCATGAATATTATCAGCAAGGTACTGGGAAAGAATAAAAATGGTAACAGGAGGTTGACCAAGTGTAAAAGTAGACAAGAAACCCAATATTGCAGCATCAACATGCTCATCTGTGAAATAACCCAAAATGGAAGACAACATGGAAATGATATGTCTGGTTCTCTCAAAAAATATTGCAGATGGGTAAAGAGGATTTGTCTTGGGAGTTTCCACAGATAAAGGCATGAAATTTTGGAATATCTAGAACCTCTTGAGGAAGTCCAGATTCAGGTACAACTGTGTGAGGGTTTCAATGGACAAAGGGGTTTCATCTGGCCTAGTTTGGATCTGCAACGTTTGATTGATTGACTCAGTTGTAATAGTAAACAGAATTTCTTTTTCAGTGGTTATTAGGGCTCTTTGGTCAGAGAAATAACAATATTGACATATTCTAATCACTTATGGGCACTGGAAAGTATGTGGGAGAACATATTTTGGCAAATTAGACTCCCAAATAAAAACCTCATCTGCTTGGTCAATGGATTTGTCATGGCTCCAATAGTGGAGCTCAAGAAGATTAAATTCAGTGACTGTGTCATTAATTTTAAACTCCCTATCTGCTAAAGGAGTATGTTCCACATCTACAACTAAAGGTTTTGGAAGCCATTGTTTTGTTAATTTTACTCAATTGATTAATCTTTGACTTAGAAAAAACTGATTTAGGCCTTTAGGAGCACCTCTGAAAGATTATAACAATTTTCCGGACTGATTTAGGATAAAACAGGGGTTTATCTATGGTCTGCAAAGGTTTAAAATTGTTTAATTGATCAAAATGTACTAAAAACAGTCTTAAGACCTCAGAATTCTATAAAAGGATGCCTAGGGTCTGCAGAAAAGGAATTGGAAGGCAAGAAGGCTTTCTTTAGGTCTGCAAAGGCTTTTATTTTAATTCAATTACTGATTACTTTCTTTATTGCTTTAGGAACCAGCCTAAGAACTGAATAATACCTAGAGAAAAATGAATATTTGTGGTTTGTAGAAGGTTTATGAGGTTGGAAATGTTCTCTGAAGCTCTTATGATCTTTATAAGGCTTCAAATTGGTTCTGCACTGGCTGTATCAGCACATGTTGTTGAATTATGGTTGAATTGGGCTTAAAATGAGGTTGGCAACAATTATTTAGGTCAGCAATGCTCCTTCTGTGTGAGTTGGTAACTGAAATGGTAAAAAAGGGTATAAAGGGAGGCTATATGGCTTTTTAATCAACAATGATTAAAACATTGAATGCGCGCGTCAATTTAAACGAAAGCAGTTTTCGCAACGGGAAAGAATATAGCCCAGCAGTTTTCGCATCAGCCAAAGGTGGTTGGCGGTAAAGTTTTTGGCGATGCAATCGAATGATATAGCGACACATAGGCAGGTGCGAGGCTCTGAAAACAGTGGATATCGCAAGGTCTTGGGTTTGTTAAGGATCAGGCAATGGAATGTGCGATAGGCGATAAGGTCCATTGGATCTGATCGGTAAGATTCGAAGGTTGGGAGGATGTGATGGATCCGTCGGGATTGGACAGGGATGGGGCCCAGAACTTTAAGTTATGTGGTGGGGTTATAATATATATGGTAGGCGTTTGTAATAGGTGGGTTTTAATATATAACTAATGGGGTTAGGGAAAGTGGAACATATCTATAGGCAGGGAAATAAAAACCATAGGTTATAAATAAAACATGGGTTGGGAAATATATCTAAGAAATTAATATAATATGGGATAAAGGTTTAATGCGGGAGTTAAATACATAAAGTTAAATGTTAATAATGAAATATAATGTGGGATGTTAAATACACTAAGTTTTATCATAAAAATTGATATCGGGAAAGAATTTCTTCAATGTGGGATTCGACATATCACCTTTTAAAGAAATACTTAGGATAAAGGTATTTTGGGGGTTTTTTGAATAAAAATGTAAATTAATTAAATGGATTTTACTTTTCCAAAGAAATATATGCATTTTAACTTAGGAAAGGGGATTTTTTGCAAGGGAAAAAGAGTGAAGTAAGGGGAAAGAATAAAAATTAAGGGGAAAGGGTATTTTTACAAGGGAAATGATTTTGAAGGAAAATTAGTAAGTATGAATTGATCAATTTCTGCCATCCATGCCTTGTAAAAACTCCTTCTACCTACCCATCAGCTACCCTAACATTTTTTCTTCATTTCTTTGGGTGCATTTGAGCTTGCAGACCCTTATTCATTTTCATTTAACAGCAAACTATCTAATTCTAACATTTTTACTTCCAAGGGATAAGATTAAATTGTTGAGCTCCTTATTATTCTCTACCTAACTATTGATCTGCCAAGTTTAAACAGTTTGGCTAGATCTTTATTCTTTCACTATCAGCATAAAATTTAAAGCATGAAAGGTCAAGATTAAGAAGTTTGACCTTCATGGATTGTGGCATTTTTGACAAGCTGCACACAATCTTATTTTTCAAAGTGAAGTAAAAGTAGTGGTTTTTGAATTTTCATCACTTTCATGGTCTATTTTTATCTATTTTTTGGTTGGGGTTCATTTTTTATATTCTTTTTTATCTTTTTTTTTCTTTTAAGTCCTTTTATTTTTATTTTAGAACTTTTACCCTCTTTACATTTTTTTATTTTTAATATGGGAAAACAATTTTGCAGAAAGAAAAGTATGTACATATTACAAGACTAATCAAATTCAATTCAAAATTATGAATCCTATTATTACAAGACCCTAACAATGGCTCCACATGGGGATGGAATTTCCTGATGAAATGTCAAGAACTTTAAGATTAGTATCCTTTGAATTTTGACTATGCTTTGCCTTGAAATTGTTTTTTGAGCTCTGCATTATTCATACTTATGATACTTTATCTTTCAAAGCTTAGGGCCTTCTCTTCGAGCTTCAACTTTGCAAGAAAAGCATCCAATCCAATCTGAACTTTGCAATGTTATGTACAATGAGAAAAGTAAATAAAGTGAACTATTGTTATTTTGGGGAATATTAATGCTTCAACATCCAACCATTGATAGGTCCACTTGGCAGATCTGATCCATCCAACTCCTTCAAAAAGAATGCAATGTTACCTTTGTAACCATAAATGACATAGGGACCTTTCCATAGGAAATAAAATTTACCATGTTTGCCTTTCTCTTCTATCCTGGAATCCCACTTAAGAACTTTGTCACCTATGTAAAAATCATCTTCCTTTGTCTTCCTATCAAATATCTTTTTAATCTTCTCTTGGACAACTTGAGACTTGAGATAGACTTCCTCTCTGGTTTGTTGCAAGTGTATGGTTTGATTTATCCTTCTCCGGATATCATTGGTTTCTACCTGTAGTTCTTGGATCATCTTCATCACTGGCACTCCTAAAGAGGATGGAAAAATAGCATCCATCCCATATACAAGTTGATAAGGGGATGTACCAATGGACTTCTTTGTGGTGAGTCTGTCTGCCCATGAGGCATTAACTAACATTTTGTTCCAGGTTTTCTTGTTGTCTTCTAGTAGTTTCTTGATGATATTAACAAGACTTTTATTGGATGATTCAGCAAGACCATTATCTTGAGGGTAATAAGCAGTGGAATGGCCAAGGGTAATGTGGTATTTATTACATAAGTCAATCATATTTTTAGACTTGAAAGCAACTGCATTATCAGTAATGATATTTTGGGGGCATCCAAATGTAGACAGTATATTGTTTTCTAAGAATGAGATTATGACAGTATCAGTGGCTTGCCTAAAAGGAATGGCTTCTATCCACTTAGTGAAATAGTATATGGCTCTCAAAATACATCTATGTTGGGATGAGGATGGTGGGTGAATTTCACCAATGAAGTCTAAACCCCATTGCTGAAAAGGCATTTCTGTAGAGATGGGTTTGAGGGGTAAAGGTAGTAATTTTTTCTTCCCTTCAAATATTTCGCATTTGTGACAGGAGGTCACATACTTTTTCACATCTGCAAAAAGTGTAGGCCGTTAAAAACCAGCTCTCAAGATTTTATCTGCAGTTGACTTCCAGTAAAGGTGTCCTCCACAGTCACTTGCATGAAACTCTTCCATAAATTTATTAGCTTCATATTTAAGCAACTAATTCCGTAAAATTCCACCATGATCTTTCCAAAACAGAGCATTATCTATGATACAAAATTTCATTTCCTTTAATTTTAAAAATCTAGCTTTAGTTCTTGATAATCCAGGAGGAGCTTGTAAGTTTAGTAATACAAATATGATATCTGCATACCATGGTGAATTTGAAAAGGCTTCATTGATCTGTGGAGTCGCCATCTCTTCCTGATCATCTAATTTGGAAATAAAATTTATATCTAAAGCATGACAGTTTAATTCAGCTATGAGTTTGGATAAACCTTGACCTTTATGAGTTTGGTGGGCTTAATTTCAATGTCAGATTCCAAAATGGTGGCAATCCATTTACCTCTCTTACCATCAGGCCCATTCTGAGTCAGAATGTCCTTTACTACTAAATTTGGAACATAAGCAATGATTTGTGAATACAAGATGTACACTCTAAAGTCTTTGATAGCCTTCACTAATGACAGTGCCTGCTTTTCCATTATGTTATACTTTAAAGTGGCATCTCTTAATGATTTTCTGAAAAAAAACAATGGGCTACTCATAGCCCTAATCATTCTTCTATAGTAAGACTGCAGCAATAGTATGTTCTGAAGAAAAAGGAAAAATAATGAAATCTTTTTTGAAATCGGGACTTATTAGAATTGGTGTTCTTACAAGGGCTTGTTTGATTGATTCAAATTATTGTTTGGCCTCTACTATCCATTTAAGTGTTGAGTCTTTTTTCAAAATGTTATTGAGTTCTCTAATTATTTCTGTTAAGTTTGAAATGAACCTTCTGAGAAAATTGATTTTACCTAAGAAAGTCTACAATTCCTTAATATTTCTAGGATGGCTTATGTTCAAAATGACTTCTATTATAGTTGGGTCTATCCTAATTCCCTCTTTTGATATTATATGCCCTAATAGTTTGCCTTCTTCAAGTCCAAAGAGATTCTTTTAGAGATTCAAAGAAATACAAAATTTATTTTATTTGATAAACACTTATCTTAGGTGATCTAGATATTCATTGTCAGTTTTTGAAAATACAGTTATATCATCTAGATAAATCACAAGAAAATCGTGAATTTCCTTGGCAAAAGCTATATCCATAGCTCTCTGAAAAGTGGCTCCTGCATTCATTAATCCAAAAGGCATTTTCAAATACATGAAAGTACCCCATGGAGTTGTAAATGCAGTCTTTGGCTGGTCTTCTATCTAAACTAAAATCTGGTTATACCCAGAAAATCCATCAAACAATGAAATCCTGTATGAACCAACCACCCTCTGTTTCGGGGAAAAACACCCTAGAGGTTTGTTGGGTCAAAACCTCCACAGAGTAGGGCATGCTATTCAGAAGGACTCACACACAACCATACTTGAAATGCAAAAAACTAGATAACAACGATAGCAGAACTCACCCGTAGTCCTACGTTCGATGTAGATCCTGCGGGGTCCAAACCCCCAGCAACCCTTCTTCCTCCTTCAACCTAGAAAACAAGAAAGAACGTGCACGGAAACCTAGTTGTACAGCATATACTTCTCCTAAACGTTAGTGCAATCCATGTGAAACATTATATAAACCATAATAAATGCTTAAATGATAATCTTTTCACACATACAAATAGATACTAACACAGAAGTTCAGGAACAAGATGGTTCTTCATTATTACGAACAGCATGTACAGAAGTAAAGAGTGGAGAGATCACCTGAATCCTTCCACGATCTTCGAGCAGACCGTCGTCCGGATCTGTCCCGCCCTTGCCTCACTAAGATACTTTCAAGACTTGTGCCACTCGAGATGGCATATAAACGGATGAACATCTCTAGGAAACAAGGGTTTCCTATATAAATCTGGGAAAGTGCAGGAGGCACGGGAATTCAGACTTGAATTGGGATTCCAACAGAGTATAATGTCTATAAAATTTCTCTCTCCCTTAGGCCATGCACATGAGGGGCTTTTATACTCCCTCAAAGTAATTTCAATCAGTTTGAAACAGTTGGCCACGTGCTGGGGTGGTTGAACTACTGGAGTAACCATCAACCCAGCCTGAAAATAGGGAATTTTTATATATTTTTTAATGATTTTAATGGCATACGCGGAAAAGTACATGTGGACTCAGGTATACACGCGGAAAAGTCTGGGCATAACCGCGTATGGGAATTTTAACACTGTTTTTTAGTGAATTTTGTTCAAGTCTGTAGGAATGGGTGCCCAAAGCCATAAAGACAATCATGAATCACATGAGGGTGAAAAATGATGCTATAACAGATGCCCCCTAATATATGAGGTCAGAAGGGGTACATGATGGCTGAAACGTATTATGCACATAGAAATAACTTCGCAAGGACAAGAGAGGACTTCACTAGATTTCAGCCTGCCAAAAACCAATGAAAGAAAACAGAGAGTCAACTCATGCTGAGGCGGGCATACCCATGCTTAGTAAAAAATACATCATATGGAAAGTACAGAATAGATCCAACATGTATACAAGTGTAGCTGAACTGAAAGTACACAATGAATCATCTGAGCATGGCCCGGAAGTATAAGTCTGAATCAATGTCCAAGTATCACATATAGAAAGCTAATCAATGATGCTAAAACTGGATGTCTGATCATATAGGTAACTGAATCTCCAAGTACCAAATCATAAGGGGTGGAAAAAACGGTACAATCACGCAACTCGGGAGCCAACATATAGGATGCTGTTGTACTGACACTGCAACATATAAGGGTGAACGACATCACTGGCAGAAACTAAATGGACTGTCAAAAGTGAACCGAGAAATGCTGATGCAACCCGAGCTCTTCACCGATCACTATGGCACAATTCTACACAATGGGAATAAATGAGTTGAAGTCGACCATGTGAGAAATCGTTAGATTACTGGTCAATGATGAATACCGTTAACCAACGCGAGACAACCCATCAATAATGAAAATGAGTGTCAAGGTGCCCTAGTACAATCTAGCAAGTGCGAATGAATGAGTTGAAGTCAAACACTTGAGAGAACCTACCAATCAGGAGGCAATGATGAATCCCCACTGTCGATAGCAAAGAGTCTGCCACTGATGACTGCAAACCCTAAGGTACTGACAAAAAGACTCTAGACCTTATTCCCAGAGCAATGAGTCGGAGTCAATGGGAAAAGATCTGCTGGAAGGAAGGCATTAAGGCATCCCACATCATTCCAGCACGAGTGTAACCCGCAGGCCAAGATTTGGAAGGAATCGGACGAAGTAGAGTGACGGAACCAAACAGAAGTATGTTTCCGACATGCACAAGATGAAGCTAGCGCACGGAAGAAACACTCTGAACCAACCAATAATGAAAGCTGACACAGAGGCGAGAAATCCACCGATAGGGTCAAATGGAAATCAAGGTACTGCACGAATCCCAAGTGTGATAATGTATGCTGACGTCGAACATAGGGGAAACCACTCAGTCAAAGACCCATAATGATGATCAAATGCTGAGCACAAGGTCACCTATCAATGATGGAAATAGGGCCAGGGTGCGGCTCTAGGTTTTCTCTCAAAGCAATGTGTCGTAGTCGATAAGAGACAAACCCGCCGACAAGAAGTCAATGGGGACCTTCTCAAACCAGCACGAGCAGAAGACCAAAACATCTGATGTGATAGAACAAGATACTGACAAGACCGGGAAGGCCGACTGAATAATGAGTCAAGAGACACCGCAGAATGGCCGACTCTGGTTAGACTTCCCTTGAACAAAATCACGACTCATGATGACCATGGCAGTAAAAAGTGACACTGTATAAGTCTGTTATGCAGGAGGCAGAACAAACTCTCCATATGATTGGAAGAGATAACCAACCGGGGGAGGACTGACAAGTGAAACAAGGTAAAGGCTGAACCTAGGTCAAAACTAAAACCATCCCAAATGGAAGAAAGATATATAAGTGTATATGCTTTGTTCAAGGACGATAAACTAACATTGTACTTCCGTCAAATAACGAAGTTACATCCCGTTCCCGCTCTTTTTGTTATATTTGATTTTTTTTTGTCTTTTTCATATAATAAGCCTGAAAAAAGAATAAAATAATGCTATGGTACAATGGATAGAACGAGTATCAAGAAACAGATGCACTAGTTCCTGGGATTGGAACGATCCTATGCTCAATGCAAGGCGGCAGAAACTGGTAAGCGATACTCAGAGGAATGTTCCATCCATGGGTAAAAAGGGTGTCAAGTCGCGATAGCTAAGTGCATGCAATGGTTAACTTGTACAGATAGACAAGGTCAAAAGTTGGCTTAAACATTGAGTCCAAATGAAGCCAGCTAAAGGCCAGGATAAACAAGTAGCCAATATGCAATGCAGTAATACAACTCAACAACACCAGGGAGCCTCTAGGGTAAAAGCGAGAAAAATGATAGTGAGGAAGAAGAAGAATGAAGCTTCAACACATAAGTCATGGCGAAACTAAAGAGAACTCTCGAGCCTACATAAAACGCAGCATGGGCAACAAGTGATAGCGAGGAACTAACTAGGAAGCCCATGTAAAAGAAGGCTCTACCACTAAGTCATGATTAAATAATCGGCGAGTGAAATGGGTGTAATACTCATGACCTAATGGGATCGACCCTATGGCAATTGATCAGAATGGAGGCTAGTATGCAAAATGCAACGGAAAGTGGATTCCCTAACCTATATGCCAGTGAAGATCATATACCTGCCATGACGGGTCAGCAGTCATGGATCAAAAACCGGGAAAAATCTCAAATTCGTCAAAATGTACCTGAAAATATACCAATCTAGGCACTTCCAAGCATCCGGGTTATGCAGCTTAAGATAGATTGAAAAAATAAGCATAACAAATTTTTGCGAAAATTTTCAACTTTTTGGGCATAAATAGACAAATTACCTCATATTTGGTTCATTATTACATTGCTGATTTGGGAAAAAGTGCTCTGGAGAAAAAAGCCTTTTTCATCAAAACAGGAGCAATCGACCGTTAATCTTCAATGAATTTGTCAAGTAAGTTCATCAACCATCCTTGCTATTCATTTTGTCCGTTCATAAATTAAAATTTAGGAATTTTCACCGTAGAATCTCTTGCTAAAAATCACGGGTTTGCGCATACGCGGGTTGGTAATGACCAAGTCGCGTATACACACGATTGTGCACAAATAAAGTCGCGTATGCGCAACCCAAAAATCAAAAATACGTAGCTAATGAACGAATTATTGAAATTTTGCAGGATGACCATATCATGGAGAGAGCGTGAACACATTGCAATAGACAATGAAGTCATGCAGGACCAAGTATCACTGAATATTCTTCGGAATTGTGGATTGCTCAAGTTTTTTAAAATGCCAAATATGAAGAGTAATGTCTGGTTGCTCGAAATGCTTGTGAACTATTGGGAACCGGAAGAAGACTATTTCATTATAGATCAGATTCCCATACGCATCGAAGTGGAAGATATATATTTTATTACTGGACTCTCCCGGAGGGGGGAGCCAGTAGACTTGCACGGTAAGCCTTTGGGAGGGCTAACCGTGGAAGATTACGTCCACGTGTACTGCGTAGAGGGTTCCAAGAAAGTTGGAACGCAAATTTCTATCAAAGATCTAAGAGACTTGCACATAAAAATCCTCCTTTTTACCATTGGGAGAGTAGCAGGCTCAGCTTCTCTACACCAGGCATCCAGGACACAAATGAGTACAGCAGTGGAATGCTTAACTCATGTTACATGTATATGATTGGTGCACGGCTCTACTGATAAACATGAAACAACAATTGACTTCTATCCGAAAAACAAAGACAAAACATTTGGATACGGTACAATTTTGATGGCATTCTTCTTCGAGAAGATTCCAGCGCTGAGACCCAGAGTGATCTCTACCATCAGCAGCCTAAGAGACCCAAGAATTTCCTACTGGGCAGACATGATGAAGAGATTGGGGGGTATTGAAGTTCCCCGTACCACTTGGGATGATGAGTTCTTCCAATGGTGGAGAGAACAAATCATCGATGTGGATGACTATCCCTATGCCGGGATGGACTTTCGTGGTGATCCAGATCTTGTCCTTCCACCAGGCGCGACATGGGGCACAGTCGGTAAGTTTGCAATTTTTTGACTTATATAATTTTTTTTGGATTTTTTCAATATGTATGAAAAAATGGAAAACAAACATGTTTTTGATTGGATTCATAATGAGTTACAATTTTATAATGATCATGATATAGATATTGGACCAGTGCGACCTGAGGGTTACCTGCGACATAAGTGTCGCAGGGGCGAAGTGGATACAGTAGATTCAGACAGAACCCTCCAGGCTGTACAGAGGATCTTGGAGGGGTTAACCCGCCAAGTACCTATGGCTGCAGTGGAAGATCTGCCTGACGCCATCCAGAGACGGGTGGTAGGAGTACCCTGTGACTGGGTACAGTTATTCCACCGAGTCGCCACTGCGATCGTGTTCTATAGGAACACAACTTCTGGGCAGGGATCTCAGGAGTAGATAGATATGATGTATCAGATGACTGTATATTTTTTGAGACTGAACATGATCGGGCATAAGCCCAATTTTTTGTATGACTTATGGATCCAAATTTTGTATAGTTTTTTGAACACTCTGTTGATATATATACAGCAATGTTTGATGTGATGTGACAAATGTATCAAAATGTATGATGTTTTTTATTATTAAATTTTATTGTGTGGAATGATTAATGTGCCAATCAATTGCTTGATTAGCTAATGAGTCTGCCAGCCAATTGTCAGCTCGAGGAATATGAATGAAAGTTAGAAATTGAAATGATCTTTGTAACAAGCGTACCCTCAAGAACAACTGGAGTAAAAATGGATCTCGAACCCGATAAGTATTGTTCAACTGCGACACCACTAGCTGAGAGTCCAAGAAAACTATTAACGAATCAACACCCAAAGATATTGCTTCCGAGAGTAGATAAAAAAATGCAGTGTATTCTGCTATTTTTTTGGAAGCAGGACCAATGCAGATCCCTCTTGATACTAACAGTTGACCGGATGGATAATGAAGCACCCAAGCCGCCGAAGCTAAGTTCCGGGTGTGTCTACTAACACCATCGGCGAAACCAAAATGACTCATGACATCCGACACAACCTGCCAAAGCAGATCAAAAACATCACCAACCCATCAAAGATCGAAAAAAAACCAGATATGTATAAAGCAAAACTACTATATACAAAAGCAACATGCCAGGCCGAAGCCTAGGCATAATACTTCTTCAAATAGAGCCCATTTCTGGGCTTCGACAACTTGTTTCCTTCAAAATCAACCAAGGTATATGCTCCTTTCTTAAGGACTTTTTTAACAATAAAGGGGCCATACCACATAGACTTAAATTTTCCTGCCCCCAGGGCATCTTTTTCTTGGGCATAGACCAAAATGAGGTCACCTTCTGAAAAAACCCTAGGCTTGACCGCCTTATCGTACTGAACTTTAACTCAGTTTTTATGCGCTTCATTCATCGTGGCGGCATCCCGACGCTGCTCATCAAGATGTTCCAGATGAAGGAGATGTTCTTCAAGACTAGAAGTGTCAGGAAGAAGTTAAACATCTAACTTAAGAGAAGGAATCTCACATTCAATGGAAAATACGGATTCCAACCCGTGCACTAGCTGAAACGGAGTAAAGCCAATTGCAGTTTTCACTGACATCCTATATGCCCAAAGTGCAGGATATAACATAATATGCCAGTTGGATCGAGCTTTATTGACTGTCCTTTGAAGAATTGTCTTCAAGGATTTATTCACAGCTTCCACTTTCCCATTGGCTTGAGGATAATACGGAGATGAATGCTCCTGCTGGAAACCCAATTTTAGAGCCAACTCAGCCATAATGCTATTCTGAAAATGACTGCCATGATCAGTTACAATCTCTCTAGGAATACCAAAACGAGCAATAACCTGGTTGAAAAGAAAAAGAGCTGCAGTCTCACCATCATTCCCAAAAGTAGGCATAGCCTCGACCCACTTTGTAAAGTAGTCTATTGCTACAATAATGTACTTGTGACCTTTAGCCGAAGGCGGGTTACAAGTAGTATAATCAATACCCCACTTTGTAAAGGGACCGACAGTAATGACTGGAAAAAGCAGAGCTGGATGGGCGCGCATTTTTCGAGTATAAACTTGACATGGATGACACTTTTTGACCGACTCCATACAATCTTTGAAAATCGAAGGCCAAAAGTACCCAGCACACAAGATCTTTTGGGTTGTAGCAAGCCCAGATAAATGACCACCACAAGCTCCACTGTGGCAATCATTCAGCACAGCCTCAGCTTCTTCGAGAGTTAAGCAACGTCTCAGGATTGAATCAACCCCTCGACGGTATAAAGCATCACCAATGATCAAGTAATTCTTAGCCAAGTGACGCAACTTACGGCGCTCATCTTTCGAAAAAGTAGAGGGAAACTTTGCAGTCTGAAGATACACAATGATATCTCCATACCAAGGATCTTGTGAAGAGATAAGAAACAAATTTTCATCCGGGAATGATTCATCATAAATCATTTCTTCCCAACAGGGCAACTCGGAGATCAATTCCGCAAAAACTAATGATTTCTTGGACTCGGCAGACATAAACTCAAGATCAAATTCCTGCAAAATCACAATCCATCTATTGTATTTGCCCCCAATCACTCGCATACTGAGGACAAACTGAAATAGATTGGCTGCTGAAAAAACATAAGTTTTCGTAGAATAATGTAATGTCGGAGTCGCTGCACAGCATGAACAGCTTCCAAAGCTAACTTTTCTATCGGAGTGTACCGGAGTTCAGGTCCTACCAAGCCTCGACTAAGATAGTAAATAACATGCTCTGCAAGAGCATCATCCTCCTGAACCAAAACCATACCAATAGTAGATTCTGCTGCTGCAAGATACAAAAGGAAATCCCTGCTATAATCAGGTGCACTCAATAAAGGAGCAGAGGTCAATGCTTTTTTCAAAGCATCAAATGAGCGTTGAGCGAAGTCATCCCGAAGAAATGGAACTCCCTTCTTCAACAATCTCATAAATCCCTTGGTAACTTCAGCATAATTTACGATAAATCTCCGAAGAAAATTAGACTTTCCTTGTAGACTTTAAAGTTGACGAACAGAGGACGGGGGAGGCAACTGAAGTATTGCCTCCACCTTGAAGAGATCTACCCTAATCCCTTCCCTAGACACAATGAATCCCAATAACCGACCGGATGTAACCGCGAAAACGCACTTGTTCGTATTCAACCTAATCTTATATAAACGAAACCGTTCAAATATTTGACGGAGGTGAGCAGGATGATCCATCCTCTTTCGAGAATGAGCAGCTAAATCATCCAAATACGCCTCGATAATCTTTTTGATGTCGTGGAAGGCATATGACATGGCCCGCTGAAACGTAGCCCCAGCATTTTTAAGACCAAAAGGCATCTTCTTGTATGCAAAAGTACCCCAGGGACTGTTATACCATTTTTTGGTCATCTCACCTACTATCATTAGATGGACCCAAGTACACCATGTAAGACCAATTTTACCCTAATTAAAATTGCCTTCACTATGTAAAATAACTTAATAAAACACATTTATTAGATTGTTTATGGTCTAAACAGGAAACCCCAAAAGGAAATATTAAACAAACCTATATTTGTTTGATTTTCCTGGTCATGTTTAACCCAAAACAAAGAAATTAATTAGATAAACCTTTATTTATCTTATTATTTTTTAGGAATAATTATTTAAACCTTATTTAAATAATATTCCTTGTTAAATATGACTAAATAACCCATAAATAATTAAATAAATCATTATTTATTTGATTATCTTTTAACCACCTCCTTAAAATGATAAATAAATCATTTATTTATTTATTATTCATAAATAAAGGGATTTGACCCAAGTCAAATACTTTTTCCCTCCAACAAATATAATAAAATATTCCATAAAAGGTGGATCTAGATTTGGTTTCTAGAATGACCCAATATTTTGTTATAAATAGGAGGGTTTTTCCTACCATTCTTCACCTTTTGTTGCCTATTAGATCACTCTGGATCTAAACTCTTGGTCTGACTTTGAGCCATTATCATTGTCATATTCTTCATTATTTTCTATGTGAGCTCCCTTTGAGTTCTATCTTTGTCTGGGTTTTCTACACCAACAGGAGAGAGAAATGCTAGATCTGAAGTGCTGAGGACTTCCAAGAACCCATCCCATTGAGGAGAATTGGAAACATCTTCTTGTTTTCCTCCCAGGTGCCCTTAATACAAAAATTCTTTCAAAATTTGTTCTTGTCTTGTCTATTGGATATATGGAGCAAACCCTTCTTTTTACTGCTTAATGTCTTTCTATGCATAGATCTGGTTTTTTGCAGCTCTTTTCTTGATCAACTAACTGCAGATCTGAAGATATTGGCAGCTACTTTTGTTGTTAGGGCTATTAGTTATGCGTAGCTAAAGTGGTCCTTTTTTGTACACTTCGACAAAGGATTCATACTAACAAATGGCGACTCCACACGGGTTTTAAATTACGACCGCTGTCATTTTTCATATTCCTGCATATCCAGCTACTTCAGACCCTAGGGTTTCTTTTCAGCTTTTTGTTTTTCCTATTTTTATGTTGTTTTTCTCACATAAAACCCTAAAACATTAAAATTTCTAACTTCCGCGTGTTTCTAGCCCTATTGCGCAGGTGACAGACATCAGCCGCAACTGAGACGGCAACTTCTTTGGAAATATGCTGCCGGGACACTCAGAACTTCAGGTCACACTTTTCAGCCCAGAACCTGCGACCTGGACTCCAGGTCGCACTTTTTAGCCCATTATCTGCGACCTGCACAGAAAACAGGTTAGAACCTGCGACCTGCCAATTTTTCTGCTCTTTTTCTGCAATTTTTCTGGGTTTTTCTGAAGCTTCTGTCAGGGTTTTCCAGCCTCTGTCTCATCCCGTTTAGACCTGTTTCTGATCTATTTTTCTCATCTAAGTGGGAACATAGCCCCTAGGGCTTCAGTACCCTCCACTTTTGGTGGAAGAGTTTTAACTGTTTCAGGTGTCTGCTTTTTCAAAGTTTCAGCCGCCCCTTTTTTCAGATCTGATACCTCCTTTTTAGATCCCTTTTAATAAGCTCTTCCCCCTTTCAAAACACCTTTTGAAGTTTTTTTTGGATCTACCTTTAGGGCCTCCTCCTTGTCCCTTCTGCTTTTTGCTAATTTCCTCCTTTTTTCCATCCACCTTGCCTCTGCCTCTTGGCTGTGTTCTGCACCTCTTTTCAGCAGATTTCTCCTTTAGATCCCTGTCCCTTTCGACCCTAGATCTATTGGCCTCTTTGTAGTGTGTTTTGACTAGATTTTTTCCCTCTGTTAGACTAGTTTTGAGAGACCCGCCTTTTTGGGTTAGATTGATGCATTGTTAGCTGTTAATTTTCTGTTATTTCAGCATTATATACTGTTCTCTGCAGATTTATTTTCAGTTACACAGCACACTTTTTCTCTTGCTCTCAAAACGAAAAGGGTTTAAAAATTAAAATTAACGCATGCCACACACTCACCCTAAGCGAAGAAGAGCCTGGTTTACACTGCCAGGCAAAGACTTTAAAATCAATTGACACTGCACCTTTCTGCCCTTGTTTTGACATTGTAATCACTTGATTCTGCACCTCCCTGCCTTTGTTGGTCGTTCTTCTTCCCCTTGTGCCGTGTTTGTGTTGTCACCATTGCGCCCCCAAGGCACACATCCCGGAGACTTCTTGGCCTTCACCCTCAGTTTCCAGTCGGTCAACCTACTCCTTCCCGCCGTCGTCGAGTTAGTCCTCCTCCAAGTCCGCAATCCGACTCCTCTTCTGATTCATTGGGTTCTCCTTTTACTTCTAGTTCTCCCCCTGTCACCTTCACTATGTCTGGTCCAGGGCCTAACGCTAGCGGTAATCCCCGCCCTAATGTCGGGACTACTACTAGCGGAACCGCCACAGGAACTACCTCGGCTACACCTTTGCTCCCTTACATGGCAGGCCTCAGCCTCCCCGATCTCAATCAGTTGATCAATGACCCTATCCGCCACGATGTTGGTTGGCCTGCTATGCAAACCAATCTCCCCTTCGACATCCCTAAGTTCGAAGGCCTTGCTGGAGAATATCCAACCAACCATGTCCGATCTTTCCACATGTGGTGTTCCTCCAATTCCATTACCGATGATTCCATCCGTCTTCGGTTGTTCCAACGCACGCTTACTGGCAAAGCTTCTAAATGGTATGTTGACCAAGCCACCTCTTCCCATACCACCTTTGCGACCATTGCCCAAGCCTTTTTATCCTATTTCCAGCTCCCTCTCCGATACGATATTGGTACAGAGCTTTTGACTTCTTTCAAGCAAACCTCTTCGACCCACCTTTCCACTCATGTCCAGGAATGGTGAAGAAGACGAAGCTTATGTCGAGCTCCCCCCTTCGAAGATCGGGTTTATATGGACTGGTTCCTTCGCACTCTCTTACCTCCCATTGGCAAAGATGTCGCCTCCCATTTCCCTCAAACCGAAAAAGCCGCCCTCCAAGTAGCCTTGATATATGACCTGATCTACGCTCAGTCTGGTTATGTTTATACTGTCCTTCCTGACCTCCCCAGGCCCGGTGGCGCTAACGCCCTGGGGGCATCTCATTCCGCCGACGATATCGTTGGAGCCCTTTCTCATCCGTATGCTCAACCTCCTATGGGCTATGGTCTCCCTCCGGGAGGGGCCAGCACCTCTAGCACTTTTCCCCCTCCAAGTAGCATGTATCCAGGATACGGCATGTCTCATCCTTTTTCCCAACCTCCTGCTTACCTCAATGTTGCCCAACCTAACCATTATCATTATCCGCAGCCTGGTGCGCCAGCTCCTCCATCATATGCGCTTCCACCTCCCTTGCCTCCTCCACCCCCGCAACAGCACCTACAGCCCCCTCGAGGGCAAGTCTTTGCACAGCAGGGCGCGACTAATCCCCCTTCTTCTCAAAGAAGGCGGAGAGGCAATCCAAATCAATCTACCCCTGGTACTCGTGGACCCAATCCTCAAGGTATTGACCCTAACATTGCTAACCAGCAACAGGGCACTCAGCTCAAGCCAGACAGGCCTCTTCGCACAAATAAGCCTTGTTCGTGTTGCAGTGTTTACGGTCATTACACCCACGATTGTCCCCTCTTACCACAAATGCGACAGATGTGGGAGTCTCAAGCCACATTGCGAGGACAACATGCCTCCCCTCATGCTCCCCCTAATGTGACCACTACTCAACCAGCTGTGTTTATTGATCCTTTCCCTCAGCAAGGATTCGTGGCTACCCAACCACCTGACGGACAGGTCGCCACTCAACCTTCCCCTTCTGGTTCCTCCGATTACCAGATCCTCATGATGAACTTTAAACCATCCCCAACCGTCGACCTTCACCTTCAAACTCGGGCTCGCTAGTACCCCAAGCCTTCCGCTCATTCTGCCCTCGAGTCCCCTTCTTCCGGTTCTACAGAGCCTCTTTTGACATCCAATGGTCCCTTACATATCCCTCAACCCAAAGTTGAGGTTCATACCAAGATTCCCAAGGGACCATTACGTCGAAATGCTGCTTCTGGTCGAGTTGCTCATTCGTATAGCATAGTAGATGATTTGGTGCAATCTCCTGCTGCCATTTCCACATTGGAACTCCTCCAGTCATGCCCTTCCCAAAAGAAGGCTCTGCTATCTTCCGTGGGCACTGTAGATCCTGCTGATGACAAAATTATTGTTTTCGACGCCCATCAATTAGAACATCCTTCTCTTCCTCCTTCCGTCACCTTCCAAATCCCAGTCAAAATCCGAAATGCCAATGTTGCTCAGTGCATAATTGATGAGGGGGCATCCACCTGTGTGATGTCCGCTTCGGTTTGGAAGCAACTCGAATATCCTGAGTTGGCCCCTTCCACGATCACCCTTCGAGCGTGGGACGGCCACGCCTCCCAGCCCATTGGCCTTTTTCGTAATTGTCCTATCACGCTTGCCGGTAAGACTGTTTGCGTTGACGTCGAAGTCATCGACGCCCCTCTAGACTACAACATTCTATTGGGGCGAAGCTACACCTATGCCATGTTTGCTGTCCCATCCGCGGTTTTTCGCAAGATGTATTTTCCTCACAATGGAAACATAGTCACCATCGACCAGTTGACTTATCATGAGCCACCATTTCAGACCTCCCCAGAGACGACCATATCTTCTGTAGCCTATAAGCAAACCGTCGATTCCTTGACCAGTGTCTCTCCCGGCATCTACAAAGACTCCTCCCTGCTTGGAACTTTCTTTGGTCTCCCTCCTCATCATATCTCTGATCCCAGCTTATCGAATGTTTGCATGATGCAATTGTCTCAAGCTACCCTTAAGCGACCCGCTTCGGCTAGTCAGCAACCTCAGACTCAACCTGGCCCACCGCAACCCGCTCCTAGCCATTCATCTCAGCCAACCGGACCTCCTCCCTCTGGCTCTTATCCTACAGCTGATATCTCTGAACCCCTCTATCCTCCCGGGTCGGTTCCCCCAGGCCTCAACCAGCTCGGAGCTGTACCTCCTGGTCATTATCCCGCCTGTCAAATACCTTTCCTGGCTCCCCCTCCCGGAGTCTATACGGTCCCTGTCATGGCCACCCTCTCTCTCCCTAACCTGACCCTGGGCATACCCGTCTGGTACCTTGACCCTCCAGCCGCTACCCCACCTGGTCACCCCAAACCCTATCTTGCTTTGACACTGGTTCAACTGGTCCCCCTTGCTTCTTCCGTTGCTACCATGCCCCCCACACCTCCCCAGGACCCTACCCCTGTGGTGACAGCTCCAGGAAATAAAGGCAAAGCTCGCAAGGGGGCATCCAAAGAAAAGGCCACCCCGACTGACCCAGCTCCTCCTCCGCCCGCAAAGCCTTGCGCCTTGTGTGATGTCGTTGGTCACACCACCCATACGTGTCCTGAGTTGCCCCGCATTCAACCCATGGTTAAAGTCGCGTTCCCTGAGTCTACGGTAACCGACCCTTCTCTTCTGTCCTCGTCCGTAACCAAGAACCCAAAAACTATTCACACTAGAAAACCCTGTGCTTTGTGCGGTGTCCATGGCCATTACTCCCACCATTGTCCTCACCTGACGCATTACCGCGCCTCTTTAGAAGTAATCCGAGAGTATGAGGTTGAACAAAATCAGTCTGCCTCTCCCATACTTGCGCAGTATGCTTCAGGTCAACTTGAGGATCCCCCTGCTCCCATTGACATTCCCCCCCCTGATGTCCAGATGACGGAGTCTACTACCACCATTCTCTACCTATCATCCTCCGTGAGACCCTTGGAGCACATTCCCCTTGAATCCTCCCCTGTTGTTTCGCTTTACCCCCCTTCAGCGACCACCCTGGGCTCCACGTATTTTAACCATTTGTTTCCCTGTTTTTCTGTCATTCCCCGTGACGATCCATATGCGAGCCTTTCTTCCCCTATGGATGATTTAAGTAAATTTTCCACGTCATGTGGTTTCCCTTCCACTCTTCCTCCCCTCTTCCACCCTTGACCTCCTCCTTTCCGCCCATACACGATATAACACCACCCGTATCTCTGTTGACCTCCGCAGCCCGAGTCCCAGCCACCCCTCCTCTAGCCCCCATATACCACCATGCAGTTTGTATATGCGTCATATCCATCTTGCCCATCACACTCCCTCCCGCAGTTGTTGCTCGATGTCTACTATACACTCACGCTGCCGTTATTGTCCCTCCTCCCCCCATTTGTTGTCTTGTAACACTATTCCGCAGGACCTCCCGTCCCCACCCTATATCGGTTACGCCGATGGTGCAAGTCGTTTCTCCCGGAATCTAGCCTCGGCAGGTTGGGCCATTCACTACAAGAAAAAAGCACATTGGTGAGGGTCATGCTTGTGACGGACCTTTAAGGTCCGTCACCAATGTCACATATGGTGACGGCCTTTAAAAAACCGTCACTGTAAGTGTATATAGTGATGGTCCTTGATGGTCCGTCACCAAAGACATTTTCAATGACACTTTTGGTGAGGGTTGTTAAAGGCCCGTCACTAATTCTCTCTTTGGTGACACTTCTAGTGACGAACTTTTAATGACCCTCACCAATGCTTTTTTTGTTACTTTTGGTGACGGTCAAAAAATGTCCGTCATCACTGATCATTAAAAAACCGTCACTGTAAGTGTATATAGTGATGGTCCTTTATGGTCCGTCACCAAAGACATTTTGAATGACACTTTTGGTGAGGGTCGTTAAAGGCCCATCACTAATTCTCTCTTTGGTGACACTTCTAGTGACGGATTTTTAATGACCCTCACCAATGCTCGTTTTGTTACTTTTGGTGACGGTCAAAAAATGGCCGTCATCATTGATCATTCGAATGAGTTTTTGATGATGCTATCTGCCTGTTATTATATTTTTTTGTCAAAAGTTAACGATTTAATACCATTATTGTAGAGTATTTTTTATAATATGTCCAAATCCATAGTGGTTAGGGTCAGTGAATTTTTTAGAAGTAATTAGTGTGTATCATTTCCCTCAAGTAATAACTAGTCGAATAGAGATTTTCTATGAGTCAACAAATGATTCATATATATTAAGTTTATTATCTAGAAAATTCCCTTTAGATAAAGTTCCACTATTGTGTGTAGGAAATATATTATTCAATACATAATCAAGCTTTGACAATTCTATTAATGAGAAAGACCTAACGATCCTCACCAATCTGGGCATGCCTTAAATTAATGCTTTGGCACACACTAACATTTCTTAGCACCCCACATGTATTGGAACATCTTTGTACCTATAACATCTTGTGATGACACTTACGCCCAAGCACATGGTGACATGCGCTAGCACAACATCGAACTCTGCTAACATGTGTTGGCATGCTGCATATAGTCCCTAGCATGCCCTGGAACACCTTAGTTGAATGCATTGACATACATTAGCACTTGGCACACAATGCCACTTGGCATGTATTAGGACCTATTATTAGTGTGCCTAGCATGCCCCTTTTCAAAAAGATAAAGTCCTGACTTATTAACCCTCTTATTGGTTCTTCCTTTTGTTGCCTTGACACATATTGACATACCCTGGCACCCTGCACCACATCCTTAGCACCCAACATGTATTGGCATATCTTGGCACTATTAATTGGCACATGATATAATTAGCACACCCTGGAACTCCCAAGCACACTTTGGGAATTCTTGACATGCCTTGATATTCCCTAGCATGCGTTACCAATGCTTAGCATACCTTGTCAGTCCCTCCTTGGCATGACAACTAACACTCATTAACACTAGTCTCAGGCGCACGTTCCTCATATTCATTAACTTTCATGAATTTTTACTTAGTGCTCCCTTAATGTTTTTCCTAGTAATCCTTAACACTCATGAACATGCATTATCACTCTCTAGCACACTTTAACACTCTTCAACATTCTCTTCCACTTCATAACATGCATAACACTAGTTCTTGACACATATTGGCGCTTGGCACGTGTTGGTGCTTGGAAAGTCTTAGCATGTGTGGAATACGTTGAGATGCCTTGGTATGATTTGGCATGGTTTAATATTAAATTTATTTGTGATTATCAGTTGTTGGAAAGTAGATGAGAAGAAACAAAGGAATACTTGGCACTTATAATGCACTAATACTTTGCACTTGGAACCTATTGTTGCCTAGTGTTGGTGTGCCTAGCATGCCCCTCTTGGAAAAGGTAAATTGATGACTTATTAACCCTCTTATGTGTTCATTTCCTTGTAGTTTAACTTTTTTCTCCCTTTTGTTGTCTTGACATTCCCTGACATGCATTGACACACCCTTGCATGTCTTGGCATGCCTTATCACTTGGCACATATTAGCATGTTTGACATGTATTCCCACTATCTGGCACATCAAGGGGGTGAAGAGAGATGTAGTCCTAAAGTAGGTCGAGTACGAGGGCGAGTAAGGGTCGCTAAAGGGAGGTCATGATCATCCTCCAAGAGCAAGATCATCATGTGAGTGTTCAGAAGAATGTTGCATACCTTAAGGGTCGGTTTACGCTAGGAAGTAGGATGGCATATTGTTGGTTCTCTTCTAGCAAATCGAGCTTAAGAGAGGTTTCTCATGAGAATCTGGGCATGTGATTTCAATGGTGTCTTTGTGTGAAGGCTGCATCAAATTCTGAAATGTTGAAATTTGCAACAAGAAACAGTGAGATTGAAAACCAGAAAGGACAAAAAAAAATGCACCCACACTAGTGAGGAATTTTGATCCACCAAGAGTGAGGAATGTGGGGCATCTAATTTATTTTTCCCTTAAATAAATTGGACAATAAATTGTAATTTCATCTCATAACAACTTGTGTTAGTTAATTAAGTCATGATGACCGAGTTAGCTCAAGAAATTCAAATACTTGAGGGTCTAAGATGAGGCATCTAGAGGGATTCTAATGTTTTTTGGGTCCAGTTGAAATTGATGCATTAGTGGGGTGCAAGTGTAATTAACTCAATTAAATGCATTAAAATCAGTTTAACTGGTTCTAACTAAGTTATGAGCTAGCGAGAGGTCCAGTAAATTAAATTAGATTTAATTCACAATGAGTGATCAATCATATAACTGATAATTCGCTATTAATAGTTGTATGCATGTCAGTTTCGAGGAATACCCAGTTGAGACAGAGGTTAAATGGAACATAACTATCAGTTGTATTCAGAGAAAATTTCCCATGTGAAATTATAAAGTCATTGGGATTCCATAATGGATTGTGCAATCAAGGAAGATGGATTTTCCTAATTAATAAGCAGTTAATTCCCTAGCTAGGATTGTATGAGCAAGGTAGGCTGAAGTAAGGATCAGAATTGGCTAAGTACTAGACCGAGTTTTCCTAGATCAACGGGAGACAATTGACAGAGTGTTGGAGAATCTCATGAGAGATTAAGCATTAATGTATTGTTTCATGATTCCTTGACTTAATACACAATAGAGATAGAGGGCCTTTGAGCAATTTCTTTCCCCAAATACATCATGTTGTTGTGCAATTGATAATTGATTTCTCTTACTTATATGTGATTGTGCGATCATGTTTTGTTTCCGCAAATTGTAGGAAGGATTCAATATCTTGTTTTAGTAGATTACAAGATTAGATTGAATCTCGTTGGTTAGATTTTCTACATGGTATTAGAGCAGAAATTTTTTGGGCGGCGAGTTTGCATAGAATATTTGAATATTTTGGTGTAAATTTTTCAAAAACAAATAGGCTATTTGGATTCCTTGCGAAAATCTACCGAAATAGAAAAAAAAAATCGGTCGAATCGAAGCTCGGATGAGGGAGATATCATCGATTTAAAATCAACTATTTTTTAGAAACCTTTTGTAACGTCGGGACAATTACACTGTGCGTGAGTCAAGAACCTATATGTAATTGAAGTACCAGATGCATGCAAAGATTTGAGGAGAAAGGCAGAAGTTAGAGACTTGGTGGTTTAAAGGGAGCATAAATACCTCTTAACATGAATCTTCATGAGAAGCGGTCTCAGAAGGTTGTGGAGTAGTTGCCACAATTGGAGAAGCAGAGAGGAGACTGAGTGGAAGCATCCACTCAAGCAGAGAACTCCATGAGGGGGAAATTTCGAGCCAGATGGGAAGAGGGAGCAGCCATACCTGGAGGTGTAAGCTGGTGGGGTGATGTGTAGACATAATCCCAAGATAATAAATTTGGGCAAGGTCCATTGAGATGGCGTGTGATCTCATGGATCGAACCTGGCTACGAGGAGCCACAGTACAATAGTAGTAGGAAGGATCAGTTAAATTGATGTAGTCAGATGTCAGCAAGACAGAAATCAGAGTCAGATGTCAAATACTGGATCACAAATTAGACTTAGCAATAGTTCAAAGGGCACGGATGCAGATGTCAGCAGCAGCGCAAAGAATCCAGTACTAGACAGATGCAGTAGCTAGTAGCAGTCAGAAGATTTTGATAACAGATGCATTATACTGAGTAATTTTTTCGGAGGCTATTCAGTTTTAGGACTTGCAGGTGCAAACAACACTAGAGAAGTGTAGAATGCAGAACATTCCAAAAGTACCGAATGGAGATATATTGAATTCCTTTCTTGTTGAGAGGGAGTATTGAAATTTGCAACAAGAAATAGTGAAATTGGAAACTAGAAAGGACAAAAAAAAGTGCACCCACACTAGTGATGAATTTTGATGTACCAGGAGTGAGGAATGTGAGGCGTCTAATTTATTTTTCCCTTAAATAAATTGTAATTTCGTCTCATAACAACTTGTGTCAGTTAACTAAGTCATGATGATTGAGTTAGCTCAAGAAATTCGATTTAAGGTGATCGAGGTGGATATTGGTAGCCACCCGCCTATTCCACTTGGGCCCTCGCCATTGTCTCTTTCAATTTTTCAGTTTCCTTAATTATAGCACAGTTTACTTTTTTGTCAGTTTTTCAGGTCCTGAACTTCCGGAGCCATTTTGAGGCCCCAAACGACGTTTTTTGGGCAAGAAAGGTTTAGCAATTTCATATAATCGCATTAGCAATTGTAGTCCTCGAAGAGATCTTTCTAACAAGGTATCATGTGCGTCAAACGAAGATCATATGACCAAGTTACGACCCCAGAAAGTTGGCTGCCCAACTAACCCCAACGGGGCCCATAAACTCTTGGTGTTACATCTCCTCGGGTTAGGGTTTTGATTGTTTAGGATTTTATCTTATTTTTAAATAATAAAAAAGACCCTTCATCCTTATTGTAACACAGTTCAGAGGAACATAACTATCAGTTGTATATATAGAAAATTTCCCATGTGCAATTATAAAGTCATTGGGATGCCATGATGGATTGTGCAATCAAGGAAGGTTGATTTTCCTAATTAATATGGAGATAATTCCATAGGAATTGCGTGAGCAAGGCAGGCTGAGAATTGGCTAAGTATTAGACCGATTTTTCCTAGATCAGCAGGAGACAATTGACAGAGTGTTTGAGAATCTCAAGAGAGATTAAGCATTGTATTGTTTCATGATTCCTTGACTTAATACAAAATAGAGATAAAGGGTTTTGAGCAGTTGCTTCCCCAGATACATCTTGTGTTGTGCGATTGATAACTTGTTTCTCTTACTTATATGTGATTGTGCGATCCTGTGTTGTTTCCACAAATTGTAGGAAGGATTCAATATCTTGTTTTAGTACATTACAAGATTAGATTGAATCCCGTTGGTTAGATTTTCTACATGAAATAGAAGAGAGGGTTGATATCATCTAGCCTTGTGGTGGTTAGTAGGCCGCAAGGTCTCTGATAAAGACCAACATAAATGGAGGAGGGCTTGCACTGTAATTTAGAGCCATAACAGAAGTCGACACAGGTGTAATATTGACTGATTTAACCCTAGTTTGAGGGTCGACATTGAGACCTGAAGTTCATGTCAAGATTCAATCAAAGAAATTCCCAAAATCTATGGATCCATATGAGCTAGGTCGAGTCTCTTATGGAGGCAAGAGTCGTGTTTTTTCTATGTGTGGATAGGGTTTTTTCTACAACAATTAGAATTACATAAGTAGAATGCCCTAGTTAGGACAGTTTCCTAGCATGTTTAGTTCATAAGGTATGACCTTAAGACTGTGAAAAATTTGCGTAGAAGAAGATGGGTTGTGACCCTTAGAGCGAGGTTTATTTATGCAATAAAGACCACAGATCTGGAAGATGGTTTGCAGATTCAGTATCTGTGGAGACAACAGATCCAAAGGAGGGTGGAACCTGAGCAGAAGATTGAGCATGCAAAAGAAATGTGCCATATGAAGAATGGATTGACATGCAGAGGAGTTGATTTTGGTGGACTTTCCATAGAGTTTTAGACAAAGATCTGAAGAAACCTATAAAAAATTAGTGAATGGACTGTTAGTGGTTGATTTGTGACCCTAGTTCAGTCATCTACAGATTGTTAGAAGTATGATACGAGGAGTAGTTCATATCTGTTCATATATTGGACAACAAAGATCAAATTTTCAATACACAAGAAAAATGATCTTGAGAGGACTCAAACCATTGTTAGGTGGCAGATTTGAAGAGCCCTAGATGAAGACAATATTGTGGGCCCTAGATCAGTAAAAGGAATTGACAGTGGTTGGGCAGATTGATGGTAGGCCAAGTACAGTTGGAGGGTTGTTAGGTTACTATCAAAGAAGAGCCCTGACTCTTGTTGTGGTGAAGGACAACAAAATTGGTAGAAGGGCAGGTGTATAGTGCCTAAGGATTTGCAGACTTTGAAGGACTAAAGTAACAGTCAAGTGGGCCAACCAACTAGCCCTAGTTCACTATATTGTAGAGGATTGATTCAGTGAGAAGAAGGGCAGCCTCCATAGCCCTGGACATCTCACCTTGGAGCTGTAGTATGGCAAAAGTGGGCATACCAAAGATTTGTTCACAAATGGAATTGTGAACAACATGTTACCACTCAAAATAGTAGTGGATCTAAAAGGGGTTCCTAAGAGAGCAACTACTAGGATAAGGGAAACGATGGAGGCTTAGCCCATTGTCACCATAGCTAAGGCTCCTTGCTCTTCACAGACTTTCACCAATGGGTGGAGTCCCAATAGTTTAGGAAGTCACTTTTAGACTATAGGTCAATGAATAGGTGGGAAGTGAATAGGTGGGAAGTGACCCTCGAAACCCTTTCCCTAAGATAAAATAAAGAGTGGGACTTGCTTTCCTTTTAAGCAAGGGAATTATCTTCTAGGGAGAGAGGAGGGGGATTGAAAGGTTGAGGGAGAAGAATAAGACTTATGAAGGAGGTCGGGATCCCTCATATGGTGGAAGGGAGGTCTTATCCTTTGGGAGGTTGCTCAAATGTAGGAAATAAGAAGCCAAAGGAAGATTTTCGACGTTATTCAGTCGAACAACCCATGCAAACTACGCTCGCGAAGTGGTTGGAAATGGAAACTTTGCTTCTATTTTATAAAAAAATCAAAAAATAGCTCAGCGCGGGCAGTCCATTGGGACAAAGCGCCAATGGGCGCAAGGCCGAGTGTTAATTTCTCTATGGGCGCGAGGCCATAACTACCTGCTAGCGCCGACCGAAAATCATATGTTTTTTAGAGCCTGTTCCAGGAATAGTCAAAAGAGGAAATGTTCTTCTCATGGCAAGGGATGTAATGACACTTTTTGCAAGGCATGACACTACATAGAAGTCACAGAAATGGCCCTCCAATGTTCGGGATGGGGATTGCGGGGACGGTGACAAAATGTTGTTTAACACTTAGTTTTAAGTTTGATTGGGTGGGTATATTACTCTTATGTGATAATAGTTTCAGTTGGTAGTAATATTTATAATGATATCAAATGTTTGGCATTTTATAGTAGCACCAAGCCAAAGAATGTTGGTTTTTTATTCCATCATACATAAACACAATAATATTCTCATCTTTCAGTCTAAATATTTTAATGATTTAATATGCATGCCAAAAACCAACCTATAAATGAGTAGTATGCCTCCACAGAGAGGACGGGTCTGCAGGGGGGGTGCTGGGCCACACATGGATGTACACCAGCAACATGGGGAGCCTAGCTCGGACTCTGACTCGATTGAGAGTCGCCACTCCGCTACAGATATGACCCTGTCTCCAGCCCGCTCATTGAGCCACGTAGAAGTCTGGTCACCTTGGAGTCCATCGCGACGCAGCTGGATCGCATACATCTCAACATTGATACGCTAAGGGAATAGAGGTACGAGGACATGAACGAATTGGTTTCCTATATCAACGACCTCGAGCATGTGCATAATGAGACCTTTGACTCTGTGGAAGGACTCTGGTGCCAACAACAACGCACAAATGACCATCTTCGCACCTTGGAGAGTTGAGTGGAACACATTGATTACCATATGCATGAACGTGATGCTCTCTTTGCTGCACTTTGAGCATTTCCTCCCAATCTCCATCCTTAATGTGTAATTCTGAGATTTGTAATTTTTCTCTTTTTGTGTCGACAATAACCAAAAACACCGACTGTCTTGGCTCCTCTTCAGGCTTCTTACTTTTCAAAGCAAGACTTGTGCCAGCTCTTAAATCAATCTATATTACTATATTTTGTTGGTGGTAATGTATTTTGTTGACACTTATGCTATGATAATATAATTACGCTGGAGGAATTTTTTTTGTTGGCTTGGGGTGAGAAAATAATGTTCACCCCAGCCAATGAGAAGCCTTTCTCATCGCCCTTCCAGCCAATAAATTTAGACATGTGGCACCTCCTCCAACCAATCAAAATCTTCCATTTGGCCCTGTTAGTTTGAAAAATAAGTTTCAAGATCTTAAATGTTTGAAAATAGGGACATGAGAGACACCGAGAGGGTATGGAGACAAGGGTTTGCAGGTATATGTTGAGGGATTCGAACAGGGAAACAGTGGAGGCAGCGGTGGAGGCCGAGGCTCCGGTAGTCAAGTTCAAAACCCACATCTGCGAAGTCTGCGGTGACAAGTTCAAAACCCACATCAAATTCCAAAATCACTGCGGTGAAAAGTTCAAAACCCACATCAAATTCCAGAAACACTTCAGGGAGAGAGAGCAGCTCAAGCTATTGAGGCGTCTTGATTCCTTGAAAGGGAAGAAGAAGAATGCTTTTAGGGCTAAAATAGTACCCAAATAGGAGAAATATAGGGAAGCAGCTAGACAGGTTTTGGTGCCCAAGGTGGGTTATGGGCTTGTAGGAGAGATTAAGAGAGCAGGGTTTTGGGTCATCACAATGTCCGATAAACCTTCAGTTTTGTCCCCCAAGGATTCGAATAGAGAGGTTATCAGATAGATCAACTTGTATAAGACTATTTCCGTTCATTGCAAGTTGTTTAGGTATGGGGCCTTCAAACATATTACTAGTAAGGTAGAGGTATGCCAAACTCTGTAGCCTACATAAACTTGCTGGCAGTTTTCCATGCAGTTGATTGTGATGGAGATACAGATTTGAGAGGCGACGACAATTAGTTATGGAAGCGGGTATTGCCTGTGATAATTTATTTTTTGCTAACCATAAGCTGGAGAGCACAATGAGATTTCCAACATTTGATGGAATTTCTCCAGTCAAGATGTTTTGGTTCAAGTAAATTTCTTCTAACAGAGGAAGCCCAAAAATGGAGGGAGGAATGGTTCAATGGTTCCGGTGAGAAATTTGGAATAGAGGGACAAGTATGAGAGCTTTGTGAGTCGACCCACTTAACACTGCTAAGATGATAGAGAACAGAATAGCTCGCGCGGCATTGTTTTAAGGGAAAAACCCTGAGCAACTTTGACAGTTTGCCCTTCCTATGAAGGTCTTCCTTTTCCCATCGTTTCTTATTCTTGAATATTTCTTTGTTATCTCAGGAAAATTTTCAGAGAGTGGAATTGATTCAGGGTTTCCCAGTGTTGCCAAGCGAACTGCCGTCGGGGGTTTGACTTCAGGTATGTCAACGCTACTAGTATTAAGGTATTTCTCTTTTGTTTTTTAGGAAGTATCGGAATTTCTATATACCCAGGCTCACAGCTGGATAGATGCAGAGACTCTTTTAATAGAATAAGAGGACGATCTAACGAGTACCCAAAGTCTCTCGGACCCCTAAGAAAAACCATAATAGACCATAAAATAAAAATTGAAAGGAGCACAGCCATGAGAAAAATAGTCTTGATTTTTTTTTGTTTGGTTGGTTTCTTTCTGAAACCACCTGGTATTAAGTGAGTCTAGATCTTTTTTAGGCTTAAATACTTTATGGTATTTCTAATTTTGCTATAAAATCTTTCAAAGTGTGGGTTTTCATTGCTTATGGTTGGGTGATTTTCTTACCAGGTTTCTCCACCTTGTCCTGAGGATGAATCACATTAGTTGGTTTGCAACGTCAACCAAATCATAATGATGTGATTAAACCGAAAGACATTTTATCTAAGATAAACAATGTTGGCCCAAAACAAAAAATGAAAATAACCATATAGACAAAACTACAATACAATTCAACACAAAGAATTGAAAATCATGTTCCAAAATATTTTAATATTTCTTTTAATTAAATAGTTGTAAAATGAATCTTTAAAAGGAAAAATACATCCTATGAATATATTAATATCTTCAAAGACAAAGTGATAATATTTGAAAATATTATTTTGATGTAGTTTTATTATAAATTTTGTTATCATGTCATGTAAAATACATCATTAAATCTATTATTAATATTAAAAGATTAAGATTAATATTAATATTAATATATTACAATATAAATATTATTATATTTAATAATTTGAGGAAAAGTTTGATCTCTCAACAAATGATAGATTGAGAGTTAGATGAATCCAAGGTGATATAAATAAAAATAAAATCCAACAAAACTTTAAAACCTTTTATATTTTTGAAAGCTTACAAATTAATTACAACCACTAAATTCAAGATAATAATTATTATTATTATTAATATTTTTTATTTTTATTTTTTATTCGATCATCATTACCACATAGAACATCCAAAAACAACACAAACTCCTCATTTGCTTTTTGAAGTATGTATTTTTTTGTAAGTTAGGCTAAATTATATTAGATCAAAAGAACACTTTACATAGGTGTCAGGCTGAGATGGTAAGCAATGATTAACCAATCCCAGCCTTAGAGGCTATCAAAATAGCGCAGGTTTGGCGCTGCCTCCTAGGAGGAAACCAACACCTTAAAAGCATCAAATAGTCAATATTTACAAAGTTTGTCGTGACACATATAAAAACAAAAGATCTATAGTATATGTTGAAATAACAGAAAACAAAAAAGAGTCGAGCAACTGCGCATTCATGGTGTTTCTTCATCATCCTCTGTAGAAGGGTCCTCCTCCTTGATGCGGCATCCATATTCCTGTGCAATAGCCTCCTCCTCAACAGAAGGCACACGCAGGGGCTTTGTTGTGGGTGTGCAAAATATGGGAGCGATTGGGTACTCAGCGTTAGGAACTCGCGTCCAAACTTTGTCCAAGTCCATGATCCACACATCTGTGTCCTCCCCCGAGGCCTCTTGAACCGGGAGAGGCTTGAATTTTCGAGGAGTGGGCTACTTAGAGTGTGAAATGGTGGACTTCCTGGGGCCCCAGATTCTTTTTCCCCTCTGATTCTCCTGAGCTAAGGCAATCTCCTCCTGGGTGCGCTTAGACCGTGATGGTGCTTCCCTGTCATGGTTGCTAGAAGAGGAGCCTTCAATGGATTCCAAACGGTGGTCCAGGCTGCGTTGATGGCGACCCGAGAACGCACCTCTTTGGCTACACCTAATGGTCTTTTGGCGCAGACTCAGAGCCATGGGGGGGCTAACAGACAAAGAGGGAGAGGCCAAGCTAAAAGTGGTGATGTGCTCAATAGGGGAGTGCGCAACAGAGAAGCACATCAGGGGGTGCACAACAAAGAGTTATGCAGTAGGGGGCGCGCAACGAGGGAGCCTGCATCAGAAAGCGCGCAGTGGGATGAATTCGAAGAAGTGGGGAACTCCGGAGGGAGGCGCGCAACCAGGGGGACACCGTAGGGAGCGCGCAGCCTGAAGGGAAACAATGGGAGAGGCTCCTGGCATGCTAGCTCCAGTAGGGTGGTGCATAAGAGGGAGAGCGCGCAACTCATGGTCACGCGGGGAAACTGAGGCAACAAAAAAATGGCAAGGGAGGGGACGAAGAAGGCTTTGGAGGCCAACTGGAGCAGCATGGGGATGACAGAATGAGGAGAGACCGTGCCTTTTGAAGACCTGTGGCACAAGCGCAGATGCAGTGTGATTTTGTGGTACGCTCGCATATGCGAGTTGGGCATAGTTCACTTGGGGTTGCATGTGATTCAATGTATGGTAGAAGATCAGGTGCATCAGAGTGCTCATGTGAATGATTGCTAAGAGGAGGTTCCGCATCATGTTAAAGCTGGCGGTGTCAGACTTTATCAACCTGTGCATGGGATGAACTGGCTTCGCACGTTCACGTCATGTCACCCGCATCCAAAGAGCTTTTTGAAGTATGTTAATAAATTTAAAATCACATTTTAATGAAGATAAATAAATATATGGTTGTTTTAAAAATAATTTTAAATCACTACAAAATAAGATGTATCTCATTATTATTTCATATACACAAAATCACAAAATTCAAAATATATTTTATAGTAAAGGAGAATATCAAGCAAAGAAGCAACATATTTATTTTGGGAATTTTTATTTTTATTTTTTTATTTTTAAAATTTAATGAATAAAATTATTGTTTGTTTTTTTGTTAAGTTATGTGAGTTTTGGCATGTTTAATCTGTGGTTTGAGTCTCCATGATCTAAGGGTATTTAAGTTATCAAAATCAGGCAAGGATTGCATCCAGTGTGGGCCACACTAGCCTTTAGTATGGTTGGATTTTTGCCCACGGAGTTTTGAACCAATGATACAAGTGACCTTTACACCATAGAGTGCGTTAACAAAACACTCTATCACCATTTGCTAGGCTTAATAAAATTAATTATAAATATATTAAAAAATAAAATTAGAAAATGTCATATAACCTAAATTGAATTGAGGCTTCGGTGATCCATAGGAATTTTCAGAAAAAATTTGGTTAAAATCACATGAGAATGAACTTTGTTGACGCGTTTCGAACTAGCAAGTGTGGTTCATCTCTATGACGAGATCAAGATGAGCCACACTTGCTAGTTCGAAACGCCTCGACAAAGCTCATTCTCATGTGATTTTAACTGAAAGTTTTTTGAAAAAATCATATAACCTACTAATTTTGGTGAAGAGGAACTATATTAACTGGTTCAAAACTCATTAAGAATCTATAAGATTTATGTGATGGATTCAGAAGACAAATATCTACATAATTCTACTCACATAAGCCTCCATTTAAATATCATATAACCCATTAAGCTATTTGTATAGTGATTTTAAAATTGGATATCATCCTTTCTTATTCAAAGAAATTTATTATAAATATTAATTAAAGAACAAAATTAAAACCCCTGATGGGGGTGATCATTTAAGGGGCCAGTTGGCAGTGCATTGGATTGTGGAGCCAAAGGGGCCTCCATGCACCACACAAATGCAATGGCCTCCATGCCGAAGGGGCCAGAGCTAGAATGGTATTCAGAATGGATGGTAGAACAGTGTTGGGTTTGGCCGTTGTTTTGGGCATATTATTAATGGTATCAGATTGTATTGATGCTAATTTAGTCACACCAGACGAACCCATTTCAGAGATGCTGGCCAAATACAGACTACCGATAGGGCTGATGCCTGACTCAATCAAGAGCTATTCTCTTGCAGATGATGGGAGATTCAAGGTTGAGCTTGCTAAGCCCTGTTATGTCCAGTTCGATTACCTCGTTTACTATGACAAAACTATCACAGGAAAGGTGAGTTACGGGAAGATCACCGATTTGTCTGGTATTCAGGCCAAACAATTCTTCATATGGGTTGATGTTACCGGCATGGAAGTGGATCTCCCTACCTCAGACTACATATACTTTAAGGTTGGCATAATTTCGAAGAAGATTGAAATTTCCTGGTTTGAAACTGTTCCAACCTGCAAGGATAAACTTGGGAAGGAACCCTGTAACGAGGCCAAGTCTGAAGTCAGTCTGGTACTTCTTTCACCCTCTAAGGTCTCTGTTTGTTTGTTTGCATCATTTGGGTCTTTCATAATCCATTAATTATCGACAGAAATTTATAGTTGACCATTAGCTCTTTACGATTATCCCCACATCTGTTTGTATTTGGTTCATGATCATGGAAAACCCTCATGTTTTTCACATGGATTATGTTTCTTGGGAATTCCCAAAAAAAATTTGGATTCATGATTCAGGGAATAACCTCCTGTTGTTATAGGATTGTGTTTCTTGGGAATTTCACAAAATTATTTGGGGTTTCGCTGAGACATTTGAGATTTCAATACTGGAACATTGGGACAAATAACATGGTCATATCAGGGTGTTGGAATTATCAAGCCGCTGGTGCGAATCTTCTCATGCCACGATGAGAACGCGAGTACATAAGTTACATTTGAGTCCCATGCTTCGCCAACTCAAAAACGCTACCCTGTTCCTCAAAACTCAAGACTGGTGCACCAGATGATATTGTGAATTTATTTGATTTTCTATGCACAGAGATAGATTAGAGTTAGATTATGCACCAAGTAGAAAAATTAAAAAGGAAACAGTATCTTAATGGAGCTTGTGGGTCAATCCTATTTGAGATTGGTCAGATTATGGGTGTCATCATGAGATGGCAATTAACTTTTAAAGCAATATTATTGAATTGATGGCTGGTTAAATTGCATTGGTTACCAGTGCAGAAAAGGGAAAGCAAAGTGTGAAATTGCCACTTGATTTTATAAGTGACTTTAGAACACGGGAATTTTAAAACGTCTGAATGGGAATTTCAAGGGATCTGAGCCTTCTGAGTAGACTTTGACAAATGCTTTAAAGCTGCTTCTTGTCAATGTTTTCTATGTAATCGTTTTTACATGTATGTCGTGGACTGAAGCAACACAACATCTACGTAGACATTTGCGACATATAAATTAGTCTTTGGGTGCACATTGTAGCTACATCAATTGTATTGATTTGGCAATAATAAGTATTTACTAGTTAGTAACCATTAAGAGAGGAAATGGTTTAGGGATTGTGTTTTTTATCAACTAGGAGCTACATATGCAACCGGTAGGCAGCCCAAATCAACATTAACCAAAACCTGCAATTGTGGAGGTGCCTGTCCTAAGTGAACACTTAATGGATGTCTTTTCTGAAATCAAAGGCAATAGACTCTGCAATCGAAAAACATATTCATTGAGCTCCAGGGCTGAAAGGATTTCTAATATTTCATTAATAGGCTACGCGAAAGAATGTGAACGTTGGTAAAAAATGTAAGTCCATCCTATAGTCTATTACTCAATTAGAGAAAAGCCTGAATTAAAAAAAAAAAAAAAGTTTTGTACAAGTAAGCGATTTTTTACTTTTGTATTTTTCTTTTAAGCAGTCCTTTTTGCCCTCTAATAATTATGTTATCTCTCAGAATTGTCCTTTACGGAATTAAATGGTTTTGAATGGTCAGCTTAGGGAAGGACACCTATCTTTGGCACAATTCACTTCACTTCTGGATTAGTGCTTGGTAATCCAAAGGGGGTGTCTCAAAGTTGGCCCTGCTGAATTGAGTATTGGAATCTGCAGATCAGGGCTTCAAATCATAGAGAATAGCATGCGGGTCTGCAATTGAATTGCAGATTCTTCAAGTTTGTAAACTAATCTTCGAAATCAGGGATTGAAACCCGTGAAAGATTTGATTGTGTAGCATAAGTGAGCAGTGCCAGTTATTTGGGTTTTATCTTGGATGGTTGAGAGGATGAATGCTATCCACTACACCTGGGTTCAAATCCCACCCGTGATGTGTTTTCTCTTTGTTAGCCGGTTGTTGATTGAGTCTTTGTGAGCCTGTTGTTGGTGGGGCTGGCAAGATACAAGAAATTTCATTCTTGCTTATGGGCTTGAGGGTGGGATGAATTGTATTCCATGAAAAAAAGGTGAGCAGTGCCAAGTCCAAGTGGGTGATGGAAAAGATGGTATAGAAGAAATCAAGCAACATAATTTAAAATTGAATCTCGCTGATTAAAAGATACTAAAACTGGATTGTTAAATCTAGGAGAGAAATCAAAGCATGAAGTGAATTGTCAACAAAGAATCTTCATATAAACCAGACAAGTAGACTCTGAATAATCAGAGACGTCAAGAGCACATAATTCTCATAAATTTCAGGACCTGTTGTCACTACTGCAGATCTTGTTGACCTATAAAGATGCTTAACAGCAGCCTTTTGACTCAGATGAGTTCAACAACATGTCTCTCATATATTTATACTTGAAGCTGGGATCCCAATCTCAAATCTTGTGCCAAGTTGAGCATGTTTTTTCATCCCACAAGATTTTAGCAACATGACTAGATTAGATCCAGATGAGATCCGCCAGGCCTCCATGATGAGCTACCTCTTCTAGACTGCAGTGTAGTGGGTGATCTAGGCATCCCACTAGTTCTTCCTCTAGACACTGTACTAGACTGAGCTTCCTTCATTTAGTGTTGGATGTTAGGAGAGATGGGTTTATTCCATGATAAACCTACCTTGTTACCTTGGTTCTTGTTCTTGGGTCTTCTCCTTTTATACATCTCCACCCCGAAGTGGGTTTCTAGGCTTGGGGCTTGTTACCCACCCCACCAAAAGTGGCTAATCCATGGGAGAATTTTTTCTCCTCATCAGCTAGCCAACAACCCTATGATGGTCTTCAGGTAGCATTATGCTAGAGTTGTCCACCTATTGCTCCAGTCAATGCTCTCTCCCATCTAGCAGTCTTCTTGATGGAAGGTGGGTCATCTATCAGTAGGCATTATAACCTTCTAGCAATCATGTGCTTTCATTTAATGTGATGGGCATATTAATATAAATCATGGGGCAAATTGGATGATTGACTACTCTTGATTGTATCCTTCTTCCCACACTTCAAATGGGTGGTTAGCTTTTGACTCTAGTCCAGTGAGGCTCATCTCAAGCCTTATGGTTTAGGAAGGGCCCTACTGGAGAGGCGCTGATTGATATAGCATGTCTAGGGTAATTCATACTTATCACTTTCCATCTTTCCTGATTATTCATTTCCATTCTTTGGGTTGATTGTCATTGGTCATTGGGATTGGCACCATATATCCACATCCTTGAGTCCAGGTCCAGAAACTTGCCCTGGAAGGTTGATGCAGTTGAAAGAACAATAAAAGCATATAAAGCCACTGTAGAAAGAAAATGTAAAATGCAAAAGATGGCTGACTTATTTAGCACGTGAGAAAAAACCTAACATGAGCTCTACTGCCCTCATTAGCCTTCACCCATTTCCTCAAGCATTTAATGCTTCATCTAAAATAAAGGAACTCATGCAAACTTATTGGAAGATTGGGGATATTGCATCTATCTTCTGTGAGGTTTTCTTTATGCAATCCTTTTACATTTTTATTTTGTTGGAAACCCTTGTAATTAGTCAGGAAGGGCTTGTAATGGTCTATTTATCATTTGGATAATGTAATGTGAGAATTTCATTCCACTTATATTCGTTGTTTTTATATTAAGCTTGCATCTAACAAACTAGATTGTTGCATGAATTAATACAGCATCACCTTCATGGCTTTATTTTATAGTAGCATTCCTAGCTCTCCAAGGATAATTTTCAGCATCCATTTTTCAGTGAGCTAAGGCTAATTTGTGGCATGCATATTTGCCTTACAAATTCAGGCATTAGCCCTTTTAGATCCATACCCCTTTTTGACTGCATTTCCCCAGTATTTGGTAGGCACTAGTCTTGGGGTATTCCATCACGTTTTGTTCTCACATCACTCAATAATCCATTTTACTACTACCATATATTTTGTTAAGGCTTACTCTTCAAAATAATTTTGTTAAGGCTTACTCTTATCTTTACGGTAGCCCCTATTGAATTGCAGAAGAGCTAACTAGAAGTGCGAGGAAGAGTTACTGTGATGACAGTGGGTAGACTTCCTAAGTGCACAATACTAGCCCCTTGATGCTTGAGATTTTACATCAAACAGGGGTTCTAGATTTTGTTGTAACACATGGTATTATAGGGAAGACGACAATTCGGCTTCAATAGGTATGCTCTTTATTTTATTTTTTTCAAGGAAAACCTCATAGGGAAACCCTCTAGCACTGCCCCACATTTTGCAGATGGTACCCAGTGTGCTATTTCTTTCATCTATTGCTAATTTGAAATTTAACTAGGTTTTTGTTGGTGCTGTGGGCAACCACTTTTAGGATATTTGTGCCCTTGGGATACAAGGCAGTTCCCACGTCACTGATACCTCTCCTACAAAGTTATACAAATATTGGGCGTGGGTCAGAATTGACAGAAGATTTTACTAATGAAATTAGGAATCTTGGAATTGATGCCCTACGACCTATACCTTCTTTCTTTGTTAATTAAATAAATATAATTTAAATTTTATATCGAAAAAAAAAGAGAAGAAAGCTTTGGAAAAAACATAAAAGTTGGAGATTTCACTGTTTCAGACTGACTTCGTACAGTGATGCTTCACTGTTCAACTTCATATGTTTTACAACATTCATAATGATCTTCCCGATCTTTGTCACATACTTTCATAGGGGAGAATTAATAGAATATTTCTTTTGTTATTCTTCTTCACAATCACCATTTCTTCTCCCACCACAATTTCCACAGCCCTCTTGGGATGAACGGTGAGGCCATTGGAAAATTTAAAAACTTGTTGTATTGCTGCTAGTGCTGCTATAACAGAGACTCTTGATTATGGTGTATTACTGCAAATGCTCAATGCTGGTGTAACAGTGTTTGTAAACTGTGGTGTACTGTTGACAATTGCAGTATATGATCTCTATTCTTTCCTGGTGTATATAAGTGACAAACTGTTGGTTAGTAAATAAATTACAAAACAAAGTTTGAAAGAAGTGCTACTTCTCATTACTCAGTGATATTAATATATTTCTTATTGTTCATGGCCTTTAGGCCACATAAAACAAAGATTGCCCACGTGTCCTAGTCCCATTTGGACTCATTGTAGTGAAGAAAATTATTTATTTTATCAAGGAAAAGTCATGGATAAGCACAATACCAAGTCGGCCCAAGAGCAAGATCAAGTTGGCCTAGCTGAGAGGATGAAGAAGAAGAGCAGAAGTTGAAATTTTTGTCAAGGAAGCTTTTCTCTTGTCTCGCTAGGGTTTGTGAAGTTGGCAGTTGCAGGAGGATGAAATCGACTACTCTATGGCCTGGAAAAATCAAGCCTGGGCTTTGGATGAATTCTGTTTCTCGAATGGGGGCTCTATATACTTTGATTGTAAGGGAGGAGAAATTGTTCCAGAGGGAAGAAGGGAAAAGAAAGAATGGAGAACAGCAGATTAAGAAGAGGGGTTTTGAAGAAATAGAGCTTGTGATCCCCCCTGTGTTTGATCATTGTAGGGCTGTTCTGAATCCATCAGATCAGGTGACTTCCAGAGATTACTCACTTAAATTTCTGTTTTAGATTGATTTATTTTAAGATTTAGATAAATCGATCTTAATTTATAAATATAAAAGATTAATTAATTTTTGTTTACCATTCCAATAAATTGATAGATAAATTTAAAATTAAAATAAATTTCTTTTAATTGAATATGTAGAATGCATGCCCATAATATTTCAAGGCTTTCTGGCTAGAGGTTTACACATTCAAGTAGAACTTCAAATTGATTGTGATCGGTCACTATTGGTTGATATACTATTTTGTTGATCCTGTTGATTTTTGCATTGTAATACATGGCTTCTTGTTGCTTGGTATTTGATCTTTCAGGGCTCATTTACTAAACCTGGACCATCATTCATTTTGATTTGCCTTGATTTCATGTTTTCAACTCCTATGGACTTATTTACCTGATTAAATTTTCATCCTTGATGTCATTTTAGAGCCTCCATTTCTTGGAATCAACTTGGCGTTGTTCATGCTTGATGGTATTTTAGAGCCTCCATTTCTTGGAATCGTCTCATAACATAAGAATTCTTTACTTTTGGATAGCTTTACGTGCTTTACTTGACCTTCAAAGTGGAGAATGGTCAACCACTTTTGGGTTATCTACAACTTGTTCATCCCATAGTGTTATTGTTATTGTCTCCGAGCGCTTTAAGCCACATTTAGTAGACTTGGATTTTCATTTCATGTGTCTCATGTCTTCCAACTTCCATTGACTCATTTACGTGTCAAAGTGACATCCCCATTGACAATCAATTCAAGTTTGATCTGCTTATAAGGCATTATTTCCATTCAAATTCTAAGTTGTAAGTTTGTAACCAATCATGATACGTTTGACAACTTTGTCATCAAGTGTGTGCCTCATTTACTGGTATATAGCCACATCTATGCGAACATTTGAAGATCCTCAAGAGATCATTTGTTGCCATTCCATATGATGTCTTCTACTTCCATTGATTTATTCACCTGTGAATATCCATCGAAAGTCACACCCACCTTGACAATCAATTCAAGTTTGATCTGATTATAAGATATTATATCCCTTCAAATTCTAAGTTGTAACCAGTCATGATACGTTGGACAACTTTGTCATCAAGTGCATGCCCTCTTTTACTAGTATGTAGCCACACCTGTGTGAACATTCTAAGATGCTTAAGAGATCATTTGTTGTCATTCCATACTAAATGTAGTGTCTTTTGATGTAGGGAATTGGTGGGCAATCTAGTTTTGTCATTCCATACTTAACTGATTACTTATGATTCCTATTGTTACTCAAGATAAAAACTCTTTGGAACTTTGGTGAATGAAATGAATTGCTTTGTTCACAAGGACGTTTGTTAAGTAGCAGCCCTGGAGCCTAGGAACCTCTAGAAGAATCTGAAATAGTGGAAACAAATGAAATTGCCAGATTTTCTTTATCCTCTTTTTCAACTGAAATCCTTTTCCAATGTTCCTGTGGTGGTGCCCTTGCTTTCTGCATTAAATGCATCTATACCTTGTTATTTTATCAACAAAAAGTCTAATTGCAAGTGAATCTCATTTTTGTATCAGATTAGCAAACTTTTTCTTGAACTTTCTGTTCCCACCTGCTGAAAGAAAACTCTGTTTTTTTGTTATCAACTTTGAATATTTCTTTCATGTCTTCTCTTGCAGTAGTATGGAGATTATGCAAGGTTAATCTGGGCCCTCTGTCAAGTGAAGTGACCAGACTATCATAATATTAGACTAGTAAAGCAATCAAGGTGATGACTGCATGTACATTGGTGCCTCAACTGGTGCCTGCCTCATTGATCACATCTTATGTTGTCATCTTTATTTGGGAAAATTTCCTCAGATATATCTTAGGATGGCAGCTGGATATTCATAAATTTTAAATATCTTGAATTCCAAGTGATTATTGTGCTTGTTACATATTAGGAACCTCCTCTTTATTTGGTGAAATTCCCTCAGACAAATCTCACAGTTACAGCTTTATTTTCACACACATGTGCCCCATTCTTCTGTTGGTGTTTTGGCACTGCTGGTGTGAGTCGTTTGATCATTAATGCTCAAAATGATACAAGTAAGATCCCTGTGATTATTAGTTTCCCATTTGTTGATTCTTGCAGTTCCTATGGTATGTTTGACTTCATCTTCTTCCAGAATGTTAAATGATCTTGTTCAATAACGGAATTCCCATTTGCAGCTTCCAGATGAAAACCATGCTGTGAAAATTTTCAACCAGATCCATTTTAGACAAAGAAGAAAGTCACACTAGCTACAGCCATGGCTCTGGTGTACTTGGAGCCTTCTAATTTGCATGGGTGTTTTTTGTGTATTCCTTTGTCTTTTCCAATTAGGTAACCAACCTGCAAATTAAAATAATATTGGAAAAAATTTCAGTGCTCTAAGAGAGATATTGAGCTTGTGTTTGCAACACTAGAGTGCTCAGCTATTGGAATCAGATTTATAGATTAAGGCATGAATGTACCGCAAATAAAAGACATACCATCCACTGAAATATTTTAATTTTAGCAGAAAGAATGATGTATTCACAGCGGGCAAATATTGGCGAGTAAAATATATGATAGAGAATTGCAGTGCTTTGGAAATAAAATGCACGAGTCAACCTTACATAATCTGGAATTACCCAACACTTCCGAACTGTGACTACAATTTACCTATGCAAGTTTCCTGATTATCATGCTGTCTTCTCTGTTGCATTTTACTCTGTCTGTCTTTTTGTGACAATTTTTGTTGTCTCATTATATATTTTTTTATTATTTAATAAAATGTATTAAATACTTCTCTATAGATAAAGGCTAAAGGGCTATTCATAAAGCAAAGGTCTACAGGATATGTGAAGATTAACAAAAAATCTAACATTCAGTATATTTACCTTGCATGTTTTAGTTGATGTATTTCTTATGTTTGCCTCTTGTTAGAAAGGGGTAATTTGGGGATAATTGTTGCACAAGGCCTTAGGATAACTTGGAATGTGTGTTACTTGTTTGTGAGCAAAATTTTGAAGTTTCTCAATTTAAAATTTTGTTGTTGTCTTGTCAACTCCATGTAACTTAGTGTTACTGCTACCTGATTCAAGAAAAAAACGAAGTTGGATAAATAAGCTTATAGTGCATTGTATGAAGCTTTAAGACCCAAAGTATTTGTTGAAGCCTGAATTTTATATTACCATGTTTGATTGAAAATCTAGAAATATATGGTAGCATTTTTTTCCTTGAGCTTTATTGTGTTATAAAAAGCCTTTTGATGATTTCTATTTTGAATCATTATGTTTCTGCAGTACAAGAAATGCTATAAAAGCACCTGATTGACATGATAGCATGGTTGAAATTGGAAAATGGTCTTGTTGAACCTCATTCAGAGATTATGTTTACATGGAATTTACTGGTCCAGTTTAAGTAGCTTCTCTTGATTCAGAGTTGTGGTAACCCTTTTTTGAATAGTTATGTTGGTGCAGTATAGCTAAATAAGAAAATGCTATAAAATCACCTGATTGGCATGATAGCATTGTTGAAATTTGAAAATGGTCTTGTTAAACCTCCATCATAGGTTATATGGTTATATGATTTTACTGGTCAGTTCAAGTTAGATTCACTTGACCCACACCTATGATAACCATCGCAAATAGTCAGTGCACAAATTCTGGAAGCAAATCAATTATTTACGCACAGCAGAAATTTAAATAACACAGAAGCCATAATTCCACTACACAACATAAGCTTTATTTTCATTCATCTACAATCTTTGAAATTCAATCTCCATGCACAAACTTGAGGGCCAAGAGCCAGTAAGACATGTTTCCTTTCAAATTTATGCCCAACTATACTTTTGGAACTATTGAAACTGTAGAAAACTTTGGAACGTTAAGAAGGCATTAAACAGTTAAATAAGCCACCTTTGATACTATACATGAGCTACCAGTTTTAGTTTTGGTTGGAAGTTTGACTTCTATATAATCCTAGACAAAACAACTTTGAGGCTATTTATGAGCTTCCATTTTTGGTTGGCAGTTTGACTTCCATATTTTCCTTCTCCAGCAAATGTGAATCAGTGTTTCAGATCTTGACTCCATGTTGACCTATTTCAGTTCCCAAATAAAAATGTATTACATATCCTGGCGGCCCAAATTAACTTTGGCATTGGTTATGAAGGCACCATGCAGTGATTGTGAATCCAACTTCCACTTCAATGACTTATCAGGAATACGAAGTGTTGGAGTTGATATTCCTTTGAGAGGTCCCAACATGAATCCTGGACTGTTTATCTCTCTCTAAAGTAATGGTTATCAGAGTCTAGTAACTATCAGTCATACAAAGTGTTGGAGTTGATATTCCCTTGAGAGGTCCCAACATGAATCCGGGACCATTTATCTTCCTCCAAGGTAATGGTTATCAGAGTCAATCTTGCCTCTACAAGTGCCACACACTACCTCCCAACTACGAGGACACATGTGGATCTTCAACCCAACAGGAAAGGTTACAAATCACAATCATTGAAAGAATGTAACCCATTCAAAACGTGATGCAACCACTGGTAGTGTTGAACAAAACTAGAATTCTATACAGCATATAATCTCTATAACTAAATCCTGATCACAATGTAAAAATTCTGAGCTCAGTTAATATCATCGGAGAATCTATCAAAATTTGTTTTTGGTCGTGAGGATTATCCATGAACCAGTGAGGCTCCTGTAACATTTTGGATACTATGACAACCCTATTTACATTGATTCTTCAGTCAGAGGGCAACACCTCATGCGTGACAAATCATGACAGATCATTCTCAAGACGCATACTGATACTGTAGCTAGCAGAAATGGTTGGTCCTCGAAGGCATGGAGTGCAGTGGATAATCTCTGTATAGTATATATGATTAGCTTTTTGTTCTGGCACTAATTACTACTGCAGACCTGGAATGCCACCCTTCGGATTGGTGGAAAAATCTTGTTGTATGATTTAGGTTCTAGGGATTCTGGAATTTTCAAGGCTTATGTTTGTTTAACTTAAATGTTCATCATCTCTGTTAAATATATGCTGTATTTTATTTTAAACAATGTTTGGTCATAATGGTGTTTTAAGTTTGGTGGACTGTCAATTCTGGTGCTAATATTTAAAGTGATTAGTAGCTATGGAAGTAATTTCTGTATTGAATGGTCAGTGCACATGGTCCCCAATCTTATCAGTCAATATGTTTAATCTCTTAATTGACAGGAATTACCTTCGGGTATGTTTTATTGACAGATTTGGTGAGTCGGCAAATGGTACTCCAAAACCTACCTCTTCTGGAATAGGAGAAGCAAAAATATCGGAAGAAGAAAAGAGGAAAGCAAGGGCTGAGAGGTTTGTTCTTCCAAAATTCAAGAATTTATTTTCTGTCTTCAGATTCCTGAGATTATGATGATGCTATTTTCCTTATCTTGTGTGTCTAATTTACCGTCAGCTTAATTTGCTTAATATTTTTTTCCAAAATTATGATATGCATTTGTTTTACTCCAGAATAATTGGAATTTGATAATGCCCAAATTATTAAACAGGAGTAAAGATAGTTATTTACTCCAAAGAAATATACTTTATACTAATATTGAGCTTTTCAACTAGAACTCGGGTTACAAAATTGAAAAAATGGTTCCTTTTATTCATGTTTCTAGAACAGAGAACATACCTAGCTGGTGGATTTGGGCATATTGGTGCTCACTGATGTCCTATGGCCAAAACACCAGAGTGGTGAATGGATTTCTAGCTTCTAGATGGGAGAAAGTATGTGTTACCATGTACTGATAGAGTGTCCTATAATCATAATCCCAGGAAAGAAATATTGAATATTTCCTTTCCTCTAAATATTTCATCTTTGTGCATCCTGTCAGTAACAGCTCCATTGAAACACTTGGATGTGCTATCCTAGAATCTCATGGATTATTTGCTGAAGTTAAATTTTATTGGACTGGAATTGGAGCATTGATTGAGTTCCATGCACTTTTCAACATTCTGTACACTGTTGCTTTAGCATGCCTCAACCATAAGTATGACATTCCACTATAAGGTTTGGTTTCCGCTACTATTTCTCTCACCTAAAATTATCTTAAGAGTGAGATATAATAAATTCTCCCCCAATTACAGCTTTAGTGAAATTACAGGCTGTTATATCTGAAGAGGTTATTGGAGAGAAGCAAGCAAACGGAGCTAGAGAAAGAAACCAATAAAAAAAACATCGTTCTGTTCAACTGACATCACAATGAAGGTCTAGTGGTAAGTCGAGCTCTCCAGAAATACTTTAGTAGTTCCCAATATTCAATCTACTACTCACAGATTAAAGTACAATGTAAATGGATATGGTGCTAATTGTAACTGATTAAAATATTTGATAGAGAATTAAATGAGAATATCTATTGCCCCAGCCGTCCCCTCACGCCCCCTTCACGCCCCCTCCCGTCCCCTCCCGTCCCCTCACGCCCCCTTCACACCCCCTCCCGTCCCCTCCCGTCCCCTCACGCCCCCTCGACCCCTCTAGATGGGGAAACGTCCCCCTTGACGTCCCCTCCAAATTTTCGAAAATTGGGAGCGTCAGGAAACGTCCCCTAGAAGTCCCCAAGACCCCGAATCGCGGGGGGGCGAGGATTCTAGACCCCTAGGGGGGGGGGGACGAGTCCCTGTGTAACACTGATTTTTAGTCTCTGAGTTTTTCACTGCATCACATTCACTCAAATTAGCAATGACAGATTACGAAACTAAAGACATTGTAGAGCTAAAATTCATGTTCCAACAGAGTTCTATTATGCTTGGGTGTTAGATATTTAGTGATCAAATAATTAAGACTTGTAATAGCTCACCTTGTGGAAAGGTAAAGGTTCTATTGAAGTAGAAACTTTTTTAGTCTCTGATTTTTTCAGTGCATCACTTTCACTCAAATTAGCAATGATAGATTTGTCAAACTTCTTAGAATCTGTCAATAATGAAACATTCAGATCCTGGACATTTTCAAGAGTAAAAATATCAGTGCCAAGTGATTTCCTAATTTTTGATCCACTATTATGATAGTGAGTGGCTTGTTCACATGCCTTTTCAACTTGTAAGTTGGCAAGAAGAAAAACATGCAGTGTATGTGTTGCCACTTCCTCATAACCTGGGTAATTAGAAGTACATGTTATTACACAGAATGCACTTCCAACAGACAAATGTTTTTCAAGTGATGTTTTTCATTTGTGTGGAGAAGAATGGCCACCTTCTTTTAATTCACGTGCTTGTATTGCAGATAACACCTTTTTTGGTGCACAATTAGCTTTACTTGGCTCAGTAATGTCTTTATTGTATAATATAGTACTCACTGAAGTTGTCTTGAGGGAAACAATGTAGCCTTGAAATATCCTCTGGTTCTTGAACTTGAGAGGCCATAAATCGAGTTGTTACACTGCCCATGTAAATTATCTCAGCTTTCTCCATATAAGAAGCTAGTTTATGGTTACATGTATGTGCCATATTTTCACTAGTCCATGGTAACATAGAAGACTCCTCTTCTCTCTGACTCAAGGTTGTTGATGACAACTTTGTAACACTTACCTGGGCATACTTAGGGTTTTTTTTTCCAAACACACTCATTATCGTTCACCATTTCCACATCTCTGACTGCAAACTCCTCTTCCATGACATTTTTATAAACAGATCCTGAATCTTTCAACAACTAATTATTTTCATTGTGCCTGTTAACTAGAATTTTGGTCAGAGATTTTCATTTGGTAAGCACATGAGCAGTCTAAATTGAGAGTTTAGAAGCATTTGCATAGATTCTGGAGTTGTTGCTTCTCACCATACATTTAAAGGTCTCAAATTGCTTGATTTATATGTATTTGCACCTATTTAAAGGTCTCAAATTGCTTGATTTAAAGGTCTCCTCCTCATATGATGTACTATTTTGAATATTCTATTCTTTGCATATCAAACATTATAAAGCCTCTTGCACACTGTTCTCATCTCTTTTATTTGAACATAATTCCGATAATCATTGCATTCATGAAGAAATGATATATTCATGTGAAACCCTATCCAACTACTTCTCTTGGCTAATGCCATCACCTACATCCCATAGAGAATCTGAAAATTGAATGTCGACTTGACCAAAGGCATTGCTTACTTCCTGCTGAGATTGAACAAGAGAATCAAAATCTCTCCTTCCAGGGGTCATTACTCTGTGCTTTGAACTTGAAGTTTGCCTCTTTTCCCTTCTCTTCTATCCCGAGACTCCAAAAACTTGCTTCAGCCCATTCTTTCTGTCTCCTCTGCCCACTGAAATTTCAAAAGCACTTCATCCTCGCCCTTATATGCTCCTTCAGTTTGAAATCCAAATCATCATTTCCACTATTCTTGTTTTCCGTATTTACTTCTGTTGAATCTGTATTTTGTGCTAGGTTATGAGTATATTGTTTTAAATTATTCACTTCAGAACAGAGACCAATCATAAGAATATTTTTATTTTGTGCAGGCCTGCAATCCATGAATGAGGACGAATTGACAGCAAACAATAAACCACATTGCTCAGAGGCATTCAACAAAATTGGAAGATCTTTGGTGTTTTTTCTAAATTCACCCGACTGTTCAGACGCTGGCTTATTCTTCTTACCTGTATTTTCAAACCCATCTCCCAAAATATATAGCCATCTAGAAGGTAATGACTCTTTGAGCCCTTTGAAAATACACCACATAATAATCTCTACCCAATTGTTTGAGCTGCTTATCAACTCACCAATGTCTGGTCCAAACAAGTTTCCTTCAAGGATCAAATTAATTTCCTCTTTTCAAATAGAGTTTAGAAGCATTTGCACAGATTCTGGAGTTGTTGCTTCTGACCATACATTTAAAGGTCTCAAATTGCTTGATTAAAGGTCTCCTCCTCATATGATTTTTACTATTTTGAATATTCTATTCTTTGCATATCAAACATTATAAAGCCTCTTTCACACTATTCTCATCTATTTTATTTGAACATAATTCCGATAATCATTGCATTCATGAAGAAAGGATATATTCATGTGAAACCCTGTCCAGCAGCTTCTCTTGGCTAATGCCATCACCTACATCCCATAGAGAATCCGACAATTGAATGTCGACTTGACCAAAGGCATTGCTTACTTCCTGCTGAGATTGAACAAGAGAATCAAAATCTCTCCTTCCAGGGGTCATTACTTTGTGCTTTGAACTTGAAGTTTGCCTCTTTTCCCTTCTCTTCTATCTCGAGACTCCAAAAACTTGCTGCAGCCCATCCTTTCTGTCTCCTCTGCCCACTGAAATTTCAAAAGCACTTCATCCTCGCCCTTATATGCTCCTTCAGTTTGAAATCCAAAATCATCATTTCCACTATTCTTGTTTTTCGTATTTACTTCTATTGAATCTGTATTTTGTGTTAGGTTATGAGTATATTGTTTTAAATTATTCACTTCAGAACAGACACCAATCATAAGAATATTCTTATTTTGTGCAGGCCTGCAATCCATGACTGAGGAGGAATTGACAGCAAACAATAAACCACATTGCTCAAAGGCATTCAACAAAATTAGCAGATCTTTGGTGTTTTTTCTCAAATTCACCCGACTGTTCAGATGCTGGCTGATTCTTCTTACCTGTATTTTCAAACCCATCTCCCAAAATATATAGCCATCTAGAAGGTAATGACTCTTTGAGCCCTTTGAAAATACACCACATAATAATCTCTGCCCAATTGTTTGAGCTGCTTATCAACTCACCATTGTCTGGTCCAAACAAGTTTCCTTCAAGGATCAAATTAATTTCCTCTTTTCAAATAGAGTTTAGAAGCATTTGCACAGATTCTGGAGTTGTTGCTTCTGACCATACATTTAAAGGTCTCAAATTGCTTGATTTATATGTATTTGCACCTATTTGAACTGAAAGCTATATTGTGCAAAGTTGTTTCAAGCTCAAAAGTATTATCCTGCCTATAGAAGCCTGAACCCCAATAATCCTTGCAGTGGCCACTTTCACCAAGTAGAATGTGTGCTTCATCAACATCATCAAACCTCAAACCTCAATTTCCCTTCCAAGTTTTTCTCTATAACAATTTTTGTGAGTCCTGCTTGCCGGACACCAGTTACAAACTTTCTTTCACTTGAAAATTCACAACAATTCAATTTAAATTAGCCTCACATGGGTTGTATTTCATTTTTAGTATATTTCGCTTGATTATTTCTTTATACAATCTCCCCACTTCTCTTATCCATGTTCCGGCGTTCCTTTGCACCTCTTGGTGCAATTGCTAGTTATAAGAATATTTAAGATTCTAGATCTATCGATTTGAGATGGATATTGAAATATAAATCTGAAAGATTCATGAGATTACTTCATGTTTGATCAGATTTTTTTAATGATAAATGTTATCTTGCAGGAAGATTTCAAAATTTGAAGTCATATTAATTCAGTGCATTGATGCAAATTCATACGCTGATGCGATGTATATGATGGCAATTTCATTTTTTTACAGTTACTTTTAGTTTAATTATATCATTTAGCTCGATGCTTTCCATATATTCAACTAAACCTTTGTTGCTTAACAAGACTTTGTCATTTCAATGTTTTAGTGAAATTGTTTATGGTTTGATACTTTCATACAACCTCTATCAAGTTACATGCACCCTCATTAGAAAAAACAAGAGAATTTTGCTTGCCATGACTATGTTTCTTTGTCATTGTTGACTTAAGAAAGTCTTTTAGCTAAGAAACTAGTTTCAAGGTTATGGCATAACTTGTCATATAAATTGAACAGAATTTATATCCAAAATGTTAACTTGTAAACTACTTCGTTGGTTTTAGGCTTTCCATTTAAAATCTACTTCAGTTTGAACTTTGAATGAGTTGTTCCATAGACTTGAATATTAAGAGATTTTGGTGTAAGGATTAAAAATTAGCCCGTAAGGCCTCTCAATTATTCATTTATTTTATCTAATATAACATTTACTATTAAATTAGAACCACTCGGCACAAATACGTCATAGATCAAGATCATACTTTGTAGAGTGTCATAGAATAAAAATAGGAGCAAGGACATTGAGTTCTTTCAGTTTTCCTGGTTCTTATTCCTTTGGTGTATCTTTGCACCTTTAGGGGCAATTGCTAGTTTAAAGTCTAATTCTTTAAAGGGTGCTAGCTCAATGGAAAAGCACCTGCTTTACAAGCAGGAGGTTGGTGGTTCGATTCCATCGTGCCCTGATATTCATATATAGGGAATGACGAAGATCAGTTTTTGGTGACGGATGCTCTTTTGACCATCACCAATGAGCTTATGGTGACATTTTTCGACCCTCACCAAAATATGAAATGGTGACGGTCAACGAACGCCACCATGTATACACATCAATAGTGATGACCATTAAAGGTCCGTCACCATAAATCGTTGTTGTTTATCTGAAATGGTGAGGGTCACTGTTTGTCATTATAGTAATTATTCGTGACGGACCTTGATGTCACCAATGCGTTTATGGTGACGGTCAATGAACGTCGCTATATATATGCACCAATAGTGACGGCCATGAAAGGTCCATCACAAAAAATCATTGTTGTTCATATGAAATGGTGACGGTCACTATCCGTCATTATAATTAATATTCGTGAAGGACCTTGACTGTCACTACAAAACATACTTTCGGCGACGCCACCTTTGGTGACGTTCAGTTTTTTGGTGACAGAGGCTATTGTCCGTCACCATTGCTCATATGAAATGGTGATGGTCAATATCCATCACTATAAATCATTATTGGTGACGAACCTTGAATGTCACCACAACACCTATACTTTCGGCGACGCCACCTTTGGTGACGTTCAATTTTTTGGTGATGGAGGCTATTGTCCGTCACCATTGCTCATATGCAATGGTGACGGTCACTATCCGTCACTATAAATCATTATTGGTGACGGACTTTGAATGTCACCACAACACCTATACTTTCGGCGACGCCACCTTTGGTGACGTTCAGTTTTTGGTGACGAAGGCTCTTTTGACCCTCACCAATGAGCTTATGGTGACCATTTTCGCCCCTCACCAATGTCCTTTTTTCTTGTAGTGATTTTCACCCCCTTGCATGCCCTCGTGCTCTCAAACGGGGTCTGCATTGGTACTGCCACCAATAATCAGGCCGAATATGATGCAATGTGTGGTCTCTTAGCCGATGCCCTCTTTCATCGCATCCTCCATCTGCATGTTCGTTTAGATTCCCTACTTCTTGTCGTGCAACTAAATGGTGTCTATCGTGTGCGTAATCTTGTGCTGTTTAGACGATATTTACGAGTGAAACTCTTGATACGTGAATTCGAAACCATAACTTTCAACCATGTACCTCGAGAACAGAATCACTATGTATATAGTATTGCAAACCATGTTCTAGATTGGCATTTATCACACGCATTTCATACAAGACAATAACATTCATAATCATTAAAAAATATGCATATCCATAATATGTGTCGCAAAACATGTGTTTAGAGTCCATCTACTACGAAAGGTGACCTTCCCTGCTTGCTGTTCTGACTCAAAATTGGGGGCACCACGCTACATACACACTAAGGGGCACCACACCGCACACCTAATCACTATACAAAAGGCGGATCCAGGAGCCAATGGCTCTCTGGAAAGCACCGCCAGATCCCTTGTGTCCTACGACGGCCATCGCCATGCGCCGCATGACACCTCGCCATTCCGAGGGTAGACCAATACATGGCTCTATGTACTGGTCGTCTAAGTCTTGCCACCCGCGCTCTGACACTCCGGTCAGCACCCTCTCGCATCTATGGTGGATGTCCTCCAGAAGGGCAGTCGCATCCTCATTATGCGCTGCTCTCGACCCACTTGGACCTACAGCTCCAGATGCTGCCGGTCGTCCCATATATCCGGCCAGTTTTACCAGAGCTATATCTGCATACCAAAAGTACATGAATCAGTACCCTATCTACTATTCATTAACTTTAACATGCCTGAAAAAGAATAGTTACTTGTCACTTACCATCGGGTCCCCATACTCGACTAGGCGGAAGTGGTAGGTCTGTATCCCCACAATAACTCATCCCACTATAGGGATAGTCGTCTATGTATAACGGCATCTGATCCCAATGGGCAAAGAACTCAGGTCAAAACACCCATCTGACCGCCCCTCCTCCTCTGCACAGTAGGTGCCCCCACCGGCGCATCCTGGGCTCCCTCGAGCCCCCATCTGGGAGCTGTATACGAGGTTGTAAGGTCAGGATCTTCTCAAAAAAGAAGGAACACAATAAATTCCCATACGAGCAATCATGGTTCACTTGCCGCTTGCACAACGACAGCTGTCGTTTTAACGACACCAACATCATTTGGACCCACCCATAGTAGGTCCCACTCAACACACTCTCCACAATCATCATCTGCCCCCCAGTGATGTGATGGAACGCCTGGTTGCCCAGGATCCGCAGCACTGCTACGACCACTGCACGGGTGTCTAATATCTCTAAGTCCCCGATCGATATCTGAGTCCCTTTGACTTGGAGACCCGGTCAACAATGTCGCTCCACAAACTCCATGATGTTCCGCCCCCGCGGTAACACTGGCTGCGTATTTCCCACCATCCCAAGTGGCGGGAGACCAGTCAGGAAATACAGGTCCTGGACTGTCAATTCGATCCTGTGCCCCTGAACTATAAAGACCTCATGATCTGGATCCCAATAACTGACAATCCGGGCTAACAAGGGCTCCCCAGCTCTCATCAAAGGGTTCTCCAAAAACTTTAGAACCCCAAACCTGGCCAAGACACGACGGACACCCTGATCTGTTTGGATCTCTGTCCGTAATGTGCCCAGGTCTCTCTCTCTCCAGTTGACCCGTATATCTGCCATAGCTACACAAAAACATCATCTTTGTTAGTATACAGATAGGAAACACTGTAACCAATCACAAAAACCCAAATCTCAGCCCTAACACAGCACTGAAATCCCCTTCATCCTCCAGGTCGCACTTTTCTGCCCAATCCTGGGCCAGGTCGCAGTTTTTGGCTCAAAACCTACGTCCCAGGTCGTAGTTTTTGGCCCAAAAGGTGCGACCCAGCCGTAGAGATGAAGGAGGGTCTGTTTCTGAGATTCTGGGCCCTAATCTGAACTTTCAATCCATCAAAATGAAAGAGTAAGGTTAGGCCTCTTACCTGCAACTGACAGATCTTGATTCCAACGGTCGGTTTGTCCGCTACGCTCGCCACAAGATTTAGGGCCTTCTCTCATCTCTACATTCACCACAGCAACACTAGCAAATGAGTGGATTTGGAGGGAAAACTGTCTTATTAAAAGAGAACCCTTGTTTCTTTTTTCGCCTGCTGGGTCCATACCGTAGCTCCGTTTGACAAACCGTCTGCACCGTTGGAAAGCTCTCACCGAGCCCTCAAATGGGTATCTGTTAGTTTTTTCTGATTTGATACTTCACCAGGACACATTTTGTCCAATATGGGTCACGTCACCTCCACCCAAAATCTAATTTCCTCACTTACAACACTTGTACTTGGGGCACCACTTTGCCTCCATACTTGTCTTTGTTTGTGTCGATTTTCGTCATGAGATATCATCTTGTACTCATGTTTTTCGGGTCCCGCATGGGCTTTTTTCTGTGTGGCAGCACCATTGAGTCGCCCTTGTTTAGAGCATCCAAGTTGAGTCATCATTACATTCATGGAGTCTATCCCGAGTCCCTTTGTACCCCGCTATAGTCCTCCATCCTTCATTGCTTGATCCCTCTCTTGTGTCGCACATTATGGCCTTCAGTCCCACTGTCCCCTATCCCTCATGATATTGTGTCAGTCGCTGCCATGTCATTCATGCCCTTTATGCTCTAACAAGGGAAGTCGTCCATTCGCTACTCAGTCCCCTCCATTTCATCATCATCATTGGTATTAGTCTGTCAGTCGCTCGACTATTTTCTCTCGTGCCTTAGTTGAGGATCTCTCATTGCCTCACCTATGGCGGACCTCCTTCTGTCGACATCATCTCATTCATTCCAGAAGACCGGTCTAGAGGGCGGTGTACCTTGGTTCCAGCTTCCACTTTTGTTCGGTGCCTCGGATCAGGCAAAGGGTTTTCTCATTACCCTTTGACTTGATTTTTTCTCAGCTCCAGCTCCTTTAAGCATGATCGAGATCCATATACTTGATGGTTCAGTGATGCAGCAGCAGCTCTTGGTGATTCTCGGGTGTGTGTGAGATGTCTCAGCCCTCATGAGGGGGTGGCCCTGCAGGTAGCCCCCTACATGCCCGAATGACCTCTTCATTACAGCCTTTGATGCAGCTCCATATATTTGATGATGTCGGCCTTAGCCGCTTGCAGCGCCTCTTTTATTTGCATGTATCAGTCAGATTTTGCGAGCCCTCCCCCATTTTCAGGGGGCATTTGGGTTGTATTTGTATCTCATGTACTCAGATATTATTGTATAAGTCCTGGCTATTATCCCAGGCACAGCATGTATGTGGGATCCCTCATTGTATTTTTATCTGGCTCATGTTTATGCCGGCTGTACTTTATGGTTCGGTCCCTTGTTTACTGGACACACTATTCTTTTGTACTTTGTCTCGGCGGGCATAGGTATGCCTCCCCCGCCGCCTTTAGCACAGGTACCCTCTCATAAAAAGAGACTTGTTGCACCTGTAAGTCTCATCTCCTCAGGGTCTAGTCCTTCAGCACATTAGTCTACCTCACATCTCTCTCTCTTACTTCCCTTTTGATGTCTGGTGATTGAGTTCTTACAACGTACTTCGGTCATACGATTTGCTCCTAACACTCGCACGCTGGGGGGCAATCTGTTACACCATTTTTTGGTCATCTCACCTACTATCATTAAATGGACCCAAGTACACCATGTAAGACCAATTTTACCCTAAGTAAAATTGCCTTCACTATGTAAAATAACTTAATAAAACACATTTATTAGGTTGTTTATGGTCTAAACAGGAAACCCCAAAAGGAAATATAAAACAAACCTATATTTGTTTGATTTTCCTAGTCATGTTTAACCCAAAACAAAGAAATTAATTAGATAAACCTTTATTTATCTTATTATTTTCTAGGAATAATTATTTAAACCTTATTTAAATAATATTCCTTGTTAAATATGACTAAATCACCCATAAATAATTAAATAAATCATTATTTATTTGATTATCTTTTAACCACCTCCTTAAAATGATAAATAAATCATTTATTTATTTATTATTCATAAATAAAGGGATTTGACCCAAGTCAAATACTTTTTCCCTCCAACAAATATAATAAAATATTCCATAAAAGGTGGATCTAGATTTGGTTTCTAGAATGACCCAATATTTTGTTATAAATAGGAGGGTTTTTCCTACCATTCTTCACATTTTTTTGCCTATTAGATCACTCTGGATCTAAACTCTTGGTCTGACTTTGAGCCATTATTATTGTCATATTCTTCATTATTTGTTGTGTGAGCTCCCTTTGAGTTCTATCTTTGTCTGGGTTTTCTACACCAACAGGAGAGAGAAATGCTAGATCTGAAGTGCTGAGGACTTCCAAGAACCCATCCCATTGAGAAGAATTGGAAACACCTTCTTGCTTTCCTCCCAGGTGCCCTTAATACAAAAAATTCTTTCAAAAATTGTTCTTGTCTTGTCTATTGGATATACGGAGCAAAACCTTCTTTTTACTGCTTAATGTATTTTTATGCATAGATCTGGTTTTTGCAGCACTTGTCTTGGTCAACTAACTGCAGCTCTGAAGATATTGGCAGCCATATTTGATGTTAGGGCTATTAGTTATGCGTAGCTAAAGTGGTCTTTTTTCGTACGCTTCAACAAAAGATTCATACTAACAGGGACAAATAAAGGCAGTCTTATGCTGATCTTCTGGACGGATAGTAATCTGATTATATCCGGAGAAACCGTCCATGAAGGAGAAAATCTCATTACCGGCACACTCGTCAATGATCTGATCGATAAATGGTGTGGGGTAATTATCTTTAGGACATGCTTTATTTAGGTCTCTAAAATCAATGCACACTCGAATCGTTCCTTGCTTTTTATCTACGGGAACGGGATTTGAAACCCATTCAGTCAAAGGAACAGGGAAGAAAAAAGAAGGGAAAATGAATCCCGCCTTCGCGGCTTCTCCACCTCGGCTTGCTTTGATAGGCTTTGTCTTTTGTCTTCCTAGGATTGGCCCATCTATGAAGCTTTGCCTCACGAGCTTAGCATTTTCATAAGTCTTGATCTCATATTTGGACAATAGATGGATCTATAGGGCATTTCCTCATAAGACCAACTGAGCCCATCCCTATACTCTTTAAGAGCTCGGTGTAAATCGGAATCTCTTCACGGGAAATTCGGCCTCAGTGAACATTCTCAATAATATTGGATCCTGATATTCCTGGGATAGTAGGAGAAATCACCGACCATGTTCCTTGACTCAGCTGTTGGTGCTCAAAGGGGTTGATCTTGGCGAAGCAAGGGACTAGAGATGGGAGGACTTGGAAAACTTGTTTCAACTTTGCTCAAATCAAGTAAAAAGTAAGACCAATGATGCAAATCATCCCACGGTCTCTCTATACCAGTCATAGCTTCCAGGATGGCCTCTTCAGATGGAAGAGTGGTATCAAGGCAATCCTGGGTAAAAGAAGAACTAAGTGCCCAAGCCGGAGCCACATCTCCATCCAACTCTTCCGGTGAGAGAGGAGCTGGGATGGATTCTGCGGAGTCAACAATAGACTGATAAGCAATCTCAGCTGCAGACATTGGAAATTCCATTCCACCCACTTGACCTTCCGCTAATGTGGCAGTAGGGGAAGGTAAGGTCCAAGGGTCCGAAAAATAATGAGTTATAAAGAACTCTCTTCGAAGAGGAGCCTTGGAGGATGAAATTGCATTAATATGAATCGTAGGAGGAGGAATATCGAAAGTACCCATCAAGGAAGAATACATTCCAACCCCTAAATTCTCAACAGGCACCTTAGTATTATCCAACTTTGGAACAGATGAGTCAGTAGACGCATTCGGGTCTACAGGAGGACAGTCCAGTTGGTCCACTGTAACAATCCTCCCTTCGTGAGGGAAACAAATAATCCGAAATAATGAGGATGCAATGACATCCATCTCATAAATCCAGTTTCTCCCCAACAGAAGGTTGTAGTCCAAGCTTGCATCAACTACCTCAACCTCTATATTCACAGTTTTTCCCCCAACACAGATAGGCAAAGCTGGGACAATACCATGCAGTCTGTGAGAATGACCATCAAACGCAGTCAGAAGAGTGGTAGATGGAACAACTTTGGGAGATCCAATCGTCTTCCAACATGTGAGAGACATCACGCATGTGGAAGCACCCTCATCAACAACCGTCCGAAAGATATTGCACTTCCGGTATGATGATTTAATATGAAAATCCATATGATGGGGGATTCTCTTCTTAAAATTAGTCATATCAAATGTAATCAGAAGAGAATTTTTTGGATCAATAGCCCCAATGGCAGTGAGAAAAGCACTGCGCTGAGCCAGACAAGACTGGAGCACCTCTAAAGCCGACATGGCACAAGAACTCTGCCCCAGATCTTCCACAATAGAGTAGTTCTGGGCAGCCCTAGCGTTTGGATTAATCGTCGAACGCTTGGTAGATGCTTTGGGCATCCGAGGTATAGGCTCAACAGTAAGCCTCGTAATATGAAGCGGTTCAGTAGCATCAGGAGCATCCTTAGCTTTCGAAGACACTTCTCCGCCATAATCATGAGATCTCGTAGCGACATCCACGTGAGCACCCATCATGAATATGTTCGATGGAATTTCCCCTTCCTGGGTGCCCCCAGAGGAAGCCCCAGGATTTTGATTCACGCCAACAACTAGTTGTTGCCCTTGGGGAAAAGGGTTTGTTAACACAGCCTGGGAACTGGAAGAACCCTGCTGAGCTAACAAGCGCTGCGCATCTTGAATTTTAGGGCAAAGGTGTGTGAGATGGTCTCCAGCACATAGTTTGCATGGAAAATTCACTTTCTTTTTATCCTTTTGACCCTCACCAACATGCTCGTTGGTTTTATTCGCATTACCCTTCCCATTCTTGCCCTTTTTCTTATTATTCTGTCCTTTATTCTTCCCTTTGGATTGTTGATTTCCTTTGGGATCGAAAGTTTGGACAGCATTTATCGACAAAGATTGGGAAGGCGATGACTCAGCTGGTACAGCCTGGCCAGAAGGAGCAGATTTTATAGACAACTGTTGTAACTGAGTAAGCAAGTTGGCTGCACCACTATTGATCGACCCAATAAGTCCATCACCATGAGGACCAGGCTTAGTTTTGGATAAATCTAATTTGGAGCGAGGAGCATTAGGCAAATATTTATGAAGGACCCCAGACTGAAAATATATCAGTTCCAACTGCTGGGCCCTAAAAATAGCCTGCTCCTCAGAAAATACCCCGGACAGGGATACATCTTTAGAAATGTCTGACTGCAAAGATTTTAGAAACCATTCCAAAAGGAATTCTCCTAGAATATGAGCTTTAATAAGCCTCTTCCTTCTCTGCCATTCCTGAATGTGGTCAGAAATGTGGGTTGCGTCGTCCTGCTTAAAATTAGCCAGGAGTTCAGTCCCGGCATCATAATGGACGGGCAACTGGAAATGGTTTAGAAATGTAACAGCCAGTTCTCCAAATGTAGCAAAACTGCCCCCAGTTAGCTCAATATACCATTTGGCAGCGTTTCCAGTTAGGGTGCGTTGAAACAATCTCAACCTATTCGAATCATCGATCAGGGAGTTAGAAAAACACCATAAATGGAAGGTGGTGATGTGGTCAGCCGGATCTTCTCCATTCTTACCTTCAAACTTTGGAATGTCTAAAGGAAGTTTGGTGGGAACCGGAGGCCACCCCAGACTATAATGGATCGGATCATTAGTCAATTTCGACAGATCTGGAAATTTTAACGTTGCCAGAAAAGGTAAACGAGGCGGAGCCTGAGGATTCCATCCTTGATAGGATGAATTCCCAACATTCTGAAAATAATACCCTGGATTTGATGAGGCACCAGGTTGCCAGAAAGAACTCGTAGAAAAAGGAGAAGAACCTCCTCCCAACGCAGAGTTACCAAAGACCGGACCAGTTCCCCCCACTGAAGTATGAAATGAAGATGAAAGCCCCTGATAGGGGTTCCAGGCATTAGAAAGAGGGGAAAAGGTCTGATAAGCACTCGATGAAGGGAAAGAAGCATTCCCTTGGTGACCAGCGTAAAACTAATTCCCTGCCCCCGCTGTAGTGAATACAGGGTTCCAACCTGTAAAAGTAGTCGAATTCTGACCTCCATACCAAGGGTTGAAACTCTGGGTCTAAGAAGTAAACGGAAAGGACCCTAAATAAGGATTCGAACTAGGAATGTGCCCAGTTCCAAAGGGTAACCCTTGAAAAGAAGCTGATCCACTAGCCATGGAAGACATGGGTGTAGATGCAGCTGCAGCAGCGGAAAAGGAAAAAGAAGGAATCCCACTAGTGGGCATTCCAAAACAGAAGGGACCAGATTGGGAAGCATGTGCTTGGGTGAAACCAGAGCCAAACACAGCAGTACTGGAAGCAATCGAAGATATAGCAATAGTGCCCCCTCCTTCAATAGAAGCAGGAGTCTGAATGTCTGCAGCACTCACAGCAGAAGCCGCGTTCCCAGTCGTGGCCATCGAAAGGTATGTATAATACGAAGGATCTTCCGGTCTCTCTGACTCAGGTCCAATGTATTCAACAAGGAGGAAGAGGAGATGGAAGTGACACAGAGGGTTCAGGTACTTCCTCTATTTGAACTTCTTCTTCCTGTGGAAATAAAACTCGCAAGGTGAGCAGAGCGCTCCTCTCGAAACCAACACCAGAACCAGCTACGAAACCTTCAGACCCTTGTGGAGGATCTCTCTCCACTGCGTCAGACATCACATGGTGGTACCCACCTGCTAAATCACTCCTACGCCTTCTTGAAGAAGGCTCTGAACTCTCGGGAGATAACCCCCGGATTCTCCTCGATCGACGAGGCGCTTGATCAGCCACTTTAACAAATTTTAATTAGACTCAAAAAGTATAAAGCTAGGCAAGCTAGGAGCAAAGAGCACTCACTAAAAAGAAATCCCTGAGATACAATCAAGTAAACAGCCTTCAGGTATTTCCGCTCCGGGTGATTAGGACCGGACACCAAAATACAAGAAAGCGAAATATAGGACCTCCCGAAAGTAGTCTGGGATAATTACGGCCCAGGCCTACTAGCGAAGGTAACAGAAACAGTTACGCCGACCTCCTAATGACAGCCTTTGCCAGCACAAGTACCCAATTTTTGCAAGGGCACCCCCCAGAAGTACTGCCGAAAGTGATACGACGTCTGCCTCAAGTACCACGGGTATTCCCCCCCCCGCAGTCACCTATGTGGAACCTAGGAGTGGTAACTATGGGCACCAATCTGTGTCAAAAGCCGGGCGAAACGGTCTCGAGGTCAGATTCAGCAAATCAGAGAGGGGGTATCTCTCTTCTCAGCCTTCACTTCCCCTCGCACTTGACTCTCTGGAGGAGAGCTTTCCCGGTCCACCTAACGGAGTTGGATTTCGCTCAATTAATCAACTTCTATGTTTTGTTTGAGCGGCCTTGGAGGGTTAACTCTCCACTCACCTAATCCAAGGCCCTACAACCTAGCTAGTTGGTGTATGACACTTAAAAAACTTGCTAGTTGCTTTTAAATTATATCGCTTATTTTAATTGGCTGTTATGTTAAGTCAAAGGGATACGGAAATGAAACTTGTGGTGTTTTGACGCAGAAAAGAAATTAATAAAAACCAAACTACATGCAAATGCAGTAATTGTCTTTCGATGAAACGCAACTTCTACACAGGTTCTACGAGACTAAAAAAAAATATTTTTCTTTTCAGATAACAAACTTCACACTCACAAAAACTATGAAAATGACTAAATGCTTAAGTGCACCTGATTCAAATCACTAAGAGCATGCAAATTCTAAGATGCAAAATCTACTAAAGCAGAGAGAAATTTCCCAAAGATCCTTCAGTTTTATCTCTTTTTGGTTGTCCAGAAAGCTAGTTCCCAAAATCAAAAACTCTTAATATAAAGACACCAAAACGCTTGAAACAAGAGGAAGAAACCAATGACAATTCCTTTCCAAAATCAAGTCAAAAACCAAAGGCAATAAACCTCAACAAAGCTTCAAAAGATATAATAAAACGAAAACAAAAACGCAAAACAAAAGCAAATGCCAAAACGAAATGTTTTTTGAGCTTTTGAATTTTATAAAATAAGAGTTCGGAAAAGACCAAGAAAAACTATCAAATCCCAAGCCAAACAACTCTGAATTTCAAGCAAAAACTTCAAAAATGCTCCAAATCTTATAGGGCTAGCTAGTAGCAATATTTATATGAACACAAGAAGACAAGAAACTCAATCACTCAGCCTAGAAGAATAGTACAACCTTGAAGCAAACAAAAACTTCAAAGAACCAAGAAAGACTCTTCAAAAATTGCAACAAGACCTAGTCAACTAAACTCAAGAAAACCAACCAAGAAATGGGCAAAAATCGAAGTGCAAAGCAAGACACAAAGGTAGGAAAGAGTAAATGAGCAGAAGCTCTCTGTTCTGATGAAGCAGAACAGCCAAGAATCTCCAGAAAGAGATCTTGTTACTCGACCTAGAAATGCAAGCACAAGAAACAAACTTTGCCAAATAAGCTAGTTTTCAACCAAGCAAGAGAGAGAAAAGACGCAAGACCACTTTCAACACAATCCAGAGGATACAAAGACACTGTAGAAACAGGCCTCCATAGGCAGACAAGACTAAAAAGCCAAGAAACCTAAAATTTCAAAATTGACCCAGAAATACGCAACTTGACAGTTATGAAACAAGCGTGCATACGCGACTGCGTTAAAGGAAACTCGCGTATACGCGACTACCTTTAACAAAAACTGCGTGTATATGCGTCTGTGTGCAGACAAACCCGCGTATGAAAAGGTAAATAATGAAAAATAAAAAAGATCAAGCCTGGATAAGGAACTAGGTCTTCAGTCTGACTGAGAAAGAGTTAACTGGACTGGAAATAAAAGTTAAAACTGTTGGAAACCTATCAAACAGCTGAAACCACCCAACAGGGGAATCACAAGAATGTGGTCCCCAGCAGAGTCGCCAGTTCTGTTTCGGGGAAAAACACCCTAGAGGTTTGTTGGGTCAAAACCTCCACATAGCAGGGCATGCTATTCAGAAGGACTCACACACAACCATACTTGAAATGCAAAAAACCAGATAACAATGATAGCAGAACTCACCCGTAGTCCTACGTTCGATGTAGATCTCGCGGGGTACAAACCCCCAGCAACCCTTCTTCCTGCTTCAACCTTAAAAACAAGAAAGAATGTGCACGGAAACCTAGTTGTACAGCATATACTTCTCCTAAACGTTAGTGCAATCCATGTGAAACATTATATAAACCATAATAAATGCTTAAATGATCATCTTTTCACACATACAAATAGATACTAACACAGAAGTTCAGGGACAAGATGGTTCTTCATTATTATGAACAGCATGTACAGAAGTAAAGAGTGGAGAGATCACCTGAATCCTTCCACGATCTTCGAGCAGACCGTCGTCCGGATCCGTCCCGCCCTTGCCTCACTAAGATACTTTCAAGACTTGTGCACTCGAGATGGCATATAAACGGATGAACATCTCCAGGAAACAAGGGTTTCCTGTATAAATCTGGGAAAGTGCAGGAGGCACGGGAATTCAGACTTGAATTGGGATTCCAACAGAGTATAATGTCTATAAAATTTCTCTCTTCCTTAGGCCATGCACATGAGGGGCTTTTATACTCCCTCAAAGTAGTTTCAATCAGTTGGAAACAGTTGGCCACGTGCTGGGGTGGTTGAACTACTGGAGTAACCATCAACCCAGCCCGAAAATAGGGAATTTTTATATATTTTTTAATGATTTTAATGGCATACGCGGAAAATTACATGTGGACTCGCGTATACACGCGGAAAATTCTGGGCATAACTGCGTATGGGAATTTTAACACTGTTTTTTAGTGAATTTTGTTCAAGTCTATAGGAATGGGTGCCCAAAGCCATAAAGACAATCATGAATCACATGAGGGTGAAAAATGATGCTATAACACCCTCTGTAAAATATGATCCATCTTGGGGAGAGGGTAGTTATATTTTAGGGACATCTTATTTAAGTTCCGAAAATCAACACAAAGTCTGATTTCCCTTGTCTCTTCCCTAGTGGGAACTAAGTTTGAAACCCAATCAGAATATTTGATAGGTGCAATAATCTGAGCTTCATACATCCTCTTTACCTCTTTTTCAATCAAAGGCATTAAAACTAGATTGATTCTTCTAAGCTTCTGTTTGAAAAGTTTTTAATCTTATTTTATAAGTATTTTGTGTTGTATTATGCTAGTGTCATAAGATTTTAAGTCTTCATAACTCCACACAAATACATCCTGAAATTCTTTAAACAAAGCTATGTATTTCAATTTTTCTTCTTGAGATAGGGCTTTTGAAATTTTAATGAGTTTTGGCCTTTGTTCTGTTCCTATATTGCATTCTTCTATATCTGATCTTAATAGTTCCATCTTTGGTTTTCTTGCAACGTCATTTGAATCAAAAAAATATTCTAATGGGGCTAATCGCTTAGGTAAAAAGTTGTTTTTAAGGTTTAAAATGTCAGAATCATCATCTGCTAATTCTTCTATTTCTAATTTTTCTAGTTTATCTATTTCTACTTGAGTGAATTTAGTGGGTTTAGTGAAATCTGAGTTATTTACATCCTATCTCATCTACTGTACAATTTGTGTCTATGTTACAATTCTGAAATTCTCCCTCAACATTCATAACATGATAGATTTGTTCATCCTGTGAAAATATTTGCCAATATTTTAGATTTTCTGGTATAGTAGGCCTGTGTTTTACCTCTGTTGTATATTAGTGATTTGGTTGAAAAGACAGATTACAAGTACTAGCAAAAGTTGTTAAATTGTGTGCTTGTATGTTTTGTTTTCTAAGAATTACAACGAAGTCACACTCAAGCAATTCTTTAATCAGATCTAAAATTGTTTCTCTATATTGGCTTAATCTAGGATTATATACAGAATATTCTCCTCTAATTTGTTTTACAATTAAATCAGAGTCTCCCATGATAGAAACTCTTTTGCCTCCTAAATTTCTAACAATCTGCAATCCTAAAATTAGAGCTTCACATTATGCCATGTTGTTTGTACATTTGAAGTTTCATCTAAATGCATGACCTTCAGAATGGTTGTTTTCCATGTTTTTGAATCCAAACTCCTGCTCCTGCTCCTAATTTATTCACTGATCCATCAAAGTCTAGATTCCACATTGATTCATGAAATATGTTCTCACTATCTGGGTATTTCTTTTTCTGTTTTAATTATGTGTAGTTCTCTGTGCCAATTTCAGAATTACATAAAATGAAAGAGTCCATATCAGTAGGTGTAGAATAGATAGGATAGTTTTGAGGTCCTTCTACACTACTAACTGTTACACAGCATTTTTTCATTGTCCCTGCAATCCCCATCTCGCCCATTGGAGGGTCATTTTCATGATCAATAAGCAGTTTCATGCCTTCCAAAGACCATCATTGTATCCCTTTAAATTAGAGTAATATTCCTTATTTTGACAATTCCCTGAGCAGACTCAAAAACCCTTGTTTATACCTGGGCCCGAGTAGTCAGTTATGCCCTCGCGCCGAAGAGGAAGATTAACACTGGGCCCCGCACCAGCTGGCGCTCTGTCTTAGTTAGCCACCCACGCCAAGTTGTTTATGGAATGTTTTTTAAAAATAGAGGTGGAGATTCCATTCCAACAACTTTGAGGATGAGTCATTGGGAGTGGTTGAACCGATAAACCACGGACTTCCTCCTTTGGTTTATGGTTTCCACCTCTTATGGGAACCTCCTAAAGGATAGGCCTCCCTCCCACCTTTGTAGGGATCCTAACCTCCTCCTTTTCCTCTATAAAAGAATTTATCTCTCTTTGTATAAGCTAGCTGAACTTGGATAATTGCACATACTATAGCAGAACTTCTGAAGAGATAGAATAAGAAGGAATTACGTTGAGAGAGCTTGAGTCTATGCCTTCTAAGAGAGCTTGAGTTCATGCCTTCATCCCGTCCAAATTCCCTGACGAGCATCTGAGACGCGCTTCGGCTGAACCCCGCTAGAGGAGACTGCGACGTCAAAGCGTTGGTTGTATCTCTTTCTTCTATTAATACATATACGTGACTATTGTTTGGTTCCAATTTGGTATTATGTTAGATGTTTAATGCAATATGCTTACCCCTCTTTGACTGGCTAGTATTTATGAGTGAAATCATTATGTCATACACTGTTCTTGTTTGTTGTTCTATGTGCAGGTATCCGAGCATGACTGCGGAAGGATTGTGACTTGCGAAGGCAAGAGCGAGAGGCCACCACTACTACAGAAATGACGACAGTGTTGGAATCCAGGTAGGTCGATCTACCGTGTCCTCTTTCATTCAGTAATTAGGAATCAACACTCTAGCATGTCTCTTTGTTTCTAGACCCACTCTAGGGTAGAGGGATCGTCTCTATCCACAGAGAGGATTTACCTGCTTAACAAATTGGCGACTCCACTGGGGATCAGTATGCGTTTTTCGTTTCATCTTGTTGGGTCAGTTTCAATCATTGATTTTCTTATTTGTCTTTTTCTGGTTTGCTTGCTTAGTTTACCTCCTCTGTTCAGCTCCAGAGTGTCAAGATTGACCTCTGCTCATTAAGTTTTGGTTTTTCCCTTTTTTCCCATAGTTAACCGGCTTGGCGCGTTTTTCGTCTGAACAGTCGCACTAATTGGCGCAGGTTGCTTTTGTTGCAGTCGCACTAGCCCCTGTTTGGTGTTGCATACAACCTTACAGTCGCGCCGACCCCTGTAGGATTTGGTTTGACCTACTTAATGAGTTTTTTGGTCAATTGTGCTTGCTTCTGGGTTATTTTTTTGTATAATTATGCCTTTAGGATTGTTTTGACTGCTCTCGGCTTGTTTTTCTCAATCATTTTCCTATTTTCCTATCAGTGTAGATTAAGGCTTTAGGGTTTCTAAGTGTCTGGGTACACTAAGCCTTCTGTTTGGAAACCAAGTCGTTTTGATTATTGTCAATCTCATTCCTGGGTTAATTGCACTGAGTTTTCTTGATCCCTTTGAGTGTTCTCTTTTGTTGGAAGATCATTTCGGTTTTCGATTGATTCTTTTCCTTATTGCTCCAAGCATAGATTACATTGCTTTTTTTGTGTCATTTTGAAAACTTTCTCTTGGTTTGGAAGATTGCAGTGTTAGTTTGAGTGCTTTCTTGTGTTTGTTTTGTGTTTCATTGAGTCATTCAATTTCAATTCTTACACCATACTCAAGCTAGTGTTTGTTTTCATTTTTTTTTATGTAATTAGTGCATCATGTACTTCCTTTCATTGAAAAATTTAAAAAAAAAAACATGTTTTGCATTATTTCTTTGCATCGAAAGTGAAATATTCTTTTGCATAACTAGCGTTTGATTGTCTAAGAAAGAGTTTCATTTTCGTTTGATTGTGTTAGATGCATTATTGGATTTCTTCACATACTTTCATTGTTTGCTTTTGTTTGAAATATCTCTATCCTTCTCGTAACAAGCATTCATTGAATCGGAAATGACGTTCATTTGCATATAGCTTGCATTTAGGAAATTTGAGATCCAAATTCGATAGGGCCTTAAAACTGAAACATAATCCAAGATCAACTTTAAAATTCATTCAATTAACCTAAGGAATCATTGAAACATAACACAAACATTTTTAGAGGTCTAGGTTAGTGACGTGTGTTGTTCCTTGAGAAACAATTCTTGGCTGTGTACAAGAATCCGTGCTCAAGACATTAAAGATTATGTCACAAAAATGTATATATGTGTCTCTGTTTCTTAACCCTTTAAATGTTAGTAATATATTTCCCAAATATCAAGTCTTTAGTAGCCATGCAATGCCATATTCCCTTTATACTGAAGTGAACAGATGAAAGACAGAGAAAGAAAAGGATTTTAACTTGTCATGCTGCGTTACACAGAAACTGTCATTATAAAATCCAGAGGAAGTGGAAAACATATAAGTTAAAGAAGAGGAGCGCCCATTAAGGATATTTAACTCTTAGACATATAAATATCAAGAGACCTACAGCTCTAATCACTCTACTTTATTCACAGAAATGTAAATGAAATGGAAACCAAGAAAACTCTTCAACATAGATGGAATATTGGAAACTTGCAAAACTTCTTTATTCATTCGATATTGCTCAGTACAAAATTAGCCTTCAAAGGTTCAAAACTCGGAACCTTCTTCCTTCCTTAATATGTCTTTAAATACAATCTGAACCAAATGGTTTCAGTTATAAAACTGATTCTAACTGACTGTAACTACTTAACTACTTTCTGTCACGGAGGTATATGCCTCAGAAACATTTCATTACATTGCATCATTTGACTTGAAAATAAAATAAAAGATGACAAATCCTAATCTAAAGGAACTGATGTTCCTGGAACAGCAACTGACTCAATGATTTCTTGCGGCTGTATGGTCACTTGTGGCTGCTTGGCGGGAAATCATTTTTCTGTATCAATAGTAAATTTCTTACATTCCTTCCAGAGCTTGTCTTGAGTTATTGGAGCATTCTTATAACGATGATATTCTACTGTGAAGGCAACAATATGACTGTGAGTGAGGTTACTTGTGAACAATGTTTTCACCATCCACAGTAGAAGGAAATGTCTTTGCAAGAAATTGAAGACTGTTTCTCCCTTTAGTATCTGCGTCTTCTCATGTCGGCCATCTGCTCTGCTTTTTGCAAACACCAACTGGTCTTCATACAACTTCCAGGACATAAATTCACCTCCCTCCTTCCAGCATGAGGGCAAACCAGTTCTTATCAATTTATCAAATGAAATGTCAAATTTCTTAATCACCTCTTTGATTACCTGTAGCCACTTCTCTGATGCTTTCAGAAGATCGTTTTTAATGATCATTTTGCTTATTTCCTCAGCATAAAAATACCTGTCTTGTATCCCCATCTCTTGCAACTCTTCATCTGTTTTGGAATTAATAAAATTCATGAATCTCTTGGCCCAATTTGATCTTTTGATTGCAGCTGGCTTGTCTGATGACAGTTCCTTTTCGTGATCAGCAACAATACCTTTCTCTCTGGCAATTACTTTTATGGAATCCCATTTTGCTTGTATTTCAGAAATGATCTCATTCCAGATGAGATCCTTAGCTTTAATAAGGGAAATATTTCCCTTCAATTTCTCTTTGAGTTCCTTGATTTCTTCTTCTGCTTTGTGTAGCTTCTGCTCATTTTCACTTGCCTTTTCTTCCCATCCCTGCATTAATCTCAGAGCTGTATCCTTTTCAGACTGGGCCTGTTTGCAATATCTCTCCGCCATTTTTAGCTCTGTATTCAATTGAGCAACTTGGAATTGTGGATCGGCCGCACCTGCAGAAAAATCAAAAGTACAAGTGTGGTTCTGAATTTGATTTTGTAAGGTTATAGCTGTTTGCTTTACCTTACCAAGCTCTTCGTCCTTCTTTATCAATTGTTGTCGCAGCTCCTCTTTCTCCTTTTCTACCTCTGCTACTTCAGCTGCCAACGAATGCTCTGCAGCTGGCAATTTCAGCTTCTTCCTTAATGAAGATATTTCTGCTTCTGCGCCCTTTATCAGTTTGTGCATTGCGCTCTTATCATTTGGATCAACGCCAATCTTCATTATAATTTTCTTTAGTTCTTCATTTTGAATAGTCAATGCTCTGGCATTGGCTTTCTCCATCTTGCACTGTTTGACAACCTTAGCAAGCATATTCTCTGTCTTGACTGATGTAGCATGAGTCTTGCCTAAATCATTAACAATTAACTGACCTGTTTGCATGTGGAGATTCATCTTGTCCCACAAGGGAATCTTTTTCACATCCATAACAATATTCAACTCCTTAAAACTGCCTGAGGGTCCCAGAGACATTCCTGTCGGATGCGACAGCGCCATTTTGAACTGATATTTCTCCAAATCCATTACGACTGTCAATGCCGTTTGGTAATGGTTTTATGGTTCCATACATGTCTCTATATGATTTATTCTACGAAATGATTCTCCTCATTGTTCCCTTACCCCTCAGCATGACCTTTTAGCATGTCGATAATCTTTCTTAGATTTTAATATATTTGGGATAAACGCTGAGAGAGTGATGGTGCCAAGGAAATACATTAC